>LR738711.1:320167889-320288972 GCA_902687465.1 Secale cereale | reverse complement strand
CCCCCCCCACTCGAGCAACTGGCTGTTTTTCCCAGTCCATGCGTCCGATAGCTTGCCTCAGAATAAAAAAACAATAGTGGACTGGACTAGTATCGGCTTGGAAAGTGTTTCTTTCCTGCTTGCTCCTTCATGTAATAATATAAATATGCCTAATGACTAAGATCTGCTCTCATTTAATGCATATAGGACCAAATCATGTATGTCATACTACCATATAAATGCCTAGGACCAAATCATATAATGATCCAGTATACGTAGGTAATTCTCACAAGAAAAATATAACCTACATACACTGGCTGAATCATGTGCCCCAAAAATAATTGTTGTTTTTTCAAAAATTCGCGTCAACTTTGGTTATTTTGGTTATTACCGAAACCGAACCAAAATTAAATGGTTATTACCAAAACCGAACCGTATCTATATATAAAACCGTATAAACCGGAGTATAAAAACAGTATAAACCAAAAACCGTATAAACCAAACCGAATCAAACCGAAAAAACCGAATGCACACCCTGAATCGTGACTCCTTCACAAATCATATCAATAATATTACCAAACCGTATTGTTTGCCTCAAACACACACCAGGTTTTGTAAACAATGGACGTAGCCCAAGAGCGGTTATTCAACTGTCCTTGACCGTCGACACGGCTATTCGAATAGTTTGAAACTATGCAAAGGTTGCACACTTTACCCACAAGATCCGGGAAGCTTTCGTGTCATCCACGACCCGCGGTACCTCAAGTACCCTAATACATCTCCAACGTATCTAGAATTTTTTATTGTTCCATGCTTTTACATTATCATTCTTGGATGTTTTACAATCATTTTATATCATTTTTTGGGAGTAACCTATTGACATAGTGCCAAGTGTCCGTTGCTATTTTCTTCTTGTTTTTTACATCACAGAAAATCTATATCAAATGGAGTCCAAATGCAGCGAAAGTTTTTGTGGATTTTTATGGACCTGAAGACACCAGATGGGCGGGAGAAGCACCTAGGGGGTGCCTCGAGGGGGGGGGGGCACAACCCAACAGGGCGCGCCTGGGCCCCCAGGCGTGCCCACGTGGGTTGTGCCCACCTTGGTGGCCTCCCGCACCACCTCTTCTCTCTATAAATACCTCCTACCTCTAGAAACCCTAGGAGAGTCGACGAAATTTTATTCATGCCACTAGAAGTTCCAGAACCACGAGATCCAATCTATAGCCCTTTTCTGGCACTCTGCCCCAGGGGAACACGATCACGGAGGAGTTCATCATCCTCATTGGTCCCTCTCCGATGATGCGTGAGTAGTGTACCACAGACCTACGGGTCCGTAGGCAGTGCTAGATAGCTTCTCCCTTCTTTGTATCTCAATACAATGGTCTCTTAGAGATCTATTTGATGTAATGACTTTTTGTGGTGTGTTTGCTAGGATCCGATGAATTGTGAGTTTATGATCATATTTGCCTTGATTTAATATCCAATATTGATTATTATAGCCTCGTATTTCTTCTTCAATATTTGGGTTTTGTTTGGCCAACTTGATCTATTTATCTTGCAATGTGAAGAGGTGCTTTGTAATGGGTTCGATCTTGTGGTGTCCTTCCCAGTGACAGAAGGGGCAGCATGGCACGCAAGTATCGTTGCTATTAAGGATAAAAATATGGGGTCTATTCCTACCTGAATAGATCTTGTCTACATCATGTCATCATTCTTATTGCATTACTCCGTTTTTCCTGGAACTTAATACACTAGATGCATGCTGAATAGCGGTCCATGTGTGGACTTATTGTAGTAGATGCAGGCAGGAGTCGGTCTCCTAATCTTGGACGTGATGCCTATATACATGATCATTGTCATGGATATCGTCATAATTATTTGCTTTTCTATCAATTGCACAACAGTAATTTGTCTACGCGCCGCATGCTATTTTCACAAGAGAAGGCACTAGTGAAATCTAAGCCCCCGGCTCTATTTTCCTATCATATACTTTCAGATCTTTATTGCCATTTGCCTTTTCTTTTATTTGCTCCTTTAATTTTCAGCTCCATCAAAAACCAAAAAATACCTTGCTCCGTTCTATTTGCTTTTATTTTCATCTATCCATCTACTACAATTTTATCCTATCCTTACGTCACTTTTTGGCACCGCTACCCGAAAAGGATTGACAACCCCTTTAACGCGTCGGGTTGCAAGTATTTGTTATTTGTGTGCAGGTACCATTTAAGGAGTGTTGAGTGGTTCTCCTACTAGTTCGATAACCTTGGTTTCATCACTGAGGGAAATACCTTACCATTGCTGTGTCGCATCATCCCTTATTCCTTGGGGAAACACCGACGCATCTAAGCGACTTCAAAGGAACTTTCTGCCACCATTGCCGGGAAGACATCATCAACATCTATCAGGTTCCTAATCACAAATCTCATCTCCATGCAATTTACATTATATTACATTTGGCTCTCATTTTCATCTCCCCCACTTCACAAAAATTTGCCATGTTTATTCGCCCTCTTTTTCGTTCACTGTTTTCTTGCCAGATCTATTCGTGTTCTTGCCTTATACTCATCGTGGATAGTCCTCCCTTCATCATTTGCACCCCCGAGAACGATTTTCTCAATTTCAAGCAAAGAGGAGGACAAAGCCTAAAGGATGCTTGGTACCGGATTTGCAATGCTAACAACATATATATTCACAAGCTATCCACTATTGTTCTTCTTTGAAATTTTTATGTGTGAATCACTACTTGGTTTAGATTTGTTATTGATACCATTGCCTAAGAAAATTTCTTAAGTTGTCCTCCTCTTGATGCTTCCAATGCTATGGGAAGTGTAGAGGGTTGTGATTCGACGCCTCACTGCTTTGTGATTTGTGATAGAAGGACATGGAGTAGACTCTGTGCTCTATACGTATTGTACATGCATCCAAGCACGGCAGAAAGAGGAGAGAGGTTGCATTTTTCTATTCCTTCAATCAATCAATTTGGGAGCTTCGGTTCCCTCTTTTTGGCTTTGACAGAACCCTCTACAATGGTTCCCATCGATGCCAAAAGCTATTTTCACATTTGTCTACACAGTGTGGATGCCCTTAACCGTAACAATTGGTTTTGTTCCTATGTGCTATCTATACAAATCTTGATTATATTGACCTAAAAAATTATATCAAGATTAATAAAAGGAGGTGATTTTGCCGAGCGGAAGGCGGGGAGGTTTCTCACTTTTAGAGGACGTTGGCCAGGCGGTTTGCTAACATGATGTCCCACGTGTTAGTTATTTACCAAGTTGATCCGCGTCCCACATGGCCATAGTGGTTGCAATTTGCACTTGGGAATAGAAAACACGATACAATTTCTACCTATGTTACTCGGCTGGTTGTAATAGTATCCAAGGCAGAACAACAACAAAAGCAACACGTGGTTAACTTGAAGAAGATGAGGGAGAAGTGGATTCAACAACGAGTGAACTGATGGTTGCTTCATCCCTCCAACTACTTTTTTAGCATCTCTTCATCCCCCATATTAACTCTGGGAAAGGCACAACTTTGTGATTTGATGCCTCATTGCTCATTACTATGTCGGCGCCATGACCGGGGTGCTTCACCCCTGCAGGTCTGCACTGTTATTTCAGTATGGCACCTGGAACCGGTTGCTTGATGTCCTACATGTCGGTGAAAGGGACTAGAACATTTATAAAAGCGAGCGCTCCACTCTTGCGACGGAGGAGTACATGACACGGCGGCCCAATGAACTGTTACTTGTACTGTAGTGCTACTGTAGTTTTGCTATTTCGCATGATCCATCGATACAAACCCGATCCATCGATACAAACAGGCAAGGGCGGGATTTTTTCCGAGCGGTAGATGGTAGTACTAGCCAATTTAGGCACTGGTATGTTGGCCTACTCAGCTCCATCGAGAGAGCGAGAGAAGAGATAAATACACTGGCGGTCAGTGTATTTCAAGCCAAAAGCGTAATACGATCAACGGACTTCAGAATACACTCATTACGGTCAGTATATATGTTTTGCGGTGATTATACGGTCACTTGCTCACCGTTCAGCATCGGATTGCACTCCGTTGACCAGCCAAATAGTCAGCGTGGCACTATGTTGACACGTTAAACTGACCACGTTCCTTGTGGGTCCCACCTTTCATGCATGCGTGTGTGCGTGTCAGTGTAGCATGCGTGCGTGACTGCATGTGTACCGTATACGTGTGAGTGTTGCGTGCATGCAGTTCATGTGCATGCATGCGTCTGTGCATGTGAGTGTAGCGTGCATGCGTGAATGCATTTGTACGTGTGAGTGTTGCGTGCATGCAGTTCCTGTCCATGCATGCGTGTGTGTACAATTACCACACCAGCTCCTGTTTGTTAAAAACAAACGGCTTAGCATATACCAATACACTACCACATTGTCCATTGTGCCCGCGATCATGACTTCGAACCACCATCCAATATTTTTTTATCATTTGTTTTCATTCTTATACACATCGACAGGTGGGCGCAATGGTAGAGAGATAATTTGTGCATACTTTTAGAGGACCTGAAGATAGTTTGTGCGCATTCGTGAAAGGCGCGTAGAGGAGCTGTGTGCTATGGAGAGAGAGATGCTCTTCGTTTCTCTTTACTATGGCTAACTTTATATATAATATAAAAATATACAAATTCACATTGCGGAATAAATATCTTTGGTGCACCATGCAATGCAAACTAATTTTCATACTCCATATAACCTTGTAATGTTGTATATATGTACAAATTCTAAAATAAATTTTTGGCCACACTTTGTTTGGTTTTATTCAAAAGGAATGCTCTACGCGAAGAAAACGTGATGAGAGGGCTTTTTAGAACAATGTGGTACGTGTAAAGATGTAACATGTGTGAATGTGTAGGTGACGTATTTGGCAAGGTCTAGTGAGGGTATGTGTATTTATTCGAGAGAGGCATGGATAGAGGGGCCGACCGGGGGGCAACGTGGGAGAGATAGCATGAGAAATGAGAGAGGTCTAGAGAGAGAGATGGATAGGATGTCTGTGACGCCCGAAGACCGACGTCCCAGAAGATTCCAGATGTTCCGGGTTCTCCCGTGTGTTTCATTTGTGATTGTGTTATTTATTTTGCATTGTATCATGTCATCATGCCATCATGTCTTTAATCTTCGCATCTCAACTTAAATAAATCGTGTGGATCTTCGATCCATTTAAATCGAGGGAAGGATGACTTCTCTTTATAACATAACCTCCTAATATTATGGAGCTATTATAAATAAATATTCCATTTGTTTGGAATTAACCCAACACACTTGCAAATATTCCCCATGCCTATTTCACTCCAAGTTTCACCGTCAAACCTTGCCAACAATTCTTAACCATTTTTATCGAGGTTCCTCCAAAATCTCAACATTTTTGGACCTTCCAAACACCCACTTCTTTTCACACTCATTTGAATTAAATTCAAATGAATTATTTTCAAAGCCCTTCATCATGTCTCTTTGCAATTTTTCTGGATCAACCGCTTTTAAACGAGTCCAGAAAAGTTACCTGCATGCCTAAATTCTACCCTAACTCTTTCCTTCGTCTCTTTTTCTTTCTTCTTTGTTTTTTTCCTTCTCTTCTCTTTCTTTTTAGTAAGAGGGAGAGAGAGATGGCCTGCGGCCAGGCCCAACCGCTCCATCAGGCCCAACCGCCTCCTAACCCTAAGCCCGACCGACCCCTCACTCGTTCCCTCGCTCACTCCCGTGCGCCACCAGCGACATCTCCTCTCGATCCCCAGCCTCCTTCCTCCCATCTCGCACCCCTCCTCCCTTCGATCCCCATTGATCTCTCCCTCCAGCGCCCCGTCCCTGCTGCCTACGCCTCGCCTCCCCGAGCGCCTCCCTCCGGCCTCCCCGTCGCACCGCCGCGCGCCGTGGCCTCCCTCCCCGCGTCCAGCGCCGTCTAGCGCCGCTATCCCCTCGCGCGCCCGAGCAGCGGGACGCGCGCCTCGTATCCAGCGCGCCCAGGCCGCTGCCTCGCTTTAGAGCTGCCTCGCCGGAGCACACATCGCCTCCAGCGCCTCGCCTCCTCTTCGCCATCGCGCCGTCGTGCTCCATGGCGCCGCCCGAGCGGCCCTGGCCGAGGAAGGAGCGGCTCTGCGCCCGACCTCCTCCTCACTGCCCCGCTGTCGAGTGCCTCCAAGACCGCCGCCTGCCTCGGCCTCGCGACTTGCACCTCTGTCCGTTCGCCCGGAGCTGCCCCGTCGCATCGTTCGGCTGTGCCTCGAGTTCAATCACACGGAGCAGCAAGTACGTCTACGGCTGGTTACGCCAAGACCGGCAAGTTCAACTACGACTCGAGACCGAGACTGGCAAGACCGCTACGAACGAACGACTACACGATGCGTCAAGTTCCTCTCCGATGCCCAAGTTCGACTACACATGGCGATGCGTCAAGTTACACTACACCAACATGAGTACCACGACGCCCGGAGCCATCGGAACCGTCAAGTACATCTACATAACGAATAACGATGGCAGCCCGAGCGCCAAGTTCCACTACCGTCGCAAGAACGAGAACCCTCAAGTACCACGACACCGACCCCGAACATCTACGGAGTTGTACCACTACTTCCAGGACGAGCCCAACTACCGCCGCATGAACGGCTACATAACGTGTACCTTTACGAAACGACTACTTCCCTCTACGAACGTGTAGCACGACTCGCGAGAACGACTACTTCCACTACGTCCCTCGACGGCTCGAACCGCTTCGGGAACGAATGTTCCGAAGGTATAACCCCGAGACGATGACCCGTGGACGAATGCTTGTTGTGTCGTATAAGATGTTTTCCTTGTGTGCACCGTGCCCGTTTCGTCTTTTTTCATGCTCCTCGGTTGCCTCGTCGCCGACCCGTGGGAACCCGGTGACGGGATCACCCCACCTTTCATCTTGTTCGGCTTGCTCACGCCACCTTTTCTTTTGCACCGGTCTCTCGACGAGTTACCGGAACCGAGATGTTGCTGTTGCATCATTTCGGATCGTTGCCGTGGCACCCTTTCCTTCCACCACGGTGACAAGTGCTTCTTATCTCTCTTGTCAACTTTTAATAAAAATTGCATAAAACTTGATCATGTCATGCGCATCATGTTAACAACATTTAAAAAATGTGAATTGTTGTTTGCTTAAAAATTGCTAAACATGCTCATGGGGATTTTTCCGGAATTGTTGTTTGTCATTCCGGCCTCATTAAAACTTGCCTAAATAGGTAGTTTGCTCTTGCTTCACCTCTTGCCATGTTAACAAACATTTAATCTTGTCATGTAAATAAACGAGAGTCAACTAAATAAATAACATGTGGTGTTTCGTCAATATGCAACTCGTTGCATATTGAGCTCCACTTAACTTGTAGTCTTGTTTGTGCACTTTGCCATGACATGCATATTTAAACCGGACATGCATCATACTTGTTTGTGCATCATGCCATGGTTATGATATGTGTGTTTACCGTGTTGCTTGTTTCATTCCGGTTTGCTTCCCTCGGTAGCTTCGGGTTCGTTCCAGAGTTGTGAGGTTCTGTTCGACTTCTTAATGGACCGTTCTTCTCCCTTGCGGAATCCCAGGCAAGATGATCATACCTTTGGATACCTTTACTACCATTGCCATGCTTAGTTGTATCGATGTTATCGTTACATGTCGCGCTACCCATCTTTTATGTCAGCCTCTCCTTGTTGCCATGAAACCTCTAACCTTTAACACCTTCCTAGAAAAACCATTGTTTGGCTATGTTACCCGCTTGCTCAGCCCCTCTTATAGCGTTGTTAGTTGCAGGTGAAGATGAAGATCGTTCCAGGAGGGAACTTGTTGTTGGAATATCACAATATCTATTATTATTATTAACACACCTTTATACTGGGCATGGGTGGAAGGCTTGGCCTTTTGCTCGGTGTTTTGTTCCACTCATGCCACCTTAGGCGCCGATAAACCGGCATTATGTTCCTTGATTTTGCGTTCCTTACACGATGGGTATATGGGGACCCCTTGACACTTCGACTTTGAATAAAACTCCTCCAGCAAGGCCCAACATTGGTTTTAATTTGCCTCATAATAACAACTTAATTAATTAATTAAAATTGCATAGGGGGTCGCGTCCCCGAGTATTCTTTCTACATAGCAGGGGGGGCTAGTGCTGATGGTGTTAGTCCCAAACGGGGAGCCTGCAGGGCCACCACGGGGAAACTCGAGGATTAGTTTTACCTGTAGCTTCACCCATCCGGTCGTGGCCTGAGACGAGATACGCGCGGCTACTATCAGGGTGTCGACACACCGGGAGGTCTTGCTGGACTTGTTTTACCATTGTTGAAATGTCTTGTGCACCGGGATGCCGAGCCTGATCGGATTTCCCTAAGATAAGGGGTGATGATATTATATTTATCACTTCAACTAATCGTGAGAGCTAGTGATGGGCTAAGTTGGGACACCCCTACAGGGTTATGATCTTTCGAAAGCCGTGCCCGCGGTTATGTGGCAGATTGGAATTTCTTAATGTCCGGTTGTAGAAAACTTGACAGAGGATCCGAAGTAAAACACACAACTGTGTGAGTAACCGTGACTGTCTCTTTTCACTTTGAGAAGAGAACACGGTGGGGTTATGTTTGATTGTATGTAGATCAGGATCTTTAACGATCACTACTAGTTGCGACCGTTTGCGTAGATGCTCATCTTATTCTTGTACTTGTAAGTTAGCCACCATATTATGCTTAGCCACTGCTGCAACCTCACCACTTTACCCTTCCTACCCATAAAGCTTTGCTAGTCTTGATACCCATGGTTATGGGATTGCTGAGTCCTCGTGGCTCACAGATACTACAACACCAGATGCAGGTTCAGCCGAGAATGATGCAGGAGCTGGTTCAAGTACTTCCCTGGGAGCTCGATGAAGAGAGTGGCCATATGCTTGTGACGTTTTCGTCGATCAGTAGTGGTTCTACTAGGGGCGATTCGGACCTGTGGCTTTATGTTGTCTTTGGTATCTTTCTTTTGGATCTTCACCCATAGTCGGGTTGTGATGTTTTGAATGATGTCTTGCTTATGTAATGTATTGTGTGAAGTGGCGAGTGTAAGCCAACTATCTCCTTTTGCAATTTAATCCCTCTTTTACATGAGTCGTGCCAAGATACCAAACTTGAGATCATTCCAGAATGGGCTTATACCTTTAAGTCGTGCCTCGACACGTAGGAGGTATAGTCCCATCCTGGGCATTACAATGTCACGGTGAGAGATGCCCTTGATTGTGTACATGCAAGGGGGATATTTAAAGGCATGAGGAGATTTTATTATTGTTGTGTCTATGTTGGTATGTGTGTGGTGAGAAAATAACTGGACCTAGGGGCAGATGGTGTTTCACCGCGTGAGGTCCGGTGGGCCGAGGTGAGGCCCTTGAATTGGTTCTGTCCCACGCCACATTGGTCGGCCCGTAACGCATTCAAGGATACCCATGGAGGACTCGTCGTATAACACAAAGATACCAGAGTCGTGAAGGTCATCATATCCCTCTTCCCAATCAAATATGGGGTGAGGACAACCACACTTTCCCGGCGGTGGCGCCCCCTATGGCTCCTCACCCCTGTCGACCTCCTCGACGCCCACGAGCTCTGCCATGGCTATCGCAAAAGCTTGGATGCGTTCTCCCAGATCGTCGGCAGTCAACATGGCCCGATCGTAAGCCTTATCACGGACAAGTTCCATTCCAATGGCAAGGACTGAGCCAAGCTTGACAAGTGGTTCCAATCCCCTGCCATAGATCAGCTTGAGGACCTCAGTTGTAATGATGGGCATGTGCGCTCGCTGCCAACGTCAGCACTTCGCTTCGCGGCCACGCTGCGCCTCCCCAAGTTCTACCATTTCCCCCACTTAATGAGACGCCCACTCTTTTTCTACCACGACTGAAGCACCTCGAGCTCGTCGCCGTCTGCATCCCAAAGGATGACATGGAGAGCTTGTTGTGCGGCTGTACTACACTCGAGTTCCTTCATCTTCAGGCGATGAATTGGTCGAGTACCTTCCACATCACCTATAGGACTCTCCGAACTATTTATGTGTGTTGTTGCAATGAGAGACCACAAAAGATGGACCACAATATTGTCATTCAGGACACACCTTCACTTGAGAGATTACTTGTAGTTGATCAACAAGGTCCAACAAGAATCAATGTCATTTCTGCGCCAAAATTGACAGCAGTGGGCTACTCGTCTGTCACATACTACTACTTTCAGGTACAACAGTCGCCTTATACCTCTCCTTGTTGATATCAACATTATTTCTAGTTTTGACGATGTATGTTCATTTGTCATCCAGCAAAGCTTCACCCAAATTCTGGGTACAGTGAAGGTCTTGGCACTAGAATCTGTCGGCCCCAACTTGGACCAAGATGTCAGTTGCTTGAGATGCTTTCTGAGAAGCTGTATATCGAGGTGATGTTCCTTTCATGTTAAATGTTAACCATAAGGGAGTCCAATTTTTGTAACCTTGTCCCAAGTTTACAATGACAATGTACTACAATTTATGAAGTAATTATGAAGGATTTCAGGACACACACCCCCACCCCATATTGGTTGCTTGATTCATATGGTTATGATCCATAAGCATTTCAGTGGATTCATCTGTAATAATTTTCTTAGGGAATTTTTCATCCAATCCATCCTCTTGTGAAGAAGGCTACATTTTTCTAGGTTGTAATCAAATGCCCATGTTAATCATGTCAGATCGAAGATGGCATGTTGGTGCATTTTACAAATCCTGCAAACCAAATAGGCGTGTAGTACTGTTCAAAACTGCATGTAGGCACTAACACGTTCTCTCCTTTTGCAGATAATAATAGTCCTCGAGGTGGATAATGTTTATAATGACAATCACATCGAATGCCTGGATCTACATCTCTCAAATATTACTTTGAACACCTACCGAGGGACCTTACCGGAGATTACACTCGCCAGGTTCTTTCTTGCAAGAGCAAGGGTGCTGAGGGTACTGATGTTGAACATGCATTTAATTAGGAAAGATGAATGGTATGTTGATTAGAGCCGGCAGGTACATCAGAATGGAAGAGGCTCCAAAAAAGCTAAACTTCGTATTGGAAGAGCATATGATAGAGTCATTGGAAGTCATTATGTCAAACCAACACATGACTTGTCAGGGGCTGATCCCTTTGCAGAAATGATGAGGTTTGCAATGTTTGAATTTGGGCATTGTAATCTTTGAATTTGAACCTTGCAATATTTATGGTATTTGTTATATATAACGTAATTGGATGTTTAATTTGGTATTGCAATCATGTCATGTTGCAAGTATATATATGTTGTTCTTCTGCACATAGAGCATAGATGTTCTCTAGACACAGCATATCACATCTTCTTATTATATTGAACCATTTCTGTTCTTTTGTCTCAACACAAACAGTTCATCCGAGTGAACTGCATGTCATATATCGCACAAACCTTGATCTGGCTAACCATTTCCATTGTGTTGCCTAATCACAAACAGTTCATCCGAGTGAACCTCATGCCGTATATCGCACACGCCATGATCTGGCGGACCATTTCTTTTGTGTTGCCTAATCACAAACAGTTCATCCGAGCAAACTGTATGTTGTATATCAAACACACCTTCATCTGGCTGCCCGTTTCTTTTGTTCCTCCTCATCGCAAACAGTTAATTGTACTGAACTGTATGCCCTGCATCGCACATGCAACTAAAATCTGAACCGTGTTTGATGCATCCTCCATCGCAAACATTTTGCACCTTTTTGACGGTTTTTTACACCGTCATTTGCTATTATGGCATAGCACACAATTTCTTCGAAGGGTCTCTGATCATAGTGTCGCCTTAGCAGCATCTTGCTGTAGTGAGACGACGAGTTGGCAAGATCAGATGAACCTTGTGAGCTTCAACAACAAGAAGGTAGTTGTTGGAGTCAAGTTACAGTTGCATGCTTCTTTATATGTAGTCTCACAGTTTGATCTACACTAACACTTCCTATGTTTGTTGTTGTACTAGCACCTAGGAGCAAGAGGAAACAAACATCATGGATAATGCTCGATAGGTTAACTAAATTTAGAGGAGGAAGAATGGAGATCCGTTTTGAGGCAGGTTTAAAAAGGCCACGTGAAGCTACAGAGTCAGCCAAGTTAGTATCAGAGGCAGTGGTTGCCGTTAGGTGTCATGCACGTATCCTCCCAACATGGATTCAGTACAGGAATGACAAAGACGAAACCCAGTTCAACACCTTCCTCGACCATTTATCTGTAAGTATGGTTATGTATGGAAACTAGTAATATCGTCCTGCTCTGTCCCATACTTTCTAGGTTGATGATGATGAGACTCCCATAATTTTCAACAGATGAGGTTCAAGTTGGATAGCCAAGATGATGCAACCAGACAAGCTTACACCCATGTTTTCAAGTCAGCGCTGCGACAGTATCGGTATAACTTGAGGAAAACTCACTTTGAAGGCAATGCTAATAGTGAACTTGCCCAAACATCTATAGTGGAAAATATATCGGATGATGACTGGAGAGGTCTTGTTAGACACTGGTCTGATCCAAAGTGTCAAGTACGTTATATGTATGTGATCAGATCACATGTTGAACTCCTATTTACGCATGTGCCTCACAAATCTATCTTTGGTAGGTGAACTGTTCAAAGAACAAGGCCAACCATACGAAAGTGAAATTCCAACAGACCACAGGATCTCGTAGCTATATTGCACACTGCGAGGCTCTTGTAATTAGCTGTTGTTTCACTCTTTTCACTGTGCGATATTATCAGATCTATGTTGACTTGTTCCAAATGCAGAGGAAAGCCCGCAAGGACCAAAAAGTACGTGAACCAAAAGATGTGGAAATCTTCAAGGACTTTCACACCAGCAAGACGAAGGGCATGACTACACCAGTCAAAGCCGTTGTTGTAAGTCCTAAATCCTCATGCCTTTTAACTACTACTTACTCTGACTCGTGCATTGAACTGCAAGGTTTGCAGCCAATGTCTATTACTCTTTCCAATTTTATACACAATTTTCATAGCGTATCATTGCACCTTACAAGGTTTAAAAGAGAGGAGCTATGTTCCTTTGATCTTGATCTGTAATCTAGTTCCGTGCTAGACTTGCCCACACAACGTTACAATTGCCTGTTTGTCTGTTCTTAGTTATTTTGTGATATCCTCAGTTGTCAATACAATGTGAAGAAATAGACAATACATTAGCCATGGTACATGGTCATATGTTTGTCTCTTTATTATGTACTTTGCAGTAAAATACAACTAATATTTTACACGGGTTTACCAGAATAAGGTATATATATAGACCAAAGCTATTTTGTTAGGTTTTGCTGCCTCCTTAATATCTTCTGTTCTGGTACTACTAATGTAAAAACTCAACCTTTCGGCAATCTATGGAAAAAATAGTGGAACCGCCACCTTCGGAAGGTGACGAGGCAACTATAACCGCAATGTCACCGCTTGCGGTAGTGGGTCAGTACCTATCCATTAACGGTGCCAAAAGCACGTTACTGCCTAATACTGGGTTGGTTGGTAAGGCAATCTCGTCCAAACTACCTCATGATCAAGATATGGAAGCTCAAAACAATGTTATATCTGCGCTCCCGACACAATTCCATTCCCTAACAAAGACCCTTTGTGAAACAAATAGAGCCATTGTACGATGTCGTCAAGATATGCATGGTTTTGAAACCAGATTATCTGACATTTCCTATGTTGTTCAGGAGCCTAGGAAAAATGAAGGCGAAGGCTATGGTGCTCCATCAGACAGTACAACATGAAAACATAACAGTTAGGTCAAATTAACTGAGCTTATGAACTTCTGGTGTTGCATTTATCTACGAGACTCTTAACTTTTATGCCAACCTTCCTTTTGTTTTATGGTTATAATTTGTTTTATTGCGATACAAAATTTGTTCTTAACGTGCAGGCACCGGCTAAAGAAAATAGCAAGCCATTTCCTGTAGGGTGTTCCCTATATTTTCACTGGTGGCAAACTTTGATGGCCAGTGGATGTAATATGTGTAATCGCCTTAATAGCCTAGCATTAGTTTTGGGCTTATTTATTTCCTAGTCTTCTTTTTCCCTGGTCTGCTAGTGGCCGCAACAACCATGGGCCATATACAGACCGTGGTAACCTTGAGCCTGCTACAGGCTCTAGGAACCATGGGCCTCCTATGGGCCGTTGGATAAATGGGCCTCCAATGGGCCGTAGAATTGGTAGGCCTCGGTTTGTCGGATAAATGGGTCCATATGGGCCTTAAACGAGCGTAATTAGTATCAGGCCAACACATTAACGGGCCATTAACAGGCCGGAAGGCAGCAAAGGCCTAATTTTGTCACATGCATAACGGGTCGTTAATGGGCTAGAATATAGGACATGCTCGAAACCACGAGCCGAATTTGTCCCGTTAGGGGAACACGCTAGTAATGGGCCGGAAGTAATCTAGGGCCGGAAAGGAGCCCAAGAACGTATGGGAAGTCAGTAGGCCAAAAGCTAACACGGGCTGGAAACGCCCCATGTGAATCATGGGCCATTAATGGGTGCAAAGATATTTAAAGTTCATTATGGGCTAGAGTCACCGTGGGCCACTAAAGGGTCTAAAGATACAAAATGCCTCATATGGGCCCAAAGACGTCATGGGCTATACATGGGCCGAAAAGTGAAACGGGCTGGTATTATATTGGACTGCCCACATGACGCTGTTGGGCCGATTTCGGAAAAGGACCTAACGGGTCGTGAGTTACCGAGCCGTAAAATGGGGTATATGCGAACAGACTGTTAACCGGCTTTTAATGGGCCGACCGGCTAACTTTTGACCAAGTCAAACGGGCCGCCCTTTGTAAGCTAATTGGGCCAGTGTTTGGCCGGTGCACGTGTCGGCATATCATAGGCACCTATCTAACCAAATAGTGACGTGGCACGTGTTTCCTTTGGCCAATGTGAATTTTACACGTGGAAAGTCCCCACTGGTCCGGGCTGTTAACGGGTTATCGGATCAAAAACCGGACCGATATCTTAACGGCAAACCGTTAAGGTGGATGCCATGTGTCGATTACCATTGACGAAAGCACTTCCATGACACAACATTTATCGTCATGGAAGTGAACACCTCTGTGATGATAATTTTGTTATTGTCATGGAACACTTCTACAACAGCACATGTATGACAAAAAATGTGACCTACTGTGAAAAACACGTATTATCACGAAAGTGTTTTTTGTAGTGCAAACAATTTTCAAGAGGATGTCGTGTGTGATTGTTTAGTAATCTAACACCGTTTATTCCTAGAAATTGTGTGCGTTATTGACTACATCACACACGATGTTTTCTCAATAACCTTTTGCAATAGAAAAACCCAATTAGCAGGCTAATTATACTATTATTAATAATCCATTTATTAATATAATTGATATTTCATATTAAGCACACAATATATTTCATTTTCATAATTAAAATACATCAGACTACGACATCATATAGCTTCAGCACTCGGCTACCCCATTACACAACTACACCAGCACCTCGCTGTACTAGTGCTTGCGATGGGCGGCCGCCAATCATGTAGCTTGAGAGGTAATCTTTAGTAAACAGCTTTTGGATCCACTTGAAAGGATCGAGAAGAGAGTGTCTAGAGGGGGGTGAATAGACTCAAGCAAGAAAGGTAGCAGCTTTTAAATTGCTTGATGTTGGAGAGGATTTTTAGCACATGTTTAAACATTCACAATACACAACAAGCATGCATAACAAGAGCATATAGGTATTGTGAAGTAAAGCATGCAACTTTGACCACTTGACCAAAAGCAAAACCTAGCATTTTCCCAATTTTAGTTCTTGGAAGATTTTAGCAACTTAGCACAAGTCAAGTAATCAACCTACACATGCACTTCTAAGAGTATAGCAGTGGAATATAAAACAATTGCATATGAAGGTAAAGGGAGGAGTTTGGAGGATGCAAATGCAAGTGAAGACACAGATGTTTTTGTCTTGGTTCCGATAGTTGGTGCTATCGTACATCCAAGTTGATGGAGACTTCGACCCACGAAGGGTAACGGCTGCGCGAGTCCACGGAGGGCTCCACCCACGAAGGGTCCACGAAGAAGCAATCTTTTCTATCCCACCATGGCCATCACCCACGCAGGACTTGCCTCACTAGGGTAGATCTTCACGAAGTAGGAGATCTCCTTGCCCGTACAAACTCCTTGGTTCAACTCCACAATCTCGTCGGATGCTCCCAAGAGACACCTAACCAATCTAGGAGACACCACTCTCCAAAAGGTAATAGACTGTGTGTTGATGATGAACACCTTGCTCAAATGCTTCAAACAATAGTCTCCCCAACACTCAAACAGCTCCTCATAGATTTGGATATGGTGGAGGAAGGATTTGAGTGGAAAGCAACTTGGGAAGGCTAGAGAACAAGATTCATATGGTAGGAATGGAATATCTTGATCTCAACACTTGAGTTGGTGGTTCTTTTCTTAGAACATGTATGATGGAAGTGTAGGTATGTTCTGATGGCTTTCTTCATGAATGAAGATTGGGTGGAGGGGTATATATAGCTTCCACACAAAATCTAACTGTTACACACAATTTACCAAACTCGATAGGACCGATTCAGAGAACTCGGTCAGACCGATTTAGTTCATAATGTGACCATTAGGTATTTCGATGGGACCGATATGATCAACTCGGTGAGACCGATTTCATTAGGGTTAGGGCATCACGTAATCTCGGTGAGACCGATTACGCAAACTTGGTGGGACCGATTTTGGTAATAAACACAACCGAGAGTTGGTCAGGCAAACTTGGTGGGACCGATTCGCTCATTTCGGTGAGACCGAAATGTTACAAAAAGGGAACAAAGACTTTGCAATGCTAACTCGATGAGACCGATTCTCACATCTCGGCTAGACCGAAATGTTTCAAATAGGAAACAAAGAGTTTACATTCCCATCTCGGTGAGACAGAGATCCCTTTCGGTGAGACCGAAATGATTAGGGTTTCTGGCAGTGGCTATGTCAAATGAACTCGGTGGTGCTGGATAGAACTTTTCGGTGGCGCCGAATTTGACTTTTGGTTTGGGACATATGTGGATGTGAGAAAGTGGTTGAGGTTTTTGGAGCATATCACTAAGCACTTTGAGCAAGCAAGCCATTAGGCAACACCTCATCCCCTTTTAATAGTATTGGCTTTCCTATGGACTCAATGTGATATTGGATCAGTCTTGAGCTTGAGCCAATCCTTTGTCCTTAGCATTTTGAAGGGGTTCCACATCCTCTAGTCCATGCCACTCCATTTGTTGAACTTGTCTGAAATATACTAGATGAAAACATTAGTCCAACAAGAGATATGTTGACATTAATTACCAAAATCACCCAGGGAGCACTTGTGCTTTCAATCTCCCCTTTTTTGGTAATTGATGACAACATACATCAAAGCTTTAGAAAAAGATATAGATAGTAACAAGTAAAGCTTTGGAAGGACATGTAACATGCATAGCCCCCCCCTACATGTATGCAATCACGTGAATATGGAATATAAGAAGATAAGAAAGCATAGACATGACAGAGCAAGCAATGAGTTACATGTATCTTGTCTATATGCATCAGAGCAAATGATATGAATATATGAAGTGTGTCCTCATGTTCATGATTCCTTCTTGCAAACAATATGTAGAATAGCAAGAAATCTTCATGCACATGAGTGTGATGCATATACTTACCTTGTGATCTTGAACTGGCTTATGAAGGGATGAACCTGAGTAAACAAGGTTAGATAACACAGGTACATCTACTAGACAGAGCAACAAAAGAGTCACAAGAATACGAAGATTCGGAAAACATGTAGAGTGTGTGTACTGGGTACTTTGGAATGCAAACATGTTCCCAAAAGTAGAAAATATGCAATGAATTCAAAAGACTTTCTTCCCTAGAAGTCTTTCTCCCTCTGAATCTTATGTTGGATAATGGAAGAAAGTAGGGAAACAGAATCAGAGCAACAACATAGACATGTCTTTCCCTTCTTAAATACATGTGGCTTCTCTCCTCTTGAGCACCAAGCATCTGGGGCATGTGATTTGATGTGAGCTCTTTCTCCCCCTTAAGCTCTCCCGCTTAAGCTTTGATGTAAACTCTCTCGCCCTTTGATATCAATTTCCAAGAAGGGATCTTCTGGAGTGTGAGTCTAATTAGGTTTGGTCCTTGAGTCATAGAGCAGAGCTATATAAAAATGTGATGCTGATGGAGGACAAGTATCATTGAGTGGAGCTGGAATAAATATGCAGGATGCAAATTACAAATTGTCTCCTCGGTATTGAAATCGGTTACAGCGAGTTAGAGGAAATTCGGTGTGTCTGAGTTCAACATAGAGAAAACAATTTTTCATCTCAGCTCACCTAGGCAGATAAGATCTCACAAAGATTTGCAAGGAATTAACTGAAGGATTTGCAATGAATTGGATGCAGAAATTGCAGAAAGAGACATAAAGGAAAATCTAGATGAAGTTTTTTTAAATCACGGGAACAAAATGCAAGGAACAAATGCAAGAGCACAAAGAAACACTTAGAGAACTTCATCTAGAATTGGTATGCGACAAAGTCACCTACGTTAGAGTATATTGACTTAGGAGTCAAGTGAACAAACTTGATCACAGGTCATACTCATCGTTTAAGCTCAAAATGGGGTTACCATTTTCATTTAAGCACTTGATGTATTCACATCTTGTTGAGTTGCTTTGACCCATGACTTGAGGTAAAGCTTCTCTAAGATGGAATAACATACCTTAGGTGGTGGTGCTGTTCATGATCATGTAGTTGAACTTGTGTGGGTTGCTCAAGGTTGATGTAGCTCATCAAGAATTGGGAGCACCACATGTAGTTTGAGTTCATCTTCCTACATGGGTTAGATTTGCAAGAAAGAGCACTTGTGTATCCAAAATGAAAATCATCAAAGCTTGATACCAAATGAAATTTGATATATAGAAATTGTCAAAGGATATGTTTAAGGGATTCATGCTTCCTTGTCTTCAACCACCACGGTGTAGGGACTTGGTGATGTAGAGATTGCTCAAGATGTGAGTGAGTTGCAATCCCATGGATTTAGATTCATCCAAGTTCCTACAAGGGTTAGATGACATGCAAGGGTACAAATACATCCAAGACATATGATCAGCATCATCAGAGAAAAAGTCAAGGATTAGTCATAGGCTTATGCCTTGCATGTATCCAAATGGAGTCCCTACTCCAAGTTTGAGGCATCAATAATGTTAAATTCACCTCTGAACCTGCAAAACACTTTCTCATCAAGTGGTTTAGTAAATATATCAGCTAATTGCTTATCAGTGTGAACATGTTTAAGATTGATATCACCCTTAGCAACATGATCTCGAATGAAATGATGACGAACTTCAATATGCTTAGTTCGAGAATGTTGCACAGGATTATGAGCAATCTTAATAGCACTTTCATTGTCACAAAGCAATGGAACATGTTTCATAATGATCCCATAATCTTTAAGAGTTTGGGTCATCCAAAGTAATTGATCACAACATGAACTAGTGACAATGTATTCCGCTTCGGTGGTGGATAAGGATACTGAGTTTTGTTTCTTGTAGGACCAAGAAACAAGCGATCTATCAAGAAATTGACAATTACCCGAAGTGGAATTTCTATCAACCTTGTCACCGGCATAGTCCGAGTCGGAGTAGCTAACAATATCAAATGAGGATCTCTTAGGATACCAAATGCCAAAATTTGGTGTATGAATTAAGTACCTCACTTTCCTTTTCACAGCCTTAAGATGACATTCTTTAGGGGCCGCTTGGTATCGTGCACACCTGCACACACTTAGCATAATATCGGGATGGGAGGTACATAGATATAAAAATGAACCAATCATAGAGTGGTAAACTTTTTAGTCAACCTGTTCGCCATCCTTAGTCAAGTCAAGATGTCCACTAGTAGGCATGGGTGTAGTCATACCTTTGCATTCTTGCATGTTGAACTTCTTGAACAAGTCCTCGGTATACTTTATTTGAGAAACAAAGGTACCCTCCTTAGTTTGTTTGATTTGCAAACCAAGAAAGAACTTGAGTTCACTCATCATAGAAATCTCAAACTTTTCAGACATTAGCTTTCCAAACCTTTCACTAAAATGAGGGTTAGTAGAACCAAATATGATATCATCAATATAAATTTGGCAAACAAATAATTCACCATTAATGCTTTTAGTAAAAAGAGGTGAATCTATTTTTCCAATTTCAAAGCCTTTTTCAATAAGGAACTTTATGAAACATTTATACCACGCTCTAGGAGCTTGTTTAAGACCGTAAAGGGCTTTGCGAAGTTTGTAAACATGATCAGGTTTCTTAGGATTGACAAAGCCGGGAGGTTGTTTAACATAAACTTCCTCCTCAATTTCACCATTTAGAAAAGCACTTTTAATGTCCATTTGATACAAGGTGATATCATGATGATTCGCATAAGCAAGTAAGATTCGGATGGACTCAAGTCTAGCAACGGGGGCATATGTCACACCGTAGTACATAACTTTGACTTGAGTGTAGCCTTGGGGGAACAAGACGTGCTTTGTTGCGAACGACTTGACCATCTTCATCTTGCTTGTTGTGAAACACCCATTTGGTACCAATGATGTTGTGGTTGTGTCGGGTTTCTCGACCAATGTCCACACTTGATTTCTCTCAAAATTGTGTAGCTCTTCGTGCATATCGTTCAAGGTTAGATATTAAAGAGTAATGTTCACAAAAGTTAGCTAGATGAGATTTAGAGCGAGTGATTCTCCCGGTTTGGATATCATCGTAGATTTGTTCTACGGGATGATCTCTAGCAATTCTTGCTCTAACTCGTGAAAGCTTTTTCTTGGGTCGGGGTGGAACATCCTCTTCATCATCTTCTTCTTCTTGTCCTTCTTCATTGTTGTTGGTGTTGTTGTCCCCTTGTGGAGGTGGATAAGGAGGTCGATGAGGTTCATCTTGATGCATCTCCTCGTTTCCTTGATCATGGCGTGTTCCACTTGCGGATTCCTCCAAGTCAACTTGTGGTTCACCTTGTCGTGAGGTAGAAGCTTCCACATGGATGGACGAAGTACTCTCCTGTACCTCCATTGGACGAATCTTGCCAACAGACAAGTCTTGAATTGCTTTCGAAGGATCTTTATCTCCTACATCAATTGGCAATTGCTCTATTTGCGAGCCGTTAGATTCATCAAACTTCACATCTACCGTCTCTTCAACCTTTCGGGTGAATTTTTTGTAGACACGGTAAGTGTGAGAGTTTGAACCATAACCAAGTAGGAAACCTTCATGAGATTTAGGAGCAAATTTATAACGATGATGCTTATCAAGAATGCAGCACTATGAGCCGAATACTCGAAAGTACCCAACTTGGGGTTTGTTCCCGGTGAGAAGCTTGTATGCCGTCTTGCCAAGAAGCTTGTGAAGATACAAGCGATTTGTTGCATGACAAGCTGTCTCAACCGCTTCCGCCAGAAAGTGTCTTGGCGTCTTGTATTCGTCAAGCATCGTTCTTGCCATTTTGATGAGTGTCCGGTTCTTCCTCTCAACAACTCCATTTTGTTGAGGCGTGTACGTAGCCGAGAACTCATGTGAGATCCCTTCTTCGCCAAGAAAGGTATCCACATTTGCGTTCTTGAACTCCGTTCCCTTGTCGCTACGAACCTTCTTGATCTTCACTTCAAAATGATTTTGGGCCTTCCTAGCGAAGTTTTTGAAGATCTTTTCAACCTGTGATTTATCATCAAGAAAGAACACCCACGTAAATCTTCAAAAATCATCAACAAAGACTAATCCAAAAGAGTTACCACCGAGGCTTTTGTAAGCATTGGGACCAAAAATATCCATATGAAGTAGCTCAAGTGGTCTTCTAGTAGTCATGATGTTCTTCACGGGATGACTTCCTCCAACTTGTTTTCCTGCTTGACAAGCACTACAAAGTCTATCCTTGTAAAATATAACATCTTTAACACCAAGGATATGATCACCTTTAATTAGCTTATCAAGATTTCTCATGCCGACATGACCTAACCTTCTATGACACAACCAACCTTTAGAAGATTTAGCAATAAAACAAGTGCTAGGTTGGGCTTTCTTAGTGAAGTAAACAATGTATAGGTCACCTCTACAAATGTCGATAAATACCATATTATGATTATCTCTACGAAAGACTTGGCAATCAACATCAGTGAATAGCACATTTAAACCAAAATCAGCTAATTTAGACACAGAGAGAAGTTTATATCAGAGAGATTCTACAAGCATGACATTCTTAATTGAGCTATCGTTGGATATGGCCACCTTACCAAGGCGAACAACTTTACCCTTAGAGTTGTCACCAAAGGTAACATACTTTCATGGACCATCATTTCTAGCGAGCTCATCAAACATGTCCTTATATCCGGTCATGTAATCCGTGCAACCACTATCAAGCACCCATTCCTTTCCTCCGGTTGCGTAACCACGAAGATTTGCCATAGGACCAAAATGTCTCATTTTTTCATCAATATCAAAGTCACTATCATCATCCTCATCATAGTATCCACGTTCCACATCATCATGTGATTGATCAACACCTAGAGAGAGTGATTCGTTAGAAGTATGACCATAACAATGTTCGTCTCTATGAATTCTAATGATTTTGGAAATGTTATTGCTAATAATTCCAACATTTCCTTTGGCATGCATGAGTTCACGAAGCTCAAACAAACAATCACCAAACTTAGGATCACCAGTACTCATCCTATTCAAGCCAATAGACATATGGAGAATTTCATCTAGATTTTTCAAGGAATAATTTGGGAATCATTCCTCTAGAAATGTCCATATAGTATATGCACATTCAAAAGTTGGCAAACTTACAAGCAAGTTTCTAGGCAATCCTCTAGTGATAAGATTAACAGTCCTAAGATTTCGAACCATGTTAAGTATCTCATTGAAAGTAGGATTCAAAGCATCAATGGGGGGCATACAAGGATTATCAATGTACATGTTCAAATGATATTCATTGAAGATCTCAAGCATCTCATTTTTCCATCCATGAAAGTACTCTCCATCAAGCATAGGCACTCTATGTCTAATACTCCCCAACGTAGACTCATCCATCTTCCTCCAAAGGTGATTAAACAAAAGCAATGGAGACCAAAGCTCTTATACCAATTGAAAGGATCGAGAAGAGAGTGTCTAGAGGGGGGTGAATAGACTCAAGCAAGAAAGGTGGCGGTTTTAAATTTCTTGATGTTGGAGTGGATTTTTAGCACATGTTTAAACATTCACAATACACAACAAGCATGCATAACAAGAGTATATAGGTATTGTGAAGTAAAGCATGCAACGTTGACCACTTGACCAAAAGCAAAACCTAGCCTTTTCCCAATTTTAGTTCTTGGCAGAGTTTTGCAACTTAGCACAAGTCAAGTAATCAACCTACACATGCAATTCTAAGAGTATAGCAGTGGAATGTAAAACAATTGCATATGAAGGTAAAGGGAGGAGTTTGGAGAATGCAAACACAATTGAAGACACATATGTTTTTATCTTGGTTCCGATAGGTGGTGCTATCATACATCCAATTTGATGGAGTCTTCAACCCACGAAGGGTAATGGCTGCCCGAGTCCACGGAGGGCTCCACCCACGAAGAAGCAACCTTGTCTATCCAACCATGGTCATTGCCCACGCAGGACTTGCCCTACTAGGGTAGATCTTCACGAAGTAGGCGATATCCTTGCCCATACAAACTCCTTGGTTCAACTCCACAATCTCGTCGGAGGCTCCCAAGTGACACCTAACCAATCTAGGAGACTCCACTCTCCAAAAGGTAATAGACGCAGTTTTGATGATGAACTCCTTGCTCAAATGCTTCAAATGATAGTCTCACAAACACTCAAACAGCTCCTCACAGATTTGGATATGGTGCAGGAAGGATTTGAGTGGAAAGCAACTTGGGAAGGCTAGAGAACAAGATTCATATGGTAGGAATGGAATATCTAGATCTCAACACTTGAGTAGGTGGTTCTTTTCTCAGAACATGTACGATGGAAGTGTAGGTATGTTCTAATGGCTCTCTCCACGAATGAAGAGAGGGTTGATGGGTATATATAGCCTCCACACAAAATCTGACCGTTACACACAATTTAACCAACTCGGTGTGACCGATTCAGAGAAATCGGTCAGACCGATTTAGTTCATAATGTGACCGTTAGGTATTTTGGTGGGACCGATATGATCAACTAGGTGGGACCGATTTAATTAGGGTTAGGGCATAAGGTAATCTCGGTGAGACCGATTACGCAAACTGGTGGACCGATTTTGGTAATAAGCACACCAGAGAGTTGGTCAAGCAAACTCGGTGGGACCAATTCGGTCATTTCGGTGAGACCGAAATGTTACAAAAAGGCAATAGAGAGTTTGCAATGCTAACTCGGTGAGACCGATTCTCATATCTCAGTTAGACCGAAATGATTCAAATAGGAAACAAGGAGTTTACATTCCCATCTCGGTGAGACCGAGATCTCTTTTGGTGAGACCAAAATGATTAGGGTTTCCGGCAGTGGCTATGTGAAATGAACTCGGTGGCGCCGGATAGAACTTTTTGGTGGGGCCGAGTTTGACTTTTGGATTGGGACATATGTGGAAGGATAAAGTGGTTGAGGTTTTGGAGCACATCACTAAGCACTTTGAGCAAGCAAGCCATTAGGCAACACCTCATCCCCTTTTAATAGTATTGGCTTTCCTATGGACTCAATGTGATCTTGGATCACTAAAATAGAAAATGTAGAGTCTTGAGCTTGAGCCAATCCTTTGTCCTTAGCATTTTGAATGGGTTCCACATCCCCTAGTCCATGCCACTCCATTTGTTGAACTTGTCTGAAATATACTAGATGAAAACATTAGTCCAACAAGAGATATGTTGACATTAATTACCAAAATCACCCAGGGAGCACTTGTGCTTTCACCACTACAAAAGAAAAAAAAGATTCAGACATTGTCCTCTAACAAAATTCATTACGGGCAGTAAAAAGAAGGCTACAGGGTTATTACTTACCATTTTGTAGTTCATTGTTGTCTTCCATTAAGTGTAAACAGATAGTTCGATCGACATCTTTTGTCCCATTTTAATAACAATCTTTATCAGTTTCCTCACTTGATGTTGGTTCACGAATATCTCATTGTCACATACGCAGAAAGGGTTGAAGTGTGGATCTTTGGCAATGACATATGTACCTAAAAGCACCAAGTTAATATTAGAAGCTAAACAACAATTGCAAAATGATGTAGTACAACACTCCCTCCATCCCATTATATAAGATTTTATTACATATATATCTAGACGTCATCAGAACATTAAGGTAACACTCTTACTTGTTGCTATGTAGCCTGGGATTGCATATTTAGTCATTCAGTACAATGCATGTTGCTATGTAGCTTTGGTGTGCAGGCATAAGCATACTAGTTAAGCAAAACAAGAAGTGGAAATGTTTGTGAACTGCATTAGGCATAACATTTAGAAACAAGTAAATAGTTATTCAAACTAGTATTGTGCAGGTCTAAAGTACACTAGTTATTGTTAAAAAATGAAAAGGCATGTAAACTGCAATATCCTTAACAACAACCAAATATCATAATTCATAGTGGTATTGTTGAAACTCTTATTGCTGAAATTGAATTGCACGGAAAATAGTTGCACATATAGAGCATCACATTGTGAAGAACTGAAATAAACAACTCATAAGGCCACCTCTAGTCGATCCTTTAAAAGATAAACGACTAAAACCCTTAGTGGCTATATATATATACTCCATCAATTTTTGGCCTTTTCTAGTCGATCCCCTAAACTTAACATTGTAAACTTCAATTTGATCAAGTTCAAAGAGGGTACAACGGCAGGTAGCATGCATTCAAACATAAACATAGATAGTTTTGTATAACCAAACATAAAACATAAAGTTAAACTAAGCTAAACTACCTTTAGTCGAAGTAGAGGTCGAGGCAATCCTTAATTTTCATGTACGCTGTGCCGCGAGCCGGTTCCGGGCCGGTGCCGTCGGTGGTGTTGTTGGGGAAGGCACTCCCCCACTCGTCGACGTCGATCTCCTCGTACTCGGGGCCCACCTCGACGCCCTCCACGATGCCATCCTCGCTCCCTTCGATGTCATCATTGGAGGAGAGCACGACAACCTAGCTACCATGCGCGTCGCCATCATCGCTGCCTTCGACCTCGTCATCGAAGGAGAGCATGATAAACTCGCAGCCCTCCGCGCCGGCAAAGATCGCCCGCTCTGCCTCCACGAGCTCCGGGTCCTGCCGGCGGAGCTCTTGCATGTAGGCCTCGTCCTTGAGGCACTCCCACACCCCGCGGTCCTCCCGCATCATAGCCGAGCTCACCACCTTGGCTCCAGCAGAATGAGGTTGACCGGATGTGTGCCAAAGGGGAATTTGAGCCTAGCTGCCGCGCCGTGGTAGCGAACCTGCCAGTGGTTGTACTCGATGGCCGCGAGCTCGGCCGTGTGGAAGCTACCAATCCACCAGCGGGTGTGGGTCTCCTGATCTGAAATCTCAGCGACCCACGTCCCCCACAACCGCTGTCGGACCACGAGGTAGGACCTCGTCAGCTGCCGGTTCTGATGGAGGATGGGTAAGTACTCGAACCGATGTAGGGACTCGGCGGCGGGTGCATCGGGGGACCGTCGACGGCGGATTGAGCCCGTGGAGGATGACGGGGACACCTTGGCGGCTACCTGGACGGCGTCGGGTGAAAAGGCCATGATAAACCTCTTTTCTGCCATTGTCTCCTCGAGGTCCCCAGCACACAGGCAGAGGTTGAGGATGGAGGCGGCGGCGATGGCGCCGACCTACCAATGGCTTCGGGGGTGGTGTGTGGGAATTCTTGGTGTGTGTCTGTGTGAGCGGAGGTTTTGGGGGTTGTGCGGTCTTTGGAGGGGGGAAAGTTGGTGTATCAGAAAATACTGCGGCATCTGAAAATTTTACTAGGCGGGAGTAACAAGGTGGGGCTACCAAAAATTTGAATCAAGGGCAAGCATATATTTTTGAGATTGTGATGGATGCTGAGGCGGGAGTAAAATGCCGGGGCTACTGAAAATTTGAATCAAGGGACTAAAGCAGAGCAGGAGTAACAGACATCGGACACGGTCCGCACATACTAATCGTGTGCTATCAAACATTAAAACCTTCCAGGCGGTAGATATTTTTGAGATTGCGAGAGATGCAGAGGCGGGAGTATTTGGGGAGCCAGCTAGTGTGCTTGACACGCCGTCTTTGGACTGTAGTTGTTGCAACTTCTCGTGTAAGCCATAAGCATACTATACACCTATGATGCTCCAAGATATTTTGTACTGCATCTCACAAGGTTGGTGATAATAAACTATGTGGGATCTACTTGATTTTTCGTCTTGACTTGAATTACATAATGGGGTCAGAGCGGCAATGGACGGTGTTTGAATTGCTAGAACTTTTATCTGCAATTAACATGCAACTATATATGCGTCGTAAAAGAATTGGAATTATTCAGGATTCGTTTGGACATATTATACATTAAATTGGTTTTCTAGCCATTTTAGGTACAAAATTCAAAATTAAAATACATGGACTTGCTCCGGTGCACCAACATGGGTTGTAAAATTATATATGTGTCCAAGGTTTCATGCTTATGTCCCATGCAAGGAATGGGGATGCATTTCGAACACCACTGCACCGTGGCTATCCGGCAAACATTGACGTACTTGCTTTTGTAATTCTAATAAATCCAAAAGTCGTCTGAAATTCATGAAACTTGGCATGCTATCATGGAGCGACATCAACATGCCATGGTAAAAAAATTGTCCCATTTTTGGCAGGTTTGTGTATAAGCTTCTCACAACAAGTGTGATGGTTTCGGTAGGGAACGTTTCACCTTTCTGGATGAAACAATATCCGTTGCTCTTCCTGTTTTCAATTAGTTTCCTAGTGTGAACATAAAACAACAGGAGTGTTGTGTTTATTTTTGGAATTTTTCGGGGTTCGTTTGGACATTTTTATACATTAATTGAGTTTTCAATGCATTTATGTGCATAATTAAGATTTGAACTGCATGCACATGCTCTAATGCATATAAAATTATAAATTGGTTGAAAATTCAAATCCGTGTCCTTGGTTGCATGCTTCGGTCCCATGCAAGAAATGGGAATGAATGTGGAACACCCTTGTTAGCGACCTACCCACTACAAGCCCAGCGACAACCCATGGAGACCAAGGCCCAGCCCACGATTCAACTCAGCGACACACGGCCTACATATGCGACATGAGAAGGTAACGAAGAGGCATCCTGGCTGGGAACAAACGAGCGACGGCGGCGGCGACTGTATCTGATCCCCTCTGTACTTCTTCTACCTCAAGCTTCACTATAATCGCCACCATATTCGATTCCTCCATCGATCTATGAGAGAATACTAGTGGGTACCTAACACGTGGTATCAGAGCCAGTCCACCACCCTTCCAAATTTTTTTTCATCACTTCCACGAGACTGCTTTTCTCGGCCGCCATGGATCCAGAGCTCCGGGAATACCTCGACAGGATCCGCGACAGCTTCCTCAAATCGCATGAAGAGACACGTTCCGACCTCAAGGCACTGAACACACGGCTTCAGGGCCAAACTGGGAGGCTCGACGAGATCTCCGACCCCAAGTCTGGAGTGAAGGAGCTCGAGATCACCCACGACAACGTCGCCGAGGACCTCACACCGGCGGAGGAGGCCACCGCCATCGTCCCCGACCTCACCGCCTCGACTGCGAGCACCAAGCCTCTCGAAATTGACACCACGGGCATCGCTGCACCGACGCCCATAAGCTGTTCGACGGATGGCTTCAGCCCCAATGCCGGCGGAGACGACCCCATGGCGGCCTGCCAGACAGTTTGGAGTATGTCTACGTCCCTCACTGTCCCGCTAGGGGACTCGCCAAACATGCCGAGTGAGTCAACTCTCCTGCTCGAGCCCGACACACTGGCGCCTACCAAGTGCTCGACGGTGAACACCAAGCATGGTGACAACACTACTGACAACATCCAGGCTACTATTGTGTCCCTACTACCATCCAAGGCACTCGTGTTTGCTGAAAACAAGTTCGTCGTTGGGGTGTGCATGTTGTGGCCAGCAAGAGGGAGGGTGGCAGAATGGCAACCATGGCCTCCACCTTTGCGGGTGTGGATCACACACAAGGGGCTCATGTTCAGGCCAAGACCATGGCCACCGTTCGCGCACAGTCTGGAAGAATGGCAGCTCAATGGTTACAGTTCATTAGAATCTTTGTTTAGATTCTTCATTACTGGAGCTTTGGGGACACGTTATGGTGCGAACAGGGAGGAATTCATGTTTGGTATTCGACTGAACGGCTGTGACACGATTAGTGCTTTCCTTCATGAGAAGCAATGGGATCCTGGATGTTTCTATCTTGATGCTTGGTATTGCCAATGGTGGATGGTATTGGTTAGAAGCAAGGGCAGACTAGTGAGACGGCATTCAGAGGAGCAGTGGTCGCCACTCCAAGGTATTAATAGAATGCCACATATTGGGAAGGCACGTGAGGACATTTGCTGCTATCATATCAGCTCGGACTTGCATGCAACTAGCTCTAGTGTTCAGCGTTATTCTCCAGCTTTGGTTGAGACGAGTTCTCTTTCTTGTGAGCTACCTGCTGTTTGGAATCCTGGAAAGTGTTTGATATATATGCAGCTCTTCCTTGCTGTGGATCTATTCGTTACACAACCTATGGAGTGTGTGCTCTTGTTGCAGGCCAGAAGTAGCCAGACTGAACCCTATATCAGTTGGTTGTATATGCAGATATGTGGTGCCAATGGAAGACTATTATCTGAACTGAAATTCTTGATTAGCAACAGCAACCTCTTCTCAAATGGAACAACTGACTTCCAGCCTTGGCCAACCCCTTCTTGTATGACATCTGTGGTTCATCTTTGCTCAAGTTTCCAGCCACCGGGCACACGTGTTGCGTTCAGTCTCTTGTCGAGAAATTTGTTGTACCCATTATTCGAGGAGGTCTGTAGAAGATTAACTGGAAAGATGCAACACTTGGTGCTGGTGAAATTTCAGTTTAGTTTGTCCTGGGAGCTACAACGGTTGGTCCTTGTGGCCATCCGTAAGGAAATAGTGATCTGGCTAGTTTTTCAATTGCCAAAAATTATGCCATGTGTGCAGCTGAAACCATGGCCTTCATGGGAATTTCAACGCCCAGTTCTTCTGATTATTGTCTTTCCTCGCAAGGTGATATCAGATTCTGGAGCTGTACTGAGGTTTTATTTCATGTTGCATGTTTATCTCCCTTCCGGTCTCTGCAACACAACCACTCCTCTGCCTGCATACAAGACACTACCATGTATTGGTGGTTCATACCATTTCCCTGGTTGCATCAATATCTCTGCTGTAGGCACAAGTGTTCTCCAGCTGCGTCCATCTGATAAGACAAACTATTTGGTAACACCGAGCAACAATTTACTGAAGTCGGCTGAAACTAACGCGCAATTGCTTCCTGACCCAAGTTTGGTAATTCAACCCTGCTGGGTGTCCATTTCATGTGCATCCTCTCATAGAATTGAGCTATGTCCAGTACCATGGCCTTCTTGGAAGCTTCAATTCCTGATTTTTAAGGTCCTGAAGTCTTTTGGTGCTTTCAGTACTAGTGTTGCTGCTTGTTCGGCTAGTGGAATGACAAGATTAGAAACTATCTGTGTTGATCTTTACTTGGACCCTCTGCTATCGGTCTCCCTCGGGATAATTCATGCTACATATTCCTACACGAGAGCACTCGTTGAAACCCAGATGATGCAGTTTATTGTCTTCCCCGGAAAAGTGTACTTCATGGCAAATTTAAACCAATACATCTTTTGCAAGTTACCTTTACATATAAATCGAACTTATGGTTCTTGTTGTATGAATTGGGATCCAGGAGAAAAGTTGGATGTCTCTGGCATAAGCGTTGAGTCTAAGCTTGCAGTTCTCAGCCACAACTTCCTGTTGTTCTATCTTGGTGCTCAAGACATCTTTCAATGGCACTCGCACTGTCGAGGTTACTTCGAGGTTGGCTCTACTCATGCACCTCCGAAACTGAAAGAAGTTTGTGCTGCCGTTGTGTACATGTTTGAACATAGGACTACTCAGGAATGGGAGTTGCTGCTCTGTTTCAACCGACCACTTCGTGTGTATTTTGGAATGGCGGACTCTAGTCCAGTCAGTCTGTGTGGCCCCGCTATACTTGTAGAGGATTCAGTGAAGTACTGGGTGATTCATATCTGGACAAGTATTGAGTCAAGTACACTTGCTATGTGTAAGAGTCAAGCTATGCCTTATGAGCATAAGCTATTTCCAGATATTCAGCTGGACATCTCCATACTGCAGCTTGGTGACTTTGGCAGCTGGTGTCTCCTATTTTGGCTCCATTCCCATTATCTGATGCTTTCTGCTATTGATATGTTGGAGTTTAACCCAAGCTTCTGCCAGATGGGCATGTCCTGGGATCCTGGAGGATCGACATTGTTTTTCTTACTGACATTTATTCGACGAGCGGTCTTTCAAGGAGGGAAGTGTGTCATCATCTTTGTCTTTCAAGGAGGGAAATGTGTCATCATCTTAGTTGCCAGCTATCTTGTCCACACCAGCTACATTCACTTCACCGATTGCAATGAAGGTGCTACAGGTTCCATGGGATCCTGGGGGTCTGAGCCTCGTTTATGGCGACGGCTTGGGGACAAGCCGTGTTTCAAGGAGGGAGGGGTGTTAGCGACCTACCCACTACAAGCCCAGCGACAACCCATGGAGACCAAGGCCCAGCCCACGATTCAACTCAGCGACACACGGCCTACATATGCGACATGAGAAGGTAACGAAGAGGCATCCTGGCTGGGATCAAACGAGCGACGGCGGCGGCGACTGTATCTGATTCCCTCTATACTTCTTCTACCTCAAGCTTCACTGTAATCGCCACCATATTCGATTCCTCCATCGATCTATGAGAGAATACTAGTGGGTACCTAACAACCCTGCCACCGTCACTCGGCCGCAAACATTGAGATACATCGTTTTTTAATTCTAGTTAATCCAAAACTCTTATGAAATTCATGGAGCGGCATCATGGAGCGGCATCAACAAGCCTCGGTAAAAAAATTGTCCCATTTAGGGAAGGCTTGGGTATAAGCTTCTCACGAACCAGAGCTTCTAACAATAAGCCTGATGGTTTCAGTAGGGAACGTGCCACATTCGGGGAGAAAACGATATTCGTTGCCTCTTATTGTTTTCAAAACATTTCTAGTGTTGACATAGCACAACATGAGTGTTCTGTTAATTTTTTGAATTTTTCGGGGTTCGTTTGGACATTTTTATGCATTAACCGGGTTTTCTATGCATTCTATGTGAAAACTTTGAATTTCAAATACATTCACATGCTCCGGTGCTCCAACATGGGTTGTAAAATTATATATGTGTCCATGGGTTTATGCTTATGTCCCATGCAAGAAATGGGGATGAATTTCGAACACCACGACACCGTGGCTCTCCGGAACCGTTGACGTACTTGCTTTTGTAATTCTAGTAAATCCAAAAGTCATCTGAAATTCATGAAACTTGGCATGCTATCATGGAGCGGCATCAACATGTCGTGGTAAAAAAATGTCCCATTTGGGGCAGGTTTGGGTATAAGCTTCTCACAAACCAGAGCTTCTCACAAAAAGTGCGATGGTTTCGGTGGCGAACATTTCACCTTTCTGGACGAAACGATTTCCGTTGCCTCTTCTTTATTTCAATTTTTTCCTAGTGTGAACATAGAACAACCTGAGTGTTGTGTTAATTTTTGGAAAATTTCGGGGTTCGTTTGGACATTTTTTTACATTAATTGAGTTTTCAATGCATTTATGTGCATAATTTAGATTTGAGCTACATGCACATACTCTAGTGCATATAAATTGGTACAAAATTCAAATCCGTGTCCTTGGTTGCATGCTTCGGTCCCATGCAAGAAATGGGAATGAATGTCAAACACCCTGCCACCGTCACTCGGCCACAAACGTTGAGATACATGGTTTTTAAATTCTAGTAAATCGAAAACTCTTCTGAAATTCATGAAACTTGGCATGGTATCATGGAGCGGCATCAACATGTCGTGGTAAAAAAAGTGTCCCATTTGGGGCAGCTTTCGGTATAAGCTTCTCACAAACCAGAGCTTCTCACAACAAGCCTGATGGTTTCGGTAGGGAACGTGCCACCTTCGGGGACGAAACGATATCCGTTGCCTCTCATTATTTTCAAAAGATGTCTAGTGTCAACATAGCACAACAGGAGTGGATTGTTAATTTTTGGAAATTTTCGGGATTTGTTTGAACATTTTTATGAATTAACCGAGCTTTCTATACATTCAATGTGTAAAATTCAAATTTGAACTACATGCACATGATCCGGTGCACCAACATGGGTTGTAAAGTTATATATGTGTCCATGGGTTTATGCTTATGTCCCATGCAACAATGGGGATGAATTTCGAACACCACGGCACCATGGCTCTCCGACAAACGTTGAAGTACTTGCTTTTGAAATTCTAGTAAATCCAAAAGTCGACTTTAATTCATGAAACTTGGCATGCTATCATGGAGTGGCATCAACATGTCGTGGTAAATTTTTTTCCGTTTGGGTATAAGCTTCTCACAAACCAGAGCTTCTCACAAACCAGAGCTTCTCACAACAAGTGTGATTGTTTCGGCAGGGATCGTTTCAGCTTTCTAGACGAAACGATATTCGTTACCTCTTCTTGATTTAAATTGTGTCCTAGTGTCAACATAGAAAAACATGAGTGTTGTGTTAATTTATGGAATTTTTGGGGTTTGTTTGCACAATTTTATACATTAATTGAGTTTTCAATGCATTTATGTGCCTAATTCACATTTGAACTACATGCACATGCTCCGGTGCACCAACATGGGTTGGAAAATTATATATGCGTCCATGAGTTTATGCTTATGTGCCATGCAAGAAATGGGGATAAATTTTGAACACCAAGGCACTGTGGCACTCCGGCAAACGTTGATGTACTTGCTTTTGTAATTCTAGTAAATCCAAAAGTTTCCTAAAATTCATGAAACTTGGCATGCTATCATGGAGCGGCATCAACATGCCGTGGTAGAAAAATTTTCCCATTTGGGGCAGGTTTGGGTATAAGCTTCTCACCAACCAGAGCTTCTCACAAGTGTGATGTTTTTGGTAGGGAACGTTTCACCTTCTTGGATGAAATGATATCCGTGGCCTGTTCTTTATTTCAATTTTTTTCCTAGTGTGAACATAGAATAACGTGAGTGTTGTGTTAATTTTTGGAATTTTTCGGGGTTCGTTTCGACATTTTTACACATTACTTGAGTCTTCAATGCATTTATGTGCATAATTTAGATTTGAGCTACATGCACATGCTCTAATGCATATAAATTGGTTGAAAATTCAAATCTGTGTCCTTGGTTTCATGCTTCGGTCCCATGCAGGAAATGGGAATGAATGTCAAACACCCTGCCACCGTCACTCGGCCGCAAACGTTGAGATACATGGTTTTTAAATTCTAGTAAATCGAAAACTCGTCTCAAATTCATGAAACGTGGCATGGTATCATGGAGCGGCATCAACATGTCATGGTACAAAATTTGTCCCATTAGGGGCAGGTTTCGATATAAGCTTCTCACAAACCAGAGCTTCTCACAACAAGCCTGATGGTTTCGATAGGGAACGTGCCACCTTCGGGGACGAAATGATATTCGTTGCCTCTTATTGTTTTCAAAAGATTTCTAGTGTCAACAAAGCACAACATGAGTGTTGTGTTAATTTTTGGAATTTTTCTGGATTTGTTTGGACATTTTTATGCATTAACCGGGCTTTCTAGGCATTCAATGTGCAAAATTCAAATTTGAACTACTTGCACATGCTCCGGTGCACCAACATGGGTTGTAAAATTATATATGTGTCCAAGGGTTTATGCTTATGTCCCATGCTAGAAATGGGGATGAATTTCGAACACCACGGCACCATGGCTCTCTGGCAAACGTTGATATACTTGCTTTTGTAATTCTAGTAAATCCGAAAGTCGTCTTAAATTCATGAAACTTGGCATGCTATCATGGAGTGGCATGAACATGTCGTGGTAATTTTTTGTCCCGTTTGGGTATAAGCTTCTCAGAACAAGTGTGATGGTTTCGGTAGGGAACGTTTCACCTTTCTAGACGAAACGTTATTCGTTGCCTCTTCTTGATTTCAATTTTTGTCCTAGTGTCATCATAGAACAATAGGAGTGTTGTGTTAATTTAAGGAATTTTTGGGGTTCGTTTGGACATTTTTATACATTAATTGAGTTTTCAATGCATTTATGTGCATAATTCACATTTGAACTACATGCACATGCTCCGGTGCACCAGCATGGGCTGTAAAATTATATATGTGTCCATGGGTTTATGCTTATGTCCCATGCAAGAAATGGGCATGAATTTCTAATGCCACGGCACCGTGGCCCTCCGGCAAACGTTGACATACTTGCTTTTGTAATTCTAGTAAATCTGAAAGTTGTCTGATATTCATGAAACTTGGCATGCTATCATGGAGCGGCATCAACATGCCGTGGTAAAAAATATATCCCATTTGGCGCAGGTTTGGGTATAACTTCTCACAAAACAGAGCTTCTCACAACAAGCCTATTGGTTTTGGTAGGGAACGTGTCACCTTTGGGGACGAAACAATATCCGTTGCCTCTCATTGTTTTCAAAAAAATCTATTGTCAACATAGCACAACAGGAGTGTTGTATTAAGTTTTGGAATTTTTCGGGGTTCGTTTGGACATTTTTATGCATTAACCGGGTTTTCTAGGCATTCTATGTGCAAAATTCAAATTTAAACTACATGTTTATGGTCCGGTGCACCAACATGGGTTGGAAAATTATATATGTGTCCATGGGTTTATGCTTATGTCCCATGCAAGAAATGGGGATGAATGCATCATGGCTCTCCGGCTAACATTGACGTACTTGCTTTTGTAATTCTAGTATATCCAAAAGTCGTCTGAAATTCATGAAACTTTGCATGCTATCATGGAGAGGCATCAACATGATGTGGTAATATTTTTGTTTCGTTTGGGGCAGGTTTGGGTATAAGCTTCTCACAAATCAGAGTTTCTCACAACAACTGTGATGGTTTCGGTAGGGAACATTTCACCTTTCTAGACGATACGATATCCTTTGCCTCTTCTTGTTTTCTGAATTTTTCTAGTGTCAACACAGCACAACAGGAATGTTGTGTTAATTTTTGGAAATTTTCAGGGTTCATTTGGACATATTTATGCATTAACCGGGTTTTCAGGGCATTCTATGTGCAAAATTCAAATTTGAACTACATGCACATGCTCCGGTGCACCAACATGGGTTAGAAAATTATATATGTGTCCATGGGTTTATGCTTATGTCCCATGCAAGAAATGGGATGAATGTCGAACACCAATGCATCGTGGCTCTCCGACTAATGTCGATGTACTTGCTGTTGTAATTCTAGTATATCGAAAAGTCATCTGACATTCATGAAACTTGGCATGCTATCATGGAGCGGCATCAACATGCTGTGGTAATTTTTTTGTCCCGTTTGGCGCAGGTTTGGGTATAAGCTTCTCACAATCCAGAGTTTCTCATAACAAGTGTGATGGTTTCGGTAGGGAATGTTTCACCATTCTGGACGAAACGATATCCGGTTCCTCTTCTTGATTTCAATTTTTTCCTAGTGTGAACATAGAAAAATAGGAGTGTTGTGTTAATTTTCGGAATTTTTCGGGCTTTGTTTGGACATTTTATACGTTAATTGAGTTTTCAATGTATTTATGTGCATAATTCAGATTTGAACAGCATGACAAGCTTTAATGCATATAAATTGGTTGAAAATTCAAATCCGTGTCCTTGGTTGCATGCTTCGGTCCCATGCAAGAAAGGTGAATGAATGTCAAACACACGCTGCCACTGTCACTCGGCCGCAAACGTTGAGATACATGGTTTTTAAATTCTAGTAAATCCAAAACTTGTCTGAAACTCATGGAACTTGGCATGGTATCATGGAACGACATCAACATGTCGTGGTAAAAAAATTGTCCCATTCGGGGTAGGTTTGAGTATAAGCTTCTCACAAACCAGAGCTTCTCACAACAAGCCTGATGGTTTTGGTAGGGAACGTGCCACCTTCGGGGACGAAACGATATCCGCTGCCTCTTATTGTTTTCAAAAAACTTCTAGTTTCAACATAGTGGAACAGAAGTGTTGGGTTAATTATTTGAATTTTTCGGGGTTCGTTTGGGCATTTTCATTCACAAACCGGGTTTTCTAGGCCTTTTATGTGTGAAATTCAAATTTGAACTACATGCACATGCTCCGTTGCACCAACATGGGTTGTAAACTTATATATGTGTCCATAGGTTTATGCTTATGTCCCATGCAAAAAATGTGGCTGAATTTCGAACACCACGGCACCATGGCTCTCTGGCAAATGTTGACATACTTGCTTTTGTAATTCTAGTAAATCTCAAAGTTGTCTGAAATTCATGAAACTTGGCATGCTATCATGGAGTGGCATCAATATGTCGTGGTAAAAAATTTGTCCCGTTAGGGGCTGGTTTGGGTATAAGCTTCTCACAAACCAGAGCTTCTCACAACAAGTGTGATGGTTTTGGTTGGGAACGTTTCACCTTTCTGGACGAAACAATATCCGTTCCCTCTTCTTGATTTCAATTTTTTTTCCAGTGTCAACATTGAACAACAGGAGTGTTGTGTTAATTTTTCGAAATTTTTAGGGTTCGTTTGGACATTTTTATACATTAATTGAATTTTCAATGCATTTATATGTGTCGGTGTACTAAAGTAGGGGTACCTTAGTATCCCGACTTGTGCACGGGCAGTAGCAGCGTCCCGTGGTCTGGCTCACCACGCGCCCGCCGAAGCCCACTCTAGACCCTTTTAAGCCATTCAAGAACAAAGTATTCAAGTTAAGAGACAAGACCCCGGCAAGAGGAGCTTGCCGGGAAGGCCGCACCAGGCTCAAAGTTATCATTCCAGCACAAGACCCTGGCAAGAGGAGCTTGCCAGGAAGGACGCACCAGGCTCAAAGTTATCATTCCAGCACAAGACCCTGGCAAGAGGAGCTTGCCAGGAAGGCCAAAAGAACGGCACTTCAAGGAGGAATATCGCGGCGCATCATGCGCCCCGGCATGATCCGGAGAGCGACGAGCTTCCGGGCCCGGCAAGGTTGCGACCCCGGCAAGGTGCTTGCCGGGGAAACCTATGCTGTGTCCCTCCGCTCCAGCTCATCTGGCCACGCGTCGCCCTGGGGCCCTTCCAGGGGCACGTGGCAGATGGCTGTGCAGCCTGGGGTACACGGTGGCAAGCCGCGGTGACGTGGATATCGCCGTGGCGAACGGAGACGCATGGACGGACACTTTTCGGGGCGACGGCGACAGGCATTCAATGCCTTTGTCCCCCACCGTCAAGATTAGGTGAAGACCATTGTTCATCCACTATTTATACACTGTTCATGCACTGTTGCAACTACCACCGATTTTACATTTTTACCCTCCTCTACGTTGACACCTCTCGGTGACCCCTTTGAGCTATAAAAGGAGGCCCATGCACAACGTAGAGGAGGTTCGATCCCAGAAACTCGATCACTCCCACGCTCGGTGTAGCTAGTACTGTAGATCTTCAAGCTCCCGAGCCCAAGAACTAAATACAACCAAAGCAGGAGTAGGGTTTTACGCGTCATCGCGGCCCGAACCTGGGTAAACTGCCCGCGTGTGCTCCTCGATCTGCTCTCCGTGCTCCCTCCGCTCCCTTACCGCAACGTAGAAGGGGCTCCGGTCCCATAGGTGTTCGTGGGCGTCCAGTTTCCCCGACATCTTTGGCGCGCCAGGTAGGGGGGCGTCGAGGTTGTGCGAACCTGATCCGGCGCTCAAGCGGGCGCAACCTTCAGCAACTTCACCAGCTCCATCAACCTCATCGTCTACATCAACATGCCTCCAAAGAAAAAGGCTTCGGAGGTCAGAGGCCCGTCCGCGTCGATCCCACCACCAACAGAGCTGACGGTTGGTGGGGGAGACGCCGGCGGAAGGGTGGACGCTGGTGGGGAAACTCACGGCGCCACCAAGTCCAAGGACAAGACGGACGACCGGGCGAACTCCAAGGCCTCGGTGTCCGTGCACGCACCACGTCCCTCTCAGGAGGTGCCAGACCAGCAGCGACGTGGTACCGGAGGTACCATACGCTTGCTAGGACGTGGCCAGGCTGGTGGGTCACGGGACACTCAAGGCCAACGTCCTGGCACGAGCAAGGCGCGGTCGCCGGGACGGGAACATGCTCCTTCTAACGCGGTTAGAAGTCCGAGCGTGTCCCGCTCCTCGCACCGTTCGCCACCGTTCCCCTCCTCTCCAGCAGAAGCCCTGGCCAGGGCTCAGCTGCTCCTCGACTTCCCTCCAGCGGCGGACAAGGCCGAAGACTGGAGGGCGATGATCCAGAGCCTCAGTGCCTTCGCCAACAACGACGCGCCGCAGCAGCCGGCAACTTCACGGCCGCGGCAAGTCGACCAAGCGAAGGCCGACGATGACAAGACTGCCGGCGGTGCAACTACCGTGCACTCCCCACCGCGGAAGCAGAAATCGCCGCCCCGCCGGATCAATGTCGACGACGACTCCACGGCGTCGTCGGATCCGCGGGCTCGCCGCGATCAGCGCCAAGTCCTCGACGACAGGCGACAAGAGGACGCTTGAACTTGTATCGATCGTCGACGAGAAGCCAGAAGACAGTCCGATCAGCGCGCTGGGACCGCTGTCGACATGCATGCGCCCGGTGAACCAGGCGACTTGCCGTATGCGGTAGGTTGCCATGCGTTCACCCGAGAGCTGCGGCAAGTCCAGTGGCCCAGCATGAAGAATTTTAAGCCCGACGTACCCGAGAAGTACGACAGCAAGACACACCCCTCGGAGTTCCTCAGCATCTACACCATTGCGGTGCAGGCTGCCGGGGGACGCGACGAGAAGATCCTAGCCAACTACTTCCCACTCGTGCTTAAGACAAACGTCAGGTCTTGGCTTATGCACTTGCCGGAGAACTCCATTTCTTCATGGGCGGATCTGTGCCACCAGTTTGTTGGCGCCTTCACGGGTGGCCACAAACCCCACGGCCAGGAGAGCGATCTCCACATCCTTTCCCAGAAGGAGGGAGAGTCCCTGCGCAAATACATCCAAAGGTTCAGCCGTGTTCAACACAATATCCCTGATGTCCACCCTGCCGCGGTTATCAGCGCATTCCACCAGAACGTGCGTAACCGTCGGATTAGGGAGGAGATGGCGATGAACAAGATCCGGGACGTCAGCGAGCTTTACGCTCTGGCTGACAAATGTGCACGTGCTGAAGAGGGGAGGAGACTCCCCGGAGAGGATACCGACGCAGGAGGAAGTGACAGCGAGGATGCCGCCCCGGCAAGGAAAGGCCGGCGGCGGAATAACAGGAAAAAGAAGAACAAGGAGGTACTGGTTGTCGAGCAGTCCGGCAAGGAGGCTCCCGCCAAGAAGACACAGGCTGGTGGCTCCGGCAAGGAGCCCGCCCCTGTAGCAGCAGCCGACAAGCAGGACGGCTCCGACAAGCAGTACTGCAAGATCCACCGCACCAAGGGCCACGATCTCCAGAACTGCAAGAGAGTAGAGTACCTCGTAGAACAGCAGAAGGCTGAATACGAGCGTCACGACAAGGAGAAGGCCCAAGGAGGCGGAGGAGAGCCCAGCAAGAAGCGGCCGTTCAATGGCCGGGGAGGACGCCGCGGCAAGGCCAAGCAGCGACAAGGAGACAGACCTCCCCGGGGCCGTGACAAGGACGAAGACGAAGACGATGACGAGGACATGGACGAAGGAGACAACAGCGAGCAGGAATTCCAGAAGGCCACAGAAGTTCTGTGCGTCGATGGAGGTGCCTCTCTGCACACTTCCCACTGCCAACTCAAACAATGGGTGCGGGAAGTGAATGCAGCTGAGCCACCCGTCGAGTCGCGCAGGCTGCTGAAATGGTCCGGCACGCCCATCATCTTCGACCTCGAGGACCACCCTGACCGCACAACCGCGGTCGGGTGCTTGCCGATGTTGGTTTCACCAACTATCCGCAAGCTCAAGGTCACCAAGATGTTGGTTGACGGCGGGGCCGGCCTCAACCTGATTTCCTCCGCTGTGATCAAGAAACTGCAGATCCCCGACAGCGAGCTCGAGGAAACCGGGACGTTCCAAGGAATCAACCCGGGGAGGAGCAAGCCGAAGGGGAAGATTACACTGCCAGTGACCTTTGGTGGGGAGCTCAACTTCAGGACGGAGAAGATCACGTTCGACGTTGCCGATATCCCATTGCCGTACAATGGGATACTTGGCCATCCTGCGCTCGCCAAGTTCATGGCACCTTCCCACTACGCATATAATATGCTCAAGATGCCAGGGCCGATAAGCGTCATCTCTGTCCCAGGCGACAAGAAGGATGCACTTATTTGCGCCGACAAGATCTACCGGGATGCAGCAGCCGCGGCAGACAACAGAACACTTGCCGCTGAAGCTCCCGAGGGGAAGACCAAGACCAAGTCCGGCAAGAGCTCTGGAGCCCACTCCGACAAACGCACCTCTTCGGAGTGCTGCGCTACCGTCGAGGACGCACCGTCGAGCTCCACCGGCAAGTGCAAGAAAGGAATGGCAGCTCCACCGGCAACCAAGAAGGTGTCCGCCAAGGAGGATGGCACTGGTGGTACCTTCACCATCAGTGCTACACTCGACCCCAAATAGGAAAGCGCGCTCGTTGCCTTCCTGCGGGCGAATGTGGACGTGTTTGCGTGGCAACCGTCTGACATCCCCGGCGTTCCCAGGATGGTGATTGAGCACAAGCTTGATGTTTGTCCTCATGCGCGGCCTGTCAAGCAAAAGGTCAGGAAGCAAGCCATGGAGCGCCAAGAGTTCATCGCCGAAGAAATCAACAAGTTGGAAGCAGCAGGCCTGGTTAGAGGTGTACTACATCCCACGTGGTTGGCCAATCCAGTTGTCGTGCGCAAGGCTAATGGGAAGTGGAGACTTTGTATAGACTTCACTGATGTGAATAAAGCTTGTCCTAAGGATCCATTTCCCTTGCCGCGCATTGACCAGATTGTTGACTCCACCGCTGGATGTGATTTGCTTTCATTTCTCGATGCATACTCAGGTTACCACCAGATATTCATGGTTGAGGAAGATGAGGAGAAGACTGCATTCATTACTCCATGTGGCACATATTGCTTCATACGCATGCCCTTTGGATTGAAGAATGCAGGCTCAACATTTGCAAGGGTGGTACACACTGCTTTTGAGCCACAGATACACAAGAATGTAGAAGCCTACATGGATGATATAGTGGTCAAGAACAAGAGCAAGGATACCCTGATTCAAGACTTGGAAGAAACCTTTGAGAATCTGCGCAAGATACAACTCAAGTTGAACCCCGAGAAGTGCGTCTTCGGAGTCCCCTCCGGCAAGCTTCTCGGGTTCTTCGTGTCCCAGAGGGGGATTGAAGCCAATCCCGACAAGATTAAAGCCATCGAGCATATTGAAGCCCCGAAGCGCGTCAAGGACGTAAGAAGACTTGCTGGTTGTGTGGCTGCCCTCAGCAGGTTCATTTCAAAGTCTGCAGAACGTGCCCTGCCTTTCTTCAAAATCTTGAAAAAGGCAGGTCCTATGAAATGGACTCCGGAAGCGGAGGCTGCACTGCAAGACTTGAAAGGATACCTATCCTCCACTCCGATACTTGTCGCACCTAAACCACAAGAAAAGTTGCTGCTGTACTTAGCGGCAACCAATCAAGTGGTTAGTGCTGCATTAGTAGCGGAGAGGGATGCAGATGAGGAACCCACATCTCCGGCAAGCACATTCAGCGACAAGCAGGGGGCTTCCCCGACAAGCTCTGGCCCCGACAAGGATGAGTCTGCGCAGGAACAAGGAGAAGTGCGAAGGAAGATGGTGCAGCGCCCAGTTTATTTTGTAAGTTCCCTCTTGCAGGGGGCTAGGTCAAGATACTCTGGAGTGCAGAAGTTACTTTTCGGCCTCCTCATGGCCTCAAGAAAGCTGCGCCATTACTTCCAAGCACATGAGATAACAGTGGTCACTCGCTTTCCGTTGAAGAGGATATTGCAAAATCCAGAAGCAACAGGCAGTATCGTCGAGTGGGCACTGGAGCTGTCAAGCTTTGGTCTCAAGTTTGAGAGTACTTCAACCATACAGAGCAAAGCTTTGGCAGAGTTCATAGCGGAATGGACCTCAACACCAGATGAAGAAGTTCCAGAGACAAGCATCCCCGTCCAAGAAGCAAGCAAGGAGTGGATAATGTACTTCGATGGCGCCTTCTCGCTGCAAGGCGCCGGCGCTGGCGTGTTACTTATAGCACCCACCAGAGAGCACCTCAAGTATGTTGTTCAAATGCACTTTCCCTGGGAGCAAGCGACAAACAATACTGCAGAGTATGAAGGTCTGCTTGCCGGTCTCAGAATTGCGGCCGAACTTGGGATCAAGAGGTGATTTTGCGGGGAGACTCATAGTTGGTGGTCCGACAAGTAAACAAGAGTTACCAGAGCACTCTGATGGAAGCTTATGTCGATGAAGTGAGGAAGCTTGAAGAACACTTTGAAGGCCTACAGATGGAGCACGTTCCAAGAGCTCAGAATGACATCGCAGATGGCCTTTCAAAGTGTGCTGCATGAAGTTACCTGTGGAACCAGGGGTCTTCGTGCTCAAGCTAACTCAGCCATCCGTTACACCATCAGTTGGGAAGAGCGAGAAGAGGAAGTTGGTCTCCGGCGACTCCTTGCCGGCGGATCTTCCCGAAGCCGCCGCCAAGGTCCCCAAGATCAGCAACCAAAATGCTGAGGAACAGTCTGCTCCTGCGGACCCAAGGGTCTGTACAGTTGAAGCAGGCGTTCCCGACAAGCCTTGCCCCGGCAGGCTTGCCGGGGAACCCTCAGCTCCGGCAGAGCCGCAGGTTCTTGCCGTAGAAGCTGGGGTTCCCGCAGCAGCCCTGATGCCTTTAGTCCTTGTTGTTGAGCCTCAAGCTCCAGCATGGGCACAGCAAATCATCCGTTTTCTTCAGACTGGGGAACTTCCCGAAGAACCAGAAGAGATAGAGAGGATAACCAGGCAGTCAAGTATGTACCAGTTTGTTGGCAACGAACTATACAGAAGAAGACTCAATGGTGTCAGATTGAAGTGCATTTCCCGGGAAGATGGACAGAAGCTGTTGGCAGAGATACACGGAGGCATATGTGGTCACCACACTGGCGCAAGAGCACTTGCCGAAAAGGCGTTCCGGCAAGGTTTCTTTTGGCCAGAAGCCCTCCAAGATGCAACTACACAAGTAACCAAGTGTGAAGCGTGCCAGTTCCATGCCAAGCAAATTCACCAGCCAGCTCAAGCTCTCCAGACGATCCCTTTGTCCTGGCCCTTCTCGGTCTGGGGGCTCGACATCCTCGGCCCCTTTCCCCGCGCTGTCTGGGGCTTTGAGTACTTGTACGTCGCAATCGACAAGTTCACAAAGTGGCCAGAAGTGGGACCAGTGAGAAAGGTGACGGCACAGTCGACAGTCAGGTTCTTCAGATCAATAGTTTGCCGTTTCGGGATCCCTAACAGGATCATCACCGACAACGGCACACAGTTCACAAGCCGCACCTTCATGCAATACGTCCAAGACCTTATCGCCAAGGTCTGCTTCGCTTCTGTTGCTCACCCAAGGAGCAATGGTCAAGCGGAGAGGGCAAACGCTGAAGTGCTGCGCGGACTGAAGACAAGAACCTTCGACAGGCTGCACAAGTGTGGAAGAAACTGGATAGAGGAGTTGCCGGCGGCTCTTTGGTCAATCAGGACGACACCAAATCGAGCCACCGGACAGACACCCTTTGCTCTTGTCTATGGAGCAGAGGCAGTTCTCCCCACGGAACTCGTATACGGGTCTCCTCGAGTGCACTCTTATGACGAGCTCGAGCAAGAGCAACTGCGACAAGATGATGCATTGCTCCTTGAGGAGGAACGTCTCCAGGCTGTTGTACGAGCTGCTCGATACCAGCAAGCATTGCGTCGCTATCATAGCCGCAAGGTCAAGGCCAGGAGTCTCAAGGAAGGCGACCTTGTTCTTCGGCGTGTTCAGTCCGCCAAGGGCTCCAACAAGTTGACGCCGAAGTGGGAAGGCCCTTATCGGGTGAGACAAGTCATAAGGCATGGCACTGTCTGCCTTGAGACCGAAGAAGGCTTACCGATGAGCAACTCCTGGAACATAGAGCATCTTCGCAAGTTTCACCCATAAGGCGCGGTTGCCGTGATCCGCTTCGGCAACCACCTTTTGTACAAGTCTTGCCGCTGTTGCATGTAAACCTTTGTACAAAGCCGGGCACAGACCCCGTGCATCAGTAAAACTTTTGTGCTTCGCACCATTTGTCATTTCGTGCTCTTTTTTTTACTTGCATGTGTCATCTGACATTTTGTGCAGCGCACACTCCCGGTAAGCAGTAACAAGCCGCAAGGCTCCGTACTTGTATTTCCTCCTCTTTTGTCTTTCTCTCTGAAACAGAAGGAGTGTTCCTCGCGCACAAGTTTGCCGGGGGGGAAGGAGATAGAAGTATGGACCAAGTGCTGTTCAAGATAGAAGTGTGGACCAAGTGTTGTTCAAGAAACAAAAGTCTGGCCGGGAAACAAACAATCCATGAAAGCTAAGTTACCAAAGTTTGAGCATTCAAATTTTTAAATTTTTGTTATCTTCCTTGAACAACCACACTTTGTATGGAAAACCTGTGCGCGGAGGAACCTACCCGTGGCTAGCCGCGCCCTTACTTTGTTTCGAGCACGCTCAACGGCTTAAGTGAGCTGCGACAAGTGTCGCGCCTTACTTCGTTTTCGAGTTCGCTCAGCAATCTAAGTGTGCTGCGACTAGCTGCGGCAAGGTTTCTTGCCGACAAGGTCTTTGCTAGCAGGCTGCTAAGAGTCCCGCACTCAGCGCTCGCGGCAAGGGCCCCTTGCCGGCAAGTTCCCCTAAAAGCTTAGGGTGAAAAAGCATACAAAGTGAAGGACCAAAAGCAAGGGAGATAACACTGCATTGATTACCCAAAATAAAAGTATATATTACAGAGATAACTTGCCGCTGTTCTAAACAACTACTGCCTATGACTTAATTGATAGCGGCGAGGGAAGCAAGGTGCCTAGTCTCTTCGGTCCCCGTCAATCCTCTGGATCTTGCCCACCTTGGCTACGATGTGGGCAACTTGGGCTTTCAACGCCTCCTCGTCAGCTTCGGGCAGCAGGGTCCGGAGGACGTTGACGAGGTTGATCCTGGGGTTGCGGTAGACGATCTTCGACAACACCCGCTCCATAGTACCCGTACAGAGCCGGCGCGCCTCGTCGGCAAGCTGCACGGGGATCTTCTCTCGTAACTGCGCAAGGGTCGGCGCCACTCCTCTGAGGAACAAACTTAGCTTGGCGCTGTGGGGGAGATTCTTGTCGGGGGAGTACACGAGGTGCTCCGCCCTCAGCGCCACCATCTCCATGTCAATGTTGGCGGCGGAGGTGACGAGCTCCTCGGTCCACTGCTCCACCGTCTGCTGAAAGTGATTTTGCGAGACGGCGGCGCTCTCCAGCAAGGCTCTCTCGGTACAGAGATCGTCCTTCAGCTTCGTCTCGCGGTCCCGGGCGGCGTCGAGCGAGTCGGTGAGGGTAGAGACCTTCATCTCCAAGTCGGCGATGGAGTCCCTAGCGTCGGTGAGCTCTTTGCCCTTCTCGGATAGGCCGATTTGCAACTCCGAGTTGGTATGGGCATCCTTCTCCCGCGCCACGTTGAGCGCGGCGACCCTATCCTCACTCGCCTTCAAGTTCAGCTCCATCTGCGCCACCCTGGCCTCCAGATCCCTCTTGGCAGTCTCTGCGGCAGCAGCGACATCCCTTGCCTCCTGCAGAGCCCCGCCAATAGCCTGCTCCCGGGCGGTGAGGTCGTCCTTGTGGCTGTCGAGGTCGACCTTCCGCTGGTTGAGCTCTCCTTCCCGCCGAGACAACTCCTCGGCGGCCAGACGCTGCTGCTCCTCCACCTCGGCCTTCTCGAGGATGAATGCTTGGTGTACTCCGGCAAGCTCTTCGCGCTCCTCCGCCAAGTTTCGGAGGGCCGCCTGGTTAGCGGCACAGAGCTCCGCGTCGCGCTTCTCCAAATCAGCACCAGCTTTGGCAGCCAGAGCTTCCCGAGACTCCAACTTCGCCTGCCTGGCCCGGTACAAGGCCAGGAGCCGGTGTAGGAGTCGCTCCTCTTCGGGCTCGTCGCTGCTGCCGGGCGCGTTGACGACCTTCAACCCGGCGGAGGCGAGGAGTTCTCCGTCGAACGTCTCTCCCTCCGCGGGTGCCCTTGATGAGGACGCCCACGGGACTTGGGTAAAGACCCCGTTGGCGGCCTCCAGATAGACGCCCGACCCAGCCGCGAAAGCGGAAGGATCGGCGGCCGGTGCAGCGTCCAGCGCTCCTGCGGCCTCCGGGCCAGCAGTGCGGTCGCCGGTCCCTTCCCCAGCCGCGGCGTCAGCGGTCGGGGCGATCTCCTCGGCGGCTGGCTCGTCGGCAACCGTTCCCTCTGCGGCAGCGACATCGCCAGCATCACCGCGCACCTCCTCCTCGGCGATGGTCTCCGTCTCCATCGACTGCGGCGCGGGCGGATCTAGCAGAAGAAAAAGAAAAGAAGGGATTGTCAAGCAAATATCCAAAAAAAGAAGAATCCAAGAAGTAGAAAGTACAAGAATTTACCTGCGCAGGGCTCTTCGACAACGGGGTCCCTCACCGGGGAATTCACCCTTGGCAGCGTAGAAGAAGCCCTCGCCGGCGGAGGGCCGCTGGCGCCTTCCCTTGGCGGGGAGTCCACCCTTGGCGGGGTGCTTGCCCTTGGCGGGGTGCTCGCCCTTGGCGGAGTACCCGTCCTTGGCGGAGCACTGTCCCTCGCCGGGGAGCTCATCCTTGGCGGGGAAGGTGGAACAAACGGCTCGTCAGGGGCGACCTCCTGGTGCTCCTGCGGCTGCGGTTCCACTTCTGCACAAGACAACAAGACATCAGTACGGACAATAACCTCAAGCGCGCCCGTCAAGCAGAAAAATGAATACCAGACTTACGCTGGGGGCTGCGCTGGGGGCTGCTCCCCGGAGCAGCAGGCTGGTCCGGCAAGTCTGACGCTGGCGCATCTCCTGCCGCTACGACGGGCTCGTCGTCCTCGATATCGACCACAGGGATCTTGGCCCTCTTCGCCATCCGCTGGGTCAAGGTCCTGGAAGCCAAAACAGGATCAGAACCAAGCAAGAGAAATCAAGACAAAATCAAAGGAAATGAAAATTGCAAGTACTTACTCTTCCTCCTCTTCGTCGGAGCTGAGGGCAGAGAAGTCAAATCCCGCCTCATGTGCTCCAGCGCGAGGAGCTGGAGGAGAGGGCTCCCTCGGGCGCTTGGCGGGCTCCGGAGCTGCGGGTTGTGAAGACCCAGCACCAGTCGTCGCTGAGGACCGAGGAGCAGAATGTACCCCAGAGTCACTCCGGGAAGATCACCCTCCGCTTGTCGCTCGGGCACGGGGCGCCTCCTTGACGACCTTGCTCGTCGTGGTGGCGCGCGTCGCCCGGCGCTTCGGTCATTGTAGGGGCGCCTGCGGCCTCACCGTCTCGGCGGCCTTGCGGAGGCGGTTCTTCTGTTGCGGCGGAGGGCTTGGTGGTGGCGGAGAATTCTCCGAGGATGAGGAGGCGTAGTCATCAAGATTCAGAGACCCACCAGAATCTTCATCAGAATCACCGGACTTGGCATCCTCCTCCTCCTCGGCGGGCCCGCTGGACTCGACACCCTGCCCGGCAGCCTCACCCATCCCGGCAGGCTCCCCGGTAGGCTCCCCGGCAAACTCCTCGGGTGCGATCTTCAGCAGCTTGAGGATTTCCTCCTCCTCAGCCTGACTCACCGCTTCCACCGCCTCCGCTTCATCCACTGTGTATCCAAATTCACCTGCCGCTGCAGCCGCTGCGGCCTCCTCCATCCTGGAGGCAATGTACGCCACATCCCGCTCGTTGGTCTCCCGGGTGAGCCCCTTCTTCTCCTCGGCTTTGCGTGGTTTTTCAACCAAGTTATCGAAGAAGGCTTGCACGGTCTCCGCTGAAGGCTCCAGCCAAGTGGGGACGACCCCGTGGTAGTCGCACTCAGGCATTGCCGCGCGGATGGCACTAAGGGCGGTATTGTTGCACAAGGGAACTACTCCAACCGACGGTTTGAACCACTCCGGGTGCTTGGGGTCGTGCTTGAACAACTCCCGGACCATCCCCTTCAGTTCCAAGACGGTGAAGTTATAGTTCAGCCCGGGGCGCAGCCTCATACGGTCTGCCGCGTTGCCGAACTCCCAAGCGGGTCTCTTCCTTTCCTGCAGAGGGGCAATGTGGCGGCGGAGGAAGTCAGCCGCAACTTCACCCACAGTCAGATTGGCAGCCCGGAGACGAAGAATCCTAGTCAGAGCGATCTGCAGCTTGTCGTCCTCCGAGGCCAAGACGCTCCAATCCTTGCCGCGCACTATTGCAGTCTGGCGCGGCAAGGTAAACTGCTCAGGCTCATCTTCCAGAACCCAGCACCAGTCAGCCCTCCACTCTTCCCACTTGCCGCGAAGCTCTCCTTTCAAGTACGCCTCCTTGTTCAGCCTGAAGATCCAGGAGATGCCGCCGGAGAGTGGGGATCCGGACTCTACTCTAGGCGTGAAGAAATGGCGGAAAAGAGCTACGTTTGGGTGGACCCCGACATAGTTTTCGCACAGATGTGCGAAAACGGCCAAGGTGAGAACGGCATTTGGGGTGAAATCTAGAAGGTGGAGGCCGTACGTGTTCATCACATCACAGAAGAACTCCGAATACGAAGGGCAGAGACCGCAATAGAAGAACGCAGGAAAGAAATAGTAACCTCCCGGGAACATGTCGACGGCCACGGCGGGGAGGACTCTGGTGCGGGGGTGATCCTTCGTCTCCCTCGCCCAGAACAAGTAGTACTTGTCCCGCAACTCCCTCGGGCCGAGCCTTGGCGAGAAGACCACCCTTCTTCTCCGCATGGCTGCCAGCTTCGCCGCCTGCTCAGACTTCTCCTTCTTCGCCTTGTCGCTCTTCGCCTTGTCGCTCTTCGCCTGGTCGCTCTTCGGGGCCATGGCGGGGACGGCAAGGGAGGACGGCGGTGCTGCGGGTGGGGAAGACGGCGGAGGAAGAGCGGAGGCAGGGAGCAGCGGGGGTTTCTGGAGATTCAAGGCACAGTGAAGGCAATGGGGGGAAACTGCCCCTGCTTCCTCTGCTTTTAAGGGGGAAGTGGGGGACGTTCCGCATTTCCCCATTAAAGAAACCAGCCACGATCTCTCCCACGACGCCGCAATCGACGCGTGCCGTTAGGGAGAGATGCGGCGAATCTGGAGTGGGAAACGACGCGGCGTGAGCTACGTGTGCCCGTGCACTGTTCTGGGCCTGGCCCAACAGCGCTCGGCACCGTGTGTGGCCCAGGCCCGGGGGCTCCTGTCGGTGTACTAAAGTAGGGGTACCTTAGTATCCCGACTTGTGCACGCGCAGTAGCAGCGTCTCGTGGTCTGGCTCACCACGCGCCCGCCAAAGCCCACCCTAGACCCTTTTAAGCCATTCAAGAACAAAGTATTCAAGTTAAGAGACAAGACCCCGGCAAGAGGAGCTTGCCGGGAAGGCCACACCAGGCTCAAAGTTATCATTCCAGCACAAGACCCTGGCAAGAGGAGCTTGCCAGGAAGGCCAAAAGAACGGCACTTCAAGGAGGAATATCGCGGTGCATCATGCGCCCCGGTAGGATCCGGAGAGAGACGAGCTTCCGGGCCCGGCAAGGTTGCGACCCCGGCAAGGTGCTTGCCAGGGAAACCTATGCTGTGTCCCTCCGCTCCAGCTCATCTGGCCACGCGTCGCCCTGGGGCCCTTCCAGGGGCACGTGGCAGATGGCTGTGCAGCCTGGGGTACACGGTGGCAAGCCGCGGTGACGAGTATATCACCGTGGCGAACGGAGACGCATGGACGGACACTTTTTGGGGCGACGGCGACGGGCATTCAATGCCTTTGTCCCCCACCATCAAGATTAGGTGAAGACCACTGTGCATCCACTATTTATACACTGTTCATGCACTGTTGCAACTACCACCGATTTTACATTTTTACCCTCCTCTACGTTGACACCTGTCGGTGACCCCTTTGAGCTATAAAAGGAGGCCCATGCACAACATAGAGGAGGTTCGATCCCAGAAACTCTCTCACTCCCACGCTCGGTGTAGCTAGTACTGTAGATCTTCAAGCTCCCGAGCCCAAGAACTAAATACAACCAAAGCAGGAGTAGGGTTTTACGCGTCATCGCGGCCCGAACCTGGGTAAACTGCCCGCGTGTGCTCCACGATCTGCTCTCCGTGCTCCCTCCGCTCCCTTACCGCAACGTAGAAGGGGCTCCGGTCCCATAGGTGTTCGTGGGCGTCCAGTTTCCCCGACAATATACTTAATTCAAATTTGAACTACATGCACATGCTCTGGTGCACCAACATGGGTTGGAAAATTATATATGTGTCCATGGGTTTATACTTATGTCCCATGCGAAAAATGGGGATGAATTTTGAACACCACAGCACCATGGCTCTCCGGCAAATGTTGATGTAATTGCTTTTGTAATTCTAGTAAATCCAAAAGTCTTCTAAAATTCAAGAAACTTGGCATGCTATCATGGAGCGGCATCAACATGTCGTGGCAAATTTTTTGTCCCGTTTGGGGCAGGTTTGGGTATAAGCTTCTCACAAATCAGAGTTTCTCACAACAAGTGTGATGGTATCGGTCGGGAACGTTTCACCTTTCTGGACGAAACGATATCCGTTGCCTCTTCTTGATTTCAAATTTTTCCTAGTGTGAACATAGAACAATTGGAATGTTGTGTTAATTTTTTGAATATTTCGGAATTTGTTTGGACATTTTTATACATTAATTGAGTTTTCAATGCATTTATGTGCATAATTCAGATTTGAACTGCATGCACATGCTTTAATGCATATAAATTGGTTGAAAATTCAAACATGTGTCCTTGGTTGCATGCTTCGGTCCCATGCAAGAAATGGGAATGAATGTCAAACAAATGCTACCACCGTCACTCGGCAGCAAACGTTGAGATACATGGTTTTTAAATTCTAGTAAATCCAAAACTTGTCTGAAATTCATGAAACTTGGCATATGATCATGGAGCGGCATCAACATGTCGTGGTAAAAAAATTGTCCCACTTGGGGTAGGTTTGGGTATAAGATTCTCACAAACTAGAGCTGCTCACAACAAGCGTGATGGTTTTGGTAGGGAATATGCCACCTTCGGGGACGAAACGATATCCGTTGCCTCTTATTGTTAAAAAACAATTCTAGTGTCAAGCTACCAGAACATGAGTGTTGTGTTAATTACTGGAATTTTTGGGGTTCGTTTGGGCATTTTCATGCATTAACCGGGTTTTATAGAAATTTTATGTGCAAACTTCAAATTTGAACTACATGCACATGCTCCGGTGCACCAACATGGGTTGTAAAATTATATATGAGTCCATCGGATTATGCTTATGTCCCATGCAAAAAATGGGGATGAATTTCGAACACCACGACACCATGGTTCTCCGACAAACGTTGATGTACTTGCTTTTGTAATACTAGTAAATCCAAAAGTCTTCCGAAATTCATGAAACTTGGCATGCTATCATGGAGTGGCATCAACATGCCGTCGTAAAAAAATTGTCCCGTTTGGGGCAGGTTTGGGTATAAGCTTCTCACAAACTAGAGCTTCTCACAACAAGTGTCATGGTTTCGGTAGGGAACGTTTCACCCTTCCGAACGAAAGGATATCTGTTGCCTCTTCTTGATTACAATTTTTTTCTAGAGTCAACATAGAACAACATGAGTGTTGTGTTAATTTTTTGAATTTTTGGGGTTCATTTGGACATTTTTATGAACTAACCGGGTTTTCTAGGCATTCTATGTGCAAAATCCAAATTTGAACTACATGCACATGCTCCGGTGCACTAACACGGGTTGGAAAATTATATATGTGTCCATGGGTTTATGCATATGTCCCATGCTAGAAATGGCGATGAATTTCGAACACCAATGCACCGTGGCTCTCCGGCTTACATTGACGTACTTGCTTTTGTAATTCTAGTATATCCAAAAGTCGTCTGAAATTCTTTACACTTGGCATGTTATCATTGAGCGGCATCAACATGCCGTAGTAATTTTTTCCCGTTTGGCGCAGGTTTGGGTATAAGCTTCTCACAAACCAGAGCTTCTCACAACATGCCTGATGGTTTCGGTATGGAACGTGCCACCTTTGGGGATGAAACGATATCTGTTGCCTCTTATTGTTTAAAAATATTTCTAGTGTCAACCTACCAGAACAGGAGTGTTGTGTTAATTACAGGAATTTTTGGGGTTCGTTTAGGCATTTTCGTGCATTAACCAAGTTTTATAGGCAATTTATGTGCAAACTTCAAATTTGAACTACATGCACATGCTTCGGTGCACCAACATGGGTTGTAAAATTATATATGTGTCCATGGGATTATGCTTATGTCCCATGCAAAAAATGGGGATGAATTTCGGACACCACGGCACCATGGCTCTCCGGCAAACGTTGACGTACTTGCTTTTGTAATTCTAGTAAATCCAAAAGTCTTCTGAAATTCATGAAACTAGGCATGCTATCACGGAGCGGCATCAACATGCCGTGGTAATTTCTTGCGCGTTTGGGGCAGGTTTAGGTATAAGCTTCTCACAACAAGTGTGATGGTTTCGGTTGGGAACGTTTCACCTTTCTGGACGAAACGATATCCGTTGCCTCTTCTTGATTTCAATTTTTTTCCTAGTGTCAACATTGATTAAATGATGTGTTGTGTTAATTTTTTGAATTTTTGGGGTTCGTTTGGACATTTTATACATTAATTGAGTTTTGAATGCATTTATGTGTATAATTCAGATTTGAACTGCATGCACATGCTTTGATGCATATAAATTGGTTGAAAATTCAAATCTGTGTCCATGGTTGCATGCTTCGGTCCCAAGCAAGAAACAGGAATGAATGTCAAACACACGCTGCCACCGTCACCCGGCCGCAAACATTGGGATACATGGTTTTTAAGTTCTAGTAAATACAAAACTTGTCTGAAATTCATGAAACTTGGCATGGTATCATCGAGCGGCATCAACATGTCGTGGTAAAGAAATTGTCCCATTTGGGGTAGGTTTCTGTATAAGCTTCTCACAAACCAGATCTTCTGACAACAAGCCTGATGGTTTCGGTAGGGAACGTGCCACCTTTGAGGACGAAACGATATCCGTTGCCTCTTATTGTTTACAAAAAAATTCTAGTGTCAAGGTACCAGAACATGAGTGTTGTGTTAATTTCTGGAATTTTTGTGGTTCGTTTGGGCATTTTCATGCGTTAACCGGGTTTTATAGGCATTTTATGTGCAAACTTCAAATTTGAACTACATGCACATGCTCTGGTGCACCAACATGGGTTGTAAAATTATATATGTGTCCATGGGATTATGCTTATGTCACATGCAAAAAATGGGGATGAATTTCGAACACCACGGCACCATCGCTCTCTCGCAAATGTTGACGTACTTGCTTTTGTAATTCTAGTAAATCCAAAAGTCTTCTGAAATTCATGGAACTTATCATGCTATCATGGAGCGGCATCAACATGCCGTGGTAATTGTTTTCCCGTTTGGGGCAGGTTTGGGTATAAGCTTCTTACAACAAGTGTGATGGTTTCGGTTGGGAACGTTTCACCTTTCTGGACAAAACGATATCCGTTGCCTCTTCTTGATTTCAATTTTTTCCTAGTGTCAACATTGAACAACAGATGTGTTGTGTTAATTTTTTGGGGTTCGTTTGGACATTTTTATGCATTAATTGAGTTTTCAATGCATTTATGTGTATAATTTAGATTTGAACTGCATGCACATGCTTTGATGCATATAAATTGGTTGTAAATTCAAATATGTGTCCTTGGTTGCATGCTTCGGCCCCATACAAGAAAGGGGAATGAATGTCAAACACACGCTGCCACCGTCACTCGGCCGCAAACGTTGAGATACATGGTTTTTAAATTCTAGTAAATAGAAAACTTGTCTGAAATTCATGAAACTTGGCATGGTACCATCGAGCGGCATCAACATGTCGTGGTAAAAATATTGTCCCATTTGGGGTAGGTTTCGGTATAAGCTTCTCACAAACCAGAGCTTCTCACAACAAGCATGATGGTTTCGATAGGGAATTGGCCACCTTCGGGGACGAAACGATATCTGTTGCCTCTTATTGTTTGACAAAAATTCTAGTGTCAAGCTACTAGAACATAAGTGTTGTGTTAATTACTGCAATTTTTGGGGTTCGTTTGGGCATTTTCATGCATTAACCGGGTTTTATAGGCATTTTATCTGCAAACATCAAATTTGAACTTCATGCACATGCTCCGGTGCACCAACATGGGTTGTAAAATTATATATGTGTCCATGGGATTATGCTTATGTCCCATGCAAAAAATGGGGATGAATTTCGAACACCACGACACCATGGCTCTCCGGCAAACATTGACGTACTTGCTTTTGTAATTCTAGGAAATCCAAAAGTCTTCTGAAATTCATGAAACTTGTCATGCTGTCATGGAGTGGCATCAACACGCCGTGGTAAAACATTTGTCCCGTTTGGGGCAGGTTTGGGTATAAGCTTCTCACAATCCAGAGCTTCTAACAACAAGTGTGATGGTTTCGGTAGGGAACGTTTCACCTTTCTTGACGAAACGATATCTGTTGGAGTGTTGTGTTAATTTTTCGAATTTTTGTGGTTCGTTTGGACATTTTTATGAATTAACCGGGTTTTCAAGGTTTTCTATGTGGAAAATCCAAATTTGAACTACATGCACATGCTCCGGTGCAATAACATGGGTTGGAAAATTATATATGTGTCCATGGGTCTATGCATATGTCCGATGCTAGAAATGGGGATGAATTTCGAACACCAATGCACCGTGGCTCTCCGGTCTACATTGATGTACTTGCTTTTGTAATTCTAGTATATCCAAAAGTCGTCTGAAATTCATTAAACTTGGCACGCTATCATGGAGCGGCATCAACATGCCGTGGTAATTTTTTCCCGTTTGGCGCAGGTTTGGGTATGAGCTTCTCACAAACCAGAGCTTCTCACAACAAGCCTGATGGTTTCGGTAGGGAACATGCCACCTTTGGGGACGAAACGATATCCGTTGCCTATTATTGTTTAAAAATATTTCTAGTGTCAACCTACCAGAAAAGGAGTGTTGTGTTAATTAATGGAATGTTTGGGGTTTGTTTGGGCATTTTCATTTATTAACCGAGTTTTATAGGCAATTTATGTGCAAACTTCAAATTTGAACTACATGCACATGCTCCGGTGCACCAACATGGGTTGTAAAATTAAATATGTGTCCACGGGATTATGCTTATGTCCCATGGAAAAAATGGGGATGAATTTCGAACACCACGGCACCATGGCTCTCTGGCAAACGTTGACGTACTTGATTTTGTAATTATAGTAAATCCAAAAGTCTTCTGAAATTCATGAAACTTGGCATGCTATCACAGAGTGGCATCAACATGCCGTGGTAAAAAATTTGTCCCGTTTGGGGCAGGTTAGGGTATAAGCTTCTTAGAAACCAGAGCTTCTCACAACAAGTGTGATGGTTTCGGTAGGGAACATTTCACCTTTCTGGACGAAACGATATATGTTGCCTCTTCTTGATTTTTTTTTCTAGTGTCAACATAGAACAATAGGAGTTTTGTGTTAAATTTTCGAATTTTTGGGGTTCGTTTGGACATTTTTATGTATTAACCGGGTTTTTTCCAGGCATTCTATGTGCAAAATCCAAATTTGAACTACATGCACATGCTCCGGTGCACCAACATGGGTTGTAAAATTATATATGTGTCCATGGGTTTATGTTTATGTCCCATGCAAGAAATGGGGATGAATTTCGAACACGAATGCACCGTGGCTCTCAGGCTTACATTGACGTACTTGCTTTTGTAATTCTAGTATATCCGAAAGTCGTCTAAAATTCATGAAACTTGGCATGCTATCATAGAGCGGCATGAACATGCTGTGGTAATTTTTCCCATTTGGGGCTGGTTTGGGTATAAGCTTTTCACAAACCAGAGCTTCTCACAACAAGTGTGATGGTTTCAGTTGGGAACGTTTCACCTTTCTGGACGAAACGATATCCGTTGCCTCTTCTTGATTTCAATTATTTTTTCTAGTGTCAACATTGAACAACAGAAGTGTTGTGTTAATTTTTTGAATCTTTTGGGGTTCGTTTGGACATTTTTATACATTAATCAAGTTTTCAATGCATTTATGTGTATAATTCAGATTTGAACTGCATGCACATGCTTTAATGCATATAAATTGGTTGAAAATTCAAATATGTGTCCTTGGTTGCATGCTTCGGTGCCATGCAAGAAAGGGGAATGAATGTCAAACACACGCTGCCACCGTCACTCGGCCGCAAACGTTGAGATACATGGTTTTTAAAATGTAGTAAATATAAAACTTGTCTGAAATTCATGAATCTTGGCATGGTATCATCGAGCGGCATCAACATGTCATGGCAAAAAAATTGTCCCCTTCGGGGTATGTTTGGGTATAAGCTTCTCACTAACCAGAGCTTCTCACAACAAGCCTGATGGTTTCGGTAGGAAACGTGCCACCTTTGGGGACGGAACGATATCCGTCGCGTCTTATTGTTTTAAAAAAATCTAGTGTCAACCTACCAGAACAGGAGAGTTGTGTTAATTACTGGAATTTTTGGGGTTCGTTTGGGCATTTTCATGCATTAACCGAGTTTTATAGGCAATTTATGTGCAAACTTCAAATTTGAACTACATGCACATGCTCCGGTGCACTAACATGGGTTGTAAAATTACATATGTGTCTGTGGGATTATGCTTATGTCTCATGCAAAAAATGGGGATGAATTTCGAACACCACGGCACCATGGCTCTCCGGCATACATTGACGTACTTGCTTTTGTAATTCTAGTAAATCCAAAACTCTTCTGAAATTCATGAAACTTGGCATGCTATCATGCAGCAGCATCAACATGCCGTGGTAATTTTTTCCCGTTTGGGGCAGGTTTGGGTATAAGCTTCTCACAACAAGTGTGATGGTTTCGGTTGGGAACGTTTCACCTTTCGGGCATAAACGATATTCGTTGCCTTATCTTGATTTCTATTTTTTTCCTAGTGTCAACATTGAACAACAGATGTGTTGTGTTAATTTTTTGAATTTTTTGGGGTTCGGTTGGACATTTTATACATTAATTGAGTTTTCAATGCATTTATGTGTATAATTCTGATTTGAACTGCCTGCACATCCTTTGATGCATATAAATTGGTTGAAAATTCAAATATGTGTCCTTGGTTGCATGCTTCGGTCCCATGCAAGAAAGGGAATGAATGTCAAACAGACGCTGCCACCGTCATTCGGCCGCAAACGTTGAGATACATGGTTCTTAAATTCTAGTAAATACAAAACTTGTCTGAAATTCATGAAACTTGGCATGGTATCATCGAGCGGCATCAACATGTCGTGGTAAAAAAAATTGTCCCATTTGGGGTAGGTTTGGGTATAAGCTTCTCACAAACCAGAGCTTCTCACAACATGCCTGATGGTTTCGGTAGGGAACGTGCCACCTTCGGGGACAAAATGATATCCGTTGCCTCTTATTGTTTAAAAAAAATCTAGTGTCAAGCTACAAGAACATGAGTGTTGTGTTAATTACTGGAATTTTTGGGGCTCGTTTGGGCATTTTCATGCATTAACCGGGTTTTATAGGCATTTTATGTGCAAACTTCAAATTTGAACTACGTGCACAAGCTCCGGTGCACCAACATGGGTTGTAAAATTATATATGTGTCCATGGGATTATGCTTATGTCCCGTTCAAAAAATGGGGACGGATTTTGAACACCACGGCACCATGGCTCTCCGGCAAACATTGACGTACTTGCTTTTGTAATTCTAGTAAATCCAAAAGTCTTCTAAAATTCATGAAACTTGGCATGCTATCATGGAGTGGCATCAATATGCCGTGGTAAAAAATTTGTCCCGTTCGGGGCAGGTTTGGGTATAAGCTTCTCACAAACCAGAGCTTCTCACAACAAGTGTGATGGTTTCGGTAGGGAACATTTCACCTTTCTGGACGAAATGATATCTGTTGCCTCTTCTTGATTACAATTGTTTTCTAGTGTCAACATAGAACAACATGAGTGTTGTGTTAATTTTTCGAATTTTTGTGGTTCGTTTGGACATTTTTATGTATTAACCGGGTTTTCTAGGCATTCTATGTGCAAAATCCAAATTTGAACTACATGCACATGCTCCGGTGCACCAACATGGGTTGTAAAATTATATATGTTTCCATGGGATTATGCTTATGTCCCATGCAAAAAATGGGGGTGAAGTTTTAACACCACGGCACCATGGCTCTCCGACAAACGTTGACGTACTTGCTTTTGTAATTCTAGTAAATCCAAAAGTCTTCTGAAATTCATGAAACTTGGCATGCTATCATGGAGCGGCATCAACATGCCGTGGTAATTTTTTTCCGTTTGGGGCAGGTTTGGGTATAAGCTTCTCACAAGCCAGAGCTTCTCACAACAAGTGTGATGGTTTCGGTTGGAAACGTTTCACCTTTCTGGACGAAACGATATCCATTGCCTCTTCTTGAGTTCAATTTTTTCCTAGTGTCAACATTGAGCAATAGATGTGTTGTGTTAATTTTTTGAATTTTTTGGGGTTCGTTTGGACATTTTTATACATTAATTGTGTTTTCAATGCATTTATGTGTATAATTCAGATTTGAACTGCATGGACATGCTTTGATGCATATAAATTGGTTGAAAATTCAAATCTGTGTCCATGGTTGCATGCTTCGGTCCCATGGAAGAAAGGGGAATGAATGTCAAACACACGCTGCCACCAGCACTCGGCCGCGAACGTTGAGATACATGGTTTTTTAATTCTAGTAAATACAAAACTTGTCTGAAATTCATGAAACTTGGCATGGTATCATCGAGCGACATCAACATGTCATGGTAAAAAAATTGTCCCATTTGGGGTAGGTTTTGGTATAAGCTTCTCACAAACCAGAGCTTCTCACAACAAGCCTGATGGTTTCGGTAGGAAACGTGCCACCTTCGGGGACAAAATGATATCCGTTGCGTCTTATTGTTTAAAAAAAATCTAGTGTCAAGCTACAAGAACATGAGTGTTGTGTTAATTACTGGAATTTTTGGGGCTCGTTTGGGCATTTTCATGCATTAACCGGGTTTTATAGGCATTTTATGTGCAAACTTCAAATTTGAACTACGTGCACAAGCCCCGGTGCACCAACATGGGTTGTGAAATTATATATGTGTCCATGTAATTATGCTTATGTCCCGTTCAAAAAATGGGGACGAATTTTGAACACCACGGCACCATGGCTCTTCGGCAAACGTTGACGTACTTGCTTTTGTAATTCTAGTAAATCCAAAAGTCTTCTGAAATTCATGAAACTTGGCATGCTATCATGGAGTGGCATCAACATGCCGTGGTAAAAAATTTGTCCCGTTCGGGGCAGGTTTGGGTATAAGCTTCTCACAAACCAGAGCTTCTCACAACAAGTGTGATGGTTTCGGTAGGGAACGTTTCACCTTTCTGGACGAAATGATATATGTTGCCTCTTCTTGATTACAATTGTTTTCTAGTGTCAACATAGAACAACATGAGTGTTGTGTTAATTTTTCGAATTTTTGTGGTTCGTTTGGACATTTTTATGTATTAACCGGGTTTTCTAGGCATTCTATGTGCAAAATCCAAATTTGAACTACATGCACATGCTCCGGTGCACCAACATGGGTTGTAAAATTATATATGTGTCCATGGGATTATGCTTATGTCCCATGCAAAAAATGGGGGTGAATTTTTAAGACCACGGCACCATGGCTCTCCGGCAAATGTTGACGTACTTGCTTTTGTAATTCTAGTAAATCCAAAAGTCTTTTGAAATTCATGAAACTTGGCATGCTATCATGGAGCGGCATCAACATGCCGTGGTAATGTTTTCCCGTTTGGGGCAAGTTTGGGTATAAGCTTCTCACAAACCAGAGCTTTTCACAACAAGTGTGATGGTTTCGGCTGGAAACGTTTCACCTTTCTGGACGAAACGATATCCATTGCCTCTTCTTGAGTTCAATTTTTTCCTAGTGTCAACATTGAGCAATAGATGTGTTGTGTTAATTTTTTGAATTTTTTGGGGTTCGTTTGGACATTTTTATACATTAATTGTGTTTTCAATGCATTTATGTGTATAATTCAGATTTGAACTGCATGGACATGCTTTGATGCATATAAATTGGTTGAAAATTCAAATCTGTGTCCATGGTTGCATGCTTCGGTCCCATGGAAGAAAGGGGAATGAATGTCAAACACACGCTGCCACCAGCACTCGGCCGCAAACGTTGAGATACATGGTTTTTTAATTCTAGTAAATACAAAAGTTGTCTGAAATTCATGAAACTTGGCATGGTATCATCGAGTGACATCAACATGTCGTGGTAAAAAAATTGTCCCATTTGGGGTAGGTTTTGGTATAAGCTTCTCACAAACCAGAGCTTCTCACAACAAGCCTGATGGTTTCGGTAGGGAACATGCCACCTTCGGGGACAAAATGATATCCGTTGCCTCTTATTGTTTAAAAAGATCTAGTGTCAAGCTACAAGAACATGAGTGTTGTGTTAATTACTGGAATTTTTGGGGCTCGTTTGGGCATTTTCATGCATTAACCGGGTTTTATAGGCATTTTATGTGCAAACTTCAAATTTGAACTACGTGCACAAGCTCCGGTGCACCAACATGGGTTGTGAAATTATATATGTGTCCATGGGATTATGCTTATGTCTCGTTCAAAAAATGGGGACGAATTTTGAACACCACGGCACCATGGCTCTCCGGCAAACGTTGACGTACTTGCTTTTGTAATTCTAATAAATCCAAAAGTCTTCTGAAATTCATGAAACTTGGCATGCTATCATGGAGTGGCATCAACATGCCGTGGTAAAAAATTTGTCCCGTTCGGGGCAGGTTTGGGTATAAGCTTCTGACAAACCAGAGCTTCTCACAACAAGTGTGATGGTTTCGGTAGGGAACGTTTCACCTTTCTGGACGAAATGATATCTGTTGCCTCTTCTTGATTACAATTGTTTTCTAGTGTCAACATAGAACAACATGAGTGTTGTGTTAATTTTTCGATTTTTTGTGGTTCGTTTGGACATTTTTATGTATTAACCGGGTTTTCTAGGCATTCTATGTGCAAAATCGAAATTTGAACTACATGCACATGCTCCGGTGCACCAACATGGGTTGTAAAATTATATATGTGTCCATGGGATTATGCTTATGTACCATGCAAAAAATGGGGGTGAATTTTTAACACCACGGCACCATGGCTCTCCGGCAAACGTTGACGTACTTGCTTTTGTAATTCTAGTAAATCCAAAAGTCTTATGAAATTCATGAAACTTGGCATGCTATCATGGAGCGGCATCAACATGCCGTGGTAATTTTTTCCCGTTTGGGGCAAGTTTGGGTATAAGCTTCTCACAAACCAGAGCTTCTCACAACAAGTGTGATGGTTTCGGTTGGAAACGTTTCACCTTTCTGGACGAAACGATATACATTGCCTCTTCTTGAGTTCAATTTTTTCCTAGTGTCAACAATGAGCAATAGATGTGTTGTGTTAATTTTTTGAATTTTTTGGGGTTAGTTTGGACATTTTTATACATTAATTGTGTTTTCAATGCATTTATGTGTATAATTCAGATTTGAACTGCATGGACATGCTTTGATGCATATAAATTGGTTGAAAATTCAAATATGTGTCCATGGTTGCATGCTTCGGTCCCATGGAAGAAAGGGGAATGAATGTCAAACACACGCTGCCACCAGCACTCGGCCGCAAACGTTGAGATACATGGTTTTTTAATTCTAGTAAATACAAAACTTGTCTGAAATTCATGAAACTTGGCATGGTATCATCGAGCGACATCAACATGTCGTGGTAAAAAAATTGTCCCATTTGGGGTAGGTTTTGGTATAAGCTTCTCACAAACCAGAGCTTCTCACAACAAGCCACATGGTTCGGTAGGGAACATGCCACCTTCAGGGAGAAACGATATCCGTTGCCTCTTTTTGTTTTAAAAGAATTTCTAGTGTCAAGCTACCAGAACATGAGTGTTGTGTTAATTACTGCAATTTTTGGGGTTCGTTTGGGGATTTTCATGCATTAACCGGGTTTTATAAGCATTTTATGTGCAAACTTCAAATTTGAACTACATGCACATGCATCAGTGCACCAACATGGTTGTAAAATTATAGATGTGTCCATGGGATTATGCTTATGTCCCATGCAAAAAATGGGGACGAATTTCGAACACCACGACACGATGACTCTCCGGCAAAAGTTGACGTACTTGCTTTTGTAATTCTAGGAAATCCGTTTGGGGCATGCTATCATGGAGTGGCATCAACATGCCGTAGTAAAAAAATTGTCCCGTTTGGGGCAGGTTTGGGTTTAAGCTTCTCACAAACCAGAGCTTCTCACAACAAGTGTGATGGTTTTGGTAGGGAACGTTTCACCTTTCTGGACGAAACGATATCTGTTTCCTCTTCTTGATTACAATTTTTTTTCTAGTGTCAACATAGAACAACAGGAGTGTTGTGTTAATTTTTCAAATTTTTGGGGTTCGTTTGGACATTTTTATGTATTAACCGGGTTTTCTAGGCCTTCTATGTGCAAAATCCAAATTTAAACAACATGCACATGTTCCGGTGCACCAACATGGGTTGGAAAATTATATATGTGTCCATGGGTTTATGCTTATGACACATGCAAGAAATGGGGATGAATTTCGAACACCAATGCACCGTGGCTCTCCGGCTTACATTGACGTACTTGCTTTTGTAATTCTAGTATATCCAAAAGTCATCTGAAATTCATGAAACTTGGGATGCTATCATGGAGCGGCATCAACATGCCGTGGTAATTTTTTTCCTGTTTGGGGCAGGTTTGGGTATAAGCTTCTCACAAACCAAAGTTTCTCACAACAAGTGTGATGGCTTCGGTTGGGAACATTTCACCTTTCTGGACGAAACGATATTTGTTGCCTCTTCTTGATTACAATTTTTTTCTAGTGTAAACATAGAACAACAAGAGTGTTGTGTTAATTTTTTGAATTTTTGGGGTTCGTTTGGACATTTTTATGTATTAACCGGGTTTTCTAGGCATTCTATGTGCAAAATCCAAATTTGAACTACATGCACATGCTCCAGTGCACCAACATGGGTTGGAAAATTATATTTGTGTCCATGGGTTTATGCTTATGTCCCATACAAGAAATGGGGATGAATTTCGAACACCAATGCACCGTGGCTCTCCAGCTTACATTGACGTAATTGCTTTTGTAATTCTAGTATATCCAAAATTCGTCTGAAATTCATGAAACTTGGCATGCCATCATGCAGCGGCATCAACATGCCATGGTAATTTTTTTCCCGTTTGGGGGCAGGTTTGGGTATAAGCTTCTCACAAACCAGAGCTTCTCACAACAAGTGTGATGGTTTCGGTTGGGAACGTTTCACCTTCGTGGACGAAACGATATCTGTTGCCTCTTCTTGATTTCAATTTTTTCCTGGTGTCAACATTTAACAACAGATGTGTTGTGTTAATATTTTTTATTTTTTGGGGTTCGTTCGGACATTTTTATACATTAGCTGAGTTTTCAATGCATTTATGTGTATAATTCAGATTTGAACTGCATGCACATGCTTTGATGCATATAAATTGGTTGAAAATTCAAATCTGTGTCCATGGTTGCATGCTTCGGTCCCATGCAAGAAAGGGGAATGAATGTCAAACACACGCTGCCACCATCACTCGGCCACAAATGTTGAGATACATGGTTTTTAAATTCTAGTAAATACAAAACTTGTCTGAAATTTAGGTAACTTGGCATGGTATCATCGAGCGGCATCAACATGTCATGGTAGAAAAATTGTCCAATTTGGGGTAGGTTTGGGTATAAGCTTCTCACAAACCAGAGCTTCTCACAACAAGCCTGTTGGTTTCGGTAGGGAACGTGCCACCTGTGGGGATGAAACGATATCCGTTGCCTCTTATTGTTTTAAAAGAATTTCTAGTGTCAAGCTACCGGAAGATGAGTGTTGTGTTAATTACTAGAATTTTTGGGGTTCATTTGGGCATTTTCATGCATTAACCAGGTTTTATAAGAATTTTATGTGCAAACTTCAAATTTGAACTACATGCACATGCTCCGGTCCACCAACATGGGTTGTAAAATTATATATGTGTCCATGGGATTATGCTTATGTCCCATGCAAAAACTGGGGATGAATTTCGAACACCACGGCTCCATGGCTCTCCGGCAAACGTTAACGTACTTGCTTTTGTAATTATAGTAAATCCAAAAGTCTTCTGAAATTCATGAAACCTGGCATGCTGTCATGGACTAGCATCAACATGCTGTGGTAAAAAAATTATCCCGTTTGGGGCAGGTTTGGGTATAAGCTTCTCACAAACCAGAGCTTCTCACAACAAGTGTGATGGTTTCGGTAGGGAACATTTCACCTTTCTGGATGAAACGATATCTGTTGCCTCTTCTTGATTACAATTTTTTTCTAGTGTCATCGTAGAACAATAGGAGTGTTGTGTTAATTTTTCGATTTTTTGCGATTCGTTTGGACATTTTTATACATTAATTGAGTTTTCAATACATTTATGAGCATAATTCAAATTTGAAGTACATGTACATGCTCCTGTGCACCAACATGGGTTGGAAAATTATATATGTGTCCATGGGTTTATGCTTACGTCCCATGCACGAAATGGGGATGAATTTTGAACATTAATGCAACGTGGCTCTCCGGCTAACATTGACGTAATTGCTCTAGTAGATCCAAAAGTCGTTTGAAATTCTTGAAACTTGGCATGCTATCATGGAGCGGCATCAACATGCCGTGGTAATTTTTTTCCCATTTGGGGCAGGTTTGGGTATAAGCTTCTCACAACTCAGTGTTTCTGAGAACAAGTGTGATGGTTTCGGTAGGGAATGTTTCACCTTTCTAGACGAAACGATAGTCGTTGCCTCTTCATGTTTTCAAAATATTTCTAGTGTCAACATAGCACAACAGGAGTCTTGTGTTAATTTTTGGAATTTTCCGGGGTTCATTTGGACTTTTTTATACATTAACCGGGTTTTCTAGGCATTCTATGTGGAAAATACATATTTGAACTACATGCACATGCTCCGGTGCACCAACATGGGTTGGAAAATTATATATGTGTCCATGGGTTTATGCTTATGTCCCATGCAAAAAATGGGGATGAATTTCGAACACCATCGCACCATGGCTCTCCGACAAACGTTGATGTACTTGCTTTTATAATACTAGTAAATCCAAAAGTCTTCCGAAATTCATGAAACTTGGCATGCTATCATGGAGTGGCATCAATATGCCGTGGTAAAAAATTTGTCCCGTTCGGGGCAGGTTTGGGTATAAGCTTCTCACAAACCAGAATTTCTCACAACAAGTGTGATGCTTTCGGTAGGGAACATTTCACTTTCTGGACGAAACGATATCTGTTGCCTCTTCTTGATTTCAAATTTTTCCTAGTGTGAACATAGAACAACAGGAGTGCCGTGTTAATTTTTTGAATTTTTCAGGGTTCGTTTGGACACTTTTATACATTAATTGAGTTTTGAATGCATTTATGTGCATAATTCAGATTTGAAGTGCATGCACATGCTTTAATGCATATAAATTGGTTGAAAATTAAAATTCGTGTCCTTGGTGGCATGCTTCGGTCCCATGCAAGAAATGGGAATGAATGTCAAACACAAGCTGCCACCGTCACTCGGCCGCAAACGTTGAGATACATGGTTTTTAAATTCTAGTAAATCCAAAACTTGTCTAAAATTCATGAAACTTGGCAAGGTATCATGGAGAGGCATCAACATGTCGTGGTAAAAAAATTGTCACATTTGGGGTAGGTTTGAGTATAAGCTTCTCACAAACTAGAGCTTCTCACAACAAGCCTGATGGTTTCGGTAGGGAACGTGCCACCTTCGGGAATGAAACAATATCAGTTGCCTCTTATTGTTTTCAAAAAAAATCTAGTGTCAACATAGCACAACAGGAGTGTTGTGTTAATTATTGGAAATTTTCGGGGTTCGTTTGGGCATTTTCATGCATTTACCGGGTTTTCTAGGCATTTTATGTGCACAATTCAAATTTGAACTACATGTACATGCTCCAGTGCACCAACATGGGTGGTAAAATTATATATGTGTCCATGGGTTTATGCTTATGTCCCATGCAAAAAATGGGGATGAATTTCGAAACCACGACACCATGGCTCTCCAGCAAACGCTGACGTACTTGCTTTTGTAATTCTAGTAAATCTAAAAGTCGTCTGAAATTCATGAAACTTGGCATGCTATCATGGAGTGGCATCAACATGCCGTGGTAAAAAATTGTCCAGTTTGGGGCAGGTTTGGGCATAAGCTTCTCACAACAGTTGTGATGGTTTCCGTAGGGAACATTTCGCCTTTCTAGACGAAACGATCTCCGTTGCCTCTTCTTGATTTCAATTTTTTCCTAGTGTGAACATAGAACAACAGGAGTGTTGTGTTAAATTTTGGAATTTTTCGGGGTTCGTTTATACATTTTTATACATTAATTGAGTTTTGAATGCATTTATGTGCATAATTCAGATTTGAACTGCATGCACATGCTTTAATGCATATAAATTGGTTGAAAATTAAAATTCATGTCATTGGTTGCATACTTCGGTCCCAAGCAAGAAATGGGAATGAATGCCAAACACAAGCTGCCACCGTCACTCGGCCGCAAACGTTGAGATACATGGTTTTTAAATTCTATTAAATCCAAAACTTGTCTGAAATTCATGAAACTTGGCAAGTATCATGGAGAGGCATCAACATGTCATGGTAAAAATTGTCCCATTTGGGGTAGGTTTGGGTATAAGCTTCACACAAACTAGAGCTTCTCACAACAAGCCTGATGCTTTCAGTAGGGAACGTGCCACCTTCGGGGACGAAACAATATCCGTTGCCTCTTATTGTTTTCAAAAAAAAATCTAGTGTCAACATAGCACAACAGGAGTGTTGTATTAATTATTGGAAATTTTCGGGGTTCGTTTGGGCATTTTCATGCATTTACGGGGTTTTCTAGTCATTTTATGTGCAAAATTCAAATTTGAACTACATGTATATGCTCCGGTGCACCAACATGGGTTGTAAAATTATATATGTATCCATGGGTTTATGCTTATGTCCCATGCAAAAAATGAGGATGAATTTCGAAACCATGATACCATGGCTCTCCGGCAAATGCTGACGTACTTTCTTTTGTAATTCTAATAAATCTAAAAGTCGTCTGAAATTCATGAAACTTGGCATGCTATCATGGAGTGGCATCAACATGTCGTGGTAAAATTTTTGTCCAGTTTGGGGCAGGTTTGGGTATAAGCTTCTCACAACAGTTGTGATGGTTTCCGTAGGGAACGTTTCACCTTTCTAGACGAAACAATATCCGTTGCCTCTTCTTGATTTCAATTTTTTTCCTTGCGTCAACATAGAACAACAGAGTGTTGTGTTAATTTGTTGAAGGTTTTGGGGTTCGTTTGGACATTTTTATATATTCATTCAGTTTTCAATGCATTTATGTGCATAATTCAAATTTGAACTACATGCACATGCTCCGGTGCATCAGCATGGGTTGTTAAATTATGTATGTGTCCATGGGTTTATGCTTATGTCCCATGCAAGAAATGGGAATGAATTTCGAACACCACGGCATCGTGGCTCTCAGGCAAATGTTTACAAACTTGCTTTTGTAATTCTAGTAAATCCAAAAGTCGTCTGAAATTCATGAAAGTTGGCATGCTAGCATGGAGCAGCATCAACATGCCGTGGTAAATTTTTTGTCCCATTTGGGGCAGGTTTGGGCCTAAGCTTTTCACAAACCAAAGCTTCTCACAACAAGCTTGATTGTTTCGATAGGGAACGTGCCACCGTCAGGGACGAAACGATATATGTTCCTCTTATTGCTTTCAAAAAATTTCTAGTGTCAACATAGCACAACAACAGTGTTGTGTTAATTTTTGAAAAAATTTGGGGTTCGTTTGGACATTTTTATACGTTAAGCGTGGTTTCTAGGCTTTTTATGTGCATAATTAAAATTTGAACTATATGCACATGCTCCAGTGCGTATAAATTGGTTGAAATTCAAATCCATGTCTTTGCGTGCATGCTGAGGACCCATGCAAGAAATGAGAATGAATTTCAAACACCAGGGCACCGTTGATTGCCGGCAAAACGTTGAGATACCTGAATTTTAAATTCTAGTAATTCCAAAACTCATATGAAATTATTGATACTTGGCATGGTATAATGGAGCGGCATCAACAAGCCGTGGTAATTTTTTTGTCCCATTTGCGGCAGGTTTGGGTATAAACTTCTCACAAACCAGAGCTTCTCACAACAAGCCTGACGGAACGTGCCACCATAGGCGACGAAACAATATCCGTTGCCTCTTATTGTGTTCAAATAATTTCTAGTGTCAACATAGGACAACAGGAGTGTTGTGTATTTGGAAATTTTCGGGGTTCGTTTGGACATTTTTGTACATTAAACAGGTTTTCTACACATTTTATGAGCATAATTCAAATATGAACTACGTGCACATGCTCCAGTTCATATAAATTGGTTGAAAAAACAAATCTGTGTGCTTTGGTTGCATGCATAGGTCCCATGTAAGAAATGGGAATGAATTTCAAACACCAAGGCACTGTTGATTGCTGGCAAAACATTAAGCAGTTGTTCTCACCGGGAAGCGAGACAGCCTTTGACCACCGCCCTCCTCGCTCCCACTTGTCTGTATTAATGGTGCGCCCGAGCGGCCGCACCCCTCCCATCCTCGCCACACACACAATCCTCTCTCTCTGCATGCATCCTCGACGCCGCTCTCAGTCCTCAAAGCCGTCAATGTATGAGGATGCCGCCGAAGTGTCCCATCGGAGGGAGTGGCAACACCGGGGCTGCTGAAGCACCGGAGCATAGTGTGAATATGGAGACAGAGGTTTCCATCACTGCCGACGAGGTGGAGAATGAGTCTGCCAAGAAGCGGTGGCCGGTCGAGAAAGAACCGCAATTGACTCCAGCAGGCCTAGACTTAATTAGCAACCTCCTTGACGATATGTTCACAGTCATCATATCCCTCCTCCCAATCAAATATGGGGCGAGGAAAACCACCTTTCCCGGTGGTGGCGCCCCCTATGGCTCCTCACCCCTGTCAACCTCCTCGACGCCCATGAGCTCTGCCATGGCTATCGCAAAAGCTTAGATGTGTTCTCCCAGATCCTCGGCAGTCACCATGGACCAATCAGAGGCCTTGTCACGGGCAAGATCCATTCCATTGGCAAGGATCGAGCCAAGCTTGACGAGTGGTTCCAATCACCTGCCATAGATCAGCTCGAGGAGCTTAGTTTTAATGATGGGCATATGCGCTCGCTGTCAATGTCCATGCCACGCTTCGCGCCCACGATGCGCCTCGCCAAGTTCATGAACTGCCATTTCCCCCACTTAATGACACACCCGCTCTTTTTCTACCACGACTGAAGCACCTCGAGCTCATCGTCGTCTGTATCCCAAAGGACGACACGGAGCGCCTGCTCCGCGGCTATACTGCACTCGAGTTCCTTCGACTTCAGGCAATGAATTGGTCGAGTACCTTCCACATCACCTCCAGGACTCTCCGGACTATTTATGTGTGTTGCTGGTGCTGCAACGAGAGATCACAAAAGGTGGAGCACAATATGGTCATTGAGGACACACCTTCGCTTGAGAGATTACTTGTAGTTTATCAACAAGGTCTAACAAGAATCGATGTCATTTCTGCGCCAAAATTGACAGCGGTGGGCTACTCGTCTGTCACATACTACTACTTTCAGGTACAACAGTCGCCTTATACCTCTCCTTGTTGATATCAACATTATTTGTAGTTCTGAAGATGTATGTTCGTCTATCATCCAGCAAAGTTCACCCAAATTTTGGTCACAGTGAAGGTCTTCGCACTAGAATCTGTCAGCCCCAACCTAGACCAAGTTGTCAGTTGTCTGAGATGCATTTCCGTGCCTGAAGAAGTTGTCTATCGAGGTGATGTTCCTTTCCTGTTAAATGTTAACCATAAGGGTGTTCAATATTTTGCACATTATCCCAAGTTTACTATGACAATGTACTACGGTTTCTGAAGGAATTTTGAAGGATTTCAGGACATACACCCCCACCCCATATTGGTTGTTTGATTCATATTGTTACAATCCATAAGCATTTCACATTTGGATTCATCTGTACTAGTTTTCTCAGGGAATTTTTCATCCAATCCAACCTCTTGTGAAGAAGGCTACATTTTCCTAGATTGTATTCAAATTTCCATGCTAATCATGTCATATCAAAGATCGCACGTTGGTGCATTTTACAAATACTGCAAACCAAATAGGCGTGTAGTACTGTTCAAAACTGCACGTAGCCACTATAACGTTCTCTTTTTTTGTAGATAATAATAGGCCCGGAGATGGATAATGTTTATAATGACTATCACATCCAATGTTTGGATCTAAATCTCTCAAATATTACTTTGAACTCCTACCGAGGGACCTTACCGAAGATTACACTCGCCAGGTTCGTTCTTGCCACAGCAAGGGTGCTAAGGGTACCAAGGTTGAACATGCATTTAATTAGGAAAGATGACTGGCATGCTCATCAGAGCCGCCATGTACTGCAGAATGGAAGAGGCTCCAAAAAAGCTAAACTTCGTATTGGAAGAGCATATGACAGAGTAATAGGAAGTCATTGTGTCAAAACCACACATGACTTGTCAGCGGCTGATCCCTTTGGAGAAATGATTAGGTTTGCAATGTTTGAATTTGGGCATTGCAATCTTTGAATTTCAAGCTTGCAATATTTATGGTATTTTATATATAACATAATTGGATGTTTAATTTGGTATTGCAATCATGTCATGTTACAAGTATATATGTTGTTTTTCTGTTCATAGAGCATAGATATAATGCAGACAGAGCATATCACATCGCACATGGACCGCACTAGGTAACCCATCAGTGATGAGTTCATCAATCACAAATGGTTATATGCCACGAAGTGTTTGCCCGGAACAACACACACGGCTTATTCCATCAAAAACAGCCTAGATGGATCAATTGTATGCCACGTATCGCACACGCAACTCCAATCTAATTCGAGATTGATGTCTCCGACATCGCTCGCACAGTTCATCTTATTTGCCATGTATGACTGTGCCGGCCTCTACTCGCGTCCCTCGGCAAGCTCTGTTCGCCGTTAGGCGCCGCGGCGCGCTCTATTTGCGTCTGTCGCCGCGCTTGGCTTGTGGACAACTTTTCCTTGCGTGTTCAACTGTTATATGCATATATATATATATATATATATATATATATATATATATATATATATATATATATATATATATATATATATATATATATATATATATATATATATATATGGTTGCTCACTGTTGAGGCGACCGCAGAGCGCTCTGCTCGCGTCCCTCCGCGCGCGCTGTGCCAGCGGTTGGACCTGAACACGATCACCTCGGGGGCCCCATATGCATGCGGTTGCACCACACGCGTTGCCACGTGATGCAGTTACGTGCGGCACGATGGAGTTACGTGCTGCAAATAAGAACTGCCATCTGGGCCTGCCGTCATCCGTCATCGCAAACGTTTGACTCAAATTACATGCTGCAACTAGAATCTAAAGCGTGTTTGATGCATCCGTCATCGCAAACATTTTGCACCTTTTTTGACGGTTTTTTACAGCACCATTTGCGATTATTCTATCGCATACAGTTTCGTCAAATGGTCTTTGATTGTACTGCCCCATTAGCAGCATCCTGCAGTAGTGCTTGGTCGAGGAGGCTGTAGCAAAACTCACCAGTGCTAATTGGTTGCTAAAGTATAATCCTTGGTGTATCTTGTCTTGCCAGTCTTCAGTTGATGAGAGAGATGAGAGTGAAAAGTAGCATAGATGTGGGATGCCTAAGGGGGTTCTATAGTGAAGGTGCAAACAAACAAATGCCAAAAGAGCGAAACACAAGCATCAAGATAAGGAAGGTGATATATTCACATACTTGTTACCTAGGGAAAAAAGGGCGACTGATATCAAAACACAAACAAAGAAAAACAAGGAACACACAATCATGGTTCTATTAGAAACATCATACACACAAGACTTCGCATATGGGGCACACGACTCATCCTACCCTAGGGGTTCTCGTACTTGGTAGTCGTGTTTTGCTTCGTGCCTCGTGCAGTGTTCTAGGTTTTCCTCAGGTGTCGCTACATGTCTTGTAGTTGTTTGATGAAATGATCGGAGTTGAGCCTGGAGAATCTTCAACAACTTCTCGCCTGATGAGGTGATGGGGTGAAGGTGGCTCCTCATAGCTGGCATTAACACGGTCTTCTATTGTCTTCTTAATCATGACAATCACGTTTTCCTTCTAAGGCGTCGACGGTACCAGGTAGGTGTAACATCCCAAATTTTCAATTTGGAATGTTATACATAGATCATATCTGCATTGCATGTTTTTGCATTTTTGTTCGAGGCGTTCCTCGAAATTCTAAGCAACTCAAGGACCTACGGAGAGAGTTGGGAATTTTACCGCTTTCGTATTTGAGTTCGCTCGAATACCGGTACGAGGACAGTGTGATTCTAATTATTTTTCTCTCCTAAAAATATTTCTAAAAACGAAATATGAGCGGAGATAATATGACTTCTCCAAAATAATAGAAATATTGGAGGAAAAATGTTAAAATCACTTTTGGTATTTTTCTGGATTTATTTGCGGATTTATTTGCATAGGAAAAATGCTTATTTTTAAAAACTGCATTTAGGTCCGGGAAAAATGTTCATTTTGTCCTAAATATTGTTAGAGGACGGTGAAAATTTATTTCGGGAATTTTGCAGTCCGTCTGGTATTTCTTTTGTTAGTTTTTCTGCGTCGGGACTCTTTTAAGAAAAAAAAAACGAACCGACTTAGGATTCGTGTAGGAGTAGGACTGTGGGCTTTATAAGCCAGCGCCCCGGATCGTTTCGCCTCCCAGCCCGCAGCCGCCCCCTGCCCTAACCCTAGCCGCGCCCCGCCGCCGCCCCGCCGCCCGCAACCGTCGTTGCCACGCCGCACGCCGCCGCCCCGCACCGCACGCCACCGTCGCCGCGCCGCTGCCACCGCCTCGCCGCGCCGCCCGCCGCCCGCCGGAGCCGCCGCCGCCCCGCCCGCCGGAGTCGCCGGACCCCGCCGCCATCGCTGAGGTAAAACCCGCCGCCGCCATCGGTTTTTTCTAAAAGACCGGTCGGTTTTTTTAGGAAAACCCTAGATCCGTTTTTTTATTTAGAATAGATCGGTTCGGTTTTTCCGTCGGTTTAATTATTTAGCGGACGTTCGTCCGTACGTTTGTTTAACGAACGGTTTTCATTAGTTAGCCGCAGACAGCGAACGTTCGTTCGTTAGCCTGTTCGTCGTTTTTCCTTTTCGGGGTATTTATTCGCGGTTATTTCGATCGCGATTTCTGCCCTCATCTTGTTTTTCGTTTTTCTTTTCGCTCGAGAGCCGGAATCAGGTGATTCAAAATCCCAGATCTTCATCTCGAAGCCCTCTTTACGTTTAATAAACTTGAACAAAGTTTTGGCTACTGTAAAATTTGACTTTAGGCCAACTAGTAAACCGGAGCTCGTTTCTTTTGCAGTTTGAGTTTCGTTGCTTCTTTCGAGTTGATTCTTTTTGCAAACCGGAGTTCTTAAGTTGAACTTTCTGGTTAGATCTCTTATTTGAGTTTTACCCGTGCATTAGTTAAGTGCTTATTGTGTGCTTGTTTGATTGCGGTAGAGTACCCGGAGTGCGCCGCTTGCTACTTTGAGTCTCTAGGTTTTGCGGATCATCAGCAAGGCAAGTAACACTTTGATCATACTTTCCAATTACCCAGTTTTCATTGCATTAGTCAACCCCTTACACATTGCATGAGTAGGATCAATTAACTTGTGGGATTGGGAAGTAGACTGAGGTAGTACCTATTACCTGCATTACATTCAAACCTTTGGGAGTTACTTCTACGTTTGCTGTTAGGACATGCTATGCTCGTAGACGTGCATTGGGTGAGTGAAATCCATGACAGATATGAGTTTGTTAATTAATGGTTCAACTTAAGGTGGCAACATTAATACACATCTGGGTGGATTGAGGCACCTGGGTATTCCAATGATTGCCTGTTTTTTTTATGGACCGCCACCCAGGCTCAAAGGGATCATGAGATTATTCATACTAGAAACTTCCGTGTGCAGCCACAATGCTATTATGGGCTCTAGCATAGTATGAGTAATTTGTGCGAACTCTTACAGTGGTGGACTAGCAGATGTAGGGGATGTAGGTTGGTACGGTCCGCCCGATCGTAAGGTGCTAGCGCTTCTGAAAAACTATGTCTCGGTCATCCGTTTCTCAAACACCATGCAGTGCGAGAAACCAAATGGAGGCGATCGAGTCTTGTGGGAAAAGTGCACAAACCTCTGCAGAGTGTACAAACTGATCATGATTAGCCGTGTCCCCGGTTATGGATGTCCTGAGTATCTAGTACTTGGATTTTCATGTGCATCTCAACATGTTACTCTAATTTAATATTGTTGGGTTTAATGATGAACTTTAATTGGGGTTGAGAGGATGTGTATTTCTCAACGATGTTTCAACTACCATGATAGTTAATTAAAATCTATTTCCTTTGAAGTAGGGAAAAATTGGCTTTACGCAAAAACTTAACCATAGAGCTTTCCACCAGGCATATTGCATATAATATAGCTTTACTTTGATTGCATTCTCTTATGTTACCTTGCCAGCATATTCCATGTGCTGACCCGTTTTCGGGCTGCAATATTTCATGTTGCAGACTTTTCAGACGACGAGTAAGATGCCCTTTTAGGTCGTGGTTCTATACTCAGTGATGCCGCTGGAGTTGATGGACTCACTTATTTTCCAAGCCTTCCGCTGTTATCGTTTTAGATAGCCTTCAGCCATATTATTTGTAATAAATTAATCGTTGGACTATCGATGTAATAAGTGTGTGATTGCTACTCTGTTATAAATCCTTCGAGTACTGTGCGTGTCAGCATTACTGATCCAGGGATGACACTGATGCACGGAGATCAGACTGTTTGAGGTCTGGTCGCTACAGTAGGCAATTATTTATGCAATGACATTAGCAAGGCTTAACAGAGATCCAATCTGTCAGACACATTGTGGACAGTATCGTCTGAGGGAGTGCTGGATTTGGGGGCCCATGAAGATCTAGTCTACCAAAGCTGGGCCGAATACATGGGCCATGAAGATGAAGACGTCCCCGTGTCCGTCTGGGACTCTTGTATATGTAGAAAGGCAGAATAGACGTTCAAATGTAACAATTACTTCCTTCCCAAGCAATCTTTGTAAACCCTAGGTCTCCTCCGGTGGATATATAAACCGGAGGGTCTAGTCCTTAGAGGGTAACATAATCATAATATCATAGTGTAGACTTCTAGGGTTTAGCCATTATGATCTAGAGGTAGATCAACTCTCTTAACCCCATATTCATCAAGATCAATCAAGCAGGAAATAGGGTATTACCTGAATCGAGAGGGCCTGAACCTGGGTAAACATCGTGTCCTCAGTCTCTTGTTACCATCGATCCTCAAATGCATAGCTTGGGAACCCCTACCTGAGATTTGCTAGTTTTGACACCGACAATGGTTCTTTCATCGAGAGCTCCGCTGTGGGCTTGTGAGAAGCGACCGATGGCTCGCCTCGTCATCAACGACAACATCACCCTCGAAAAAAACATGGCCATGGGCTAGATCCTCCAGCTCTGCAGGTTCACTGTATGCGCCCGCGTGGCCGCCAGGCCGGCCGCGCTTCCTGCGGTCATCGAGCACCACTCCTATATTGGCTCCGACCACTCTGATGTAGCGATCTCGGCGGATTCCTCATCTTTAAATGAGGTGCTGGATTGCATTGCCTCCATGGGGCTCTCATCGCCCGATGAGCAGATTGGGCTTAAATCCGGTTAAGAGGAAGTCAATTCCACTCCGAACACCCATCTGGTGGCCGCAAACGAGGACCGAGCCAAAAATACTTCTCCTCTCAAAACGGAGACCGGCGCTATTCGGATCTCCGAACCCATCCAGTCGAACACACCTATGTCAGGTGGCACAATGTGCCTTTCGAGCTCAGAGACACACGTCAGGCCCGCAGAACATTCAGATCCTGCTAGGCCAAGATCGTCCACACCGGAGGTTGCACAAACCCCGGACACTACATTGGGTCAGGACTCAAATTTATCCACACCCACCCACCACAGTACAAACTCTCCAAGTAACTCCATACTACCAGACATATGTGATCTCACGTATATACAACAGTAGCCCCAAGAGACGGTTCATCACTTCTGGGCCAGATTCCTACTTTTAAAAAACAAGATTAAGGAATGTTGCGAAGACGACATGGTGCCCACATTTCACCGCAATTGCACGGGCGATGGAGTACTGAACGCTCTGAACCGCAGTCGAATACAGAGCTTTGCAGAACTATGGCATTTGGTACGAAAGTACTGTGCTATGGAACTCACTTGGAAAGCCCATAATACACCACTGGAATAGTCCATCTTCGGATGATACGCTGCCAAAGCGAAATGAACATACCCTTGCAGGGTATCCGATAACATACACAATGGCAAGAAAAACAGACCTTTCACAAGACACAGGTCCGTTCTGTACAAACTGTTGGATAAACTTTCCAAATACATGCCGCCCCGGGCAATATCCCAAACCACTGCCTTAGATCATGTTGGGTACTCCGCTAGGTCGCAAAGAGCGATGAAGGAATCCTCGCCACCACAACGCCAGAGGAGAAAGACCTCGATGTCTTCAATCTCTTCGAGACGTTCTCCTCAAACAACCGACGCAAGAGAGCAAATCGTGAACATGCCGAGGTCCATCAAATAAGCACTGCAGGCCCATGGAACAACACGACAATCACATTTTTTGCCGAAGATGAACCACGAGTCCGGCCGGTCCGAGCCACAACCACTCTTGTACTAAACCCAATAGTAGACGGCTTCCGCCTCGCTAAAGTACTCATGGACGGGGGCGGTAGACTCAACCTCATATACGAGAACACACTTGCAAAAATGCAGGTCGATAAATCCCGCATAGAACAAAGTAATACACCTTTCAAGGAATTATTCCTAGCTGGGAAGCCCGATGTTCCGGAAGCATTAAGTTCGATGTAGTATTTGGTACACCCGAGAACCATACGTCGGAGGAACTGCTCTTCCACATTGTCCCCTTCAACAGCGGATACCATGCCCTTCTAGGGCGGGATGCTTTCTCACGCTTTCAAGCTATAACCCATTATGAGTACATGAAGCTCAAAATGCCAGGGCCCAATGGAATAATCACAGTTGCAAGTGATCCGGACAGAGCACTCAGTGCCGAGAACAAAACCACATCCTTAGTTGTACATGCACTATCTGAAGCCCTCGTGGCCGAAGAATCAACCACCTTACGATCTACGGTGGATAGGAACGATGTAGGCCTTGACAAAAGGTCAAAATCTACCACTTTTAAGCCACCAGATGAAATTGTAAAATTCCAAGTGCACCCAACAAACCCCAATAAGACGGCATCCATTGGGGCACAGCTGGACCCAGCGGTAGACATCGCTTTGCGCGCCTTCCTTCGCGAAAGCTGGGACATATTGGCTTGGCATCCTTCAGATATGTTTGGAATCCCATGTAGGCTGGCCGAACAAAGAACATAATCAAAAGGTTCAAGCGAGTCAAGCAGTCATTGTGACGATTTTACGAACCCAAAAGACAATCTATGGGGGAAGAGGTGGCCAAGTTACTGGTAGCCGGATTCATAAGGGAAATCAAACACCCGGACTGGCTAGCCAACTTAGTCATGGTACCAAAGAAGGACAAATCCTGGTGCCTTTGTGTCGACTTCACGGACTTAAACAAGGCTTGCCCTAAGGACCCCTTTCCACTACCCCACATTGATCAAATTATCGATGCAACCGCAAGACATGACTCGTCGTGTTTCCTCGATGCTTACTCTGGATACGATCAAATAAAAATGAAGGAATCCGATCAGGCCCATTTTGCTTCAACACTATGCCATTTGGACTCAAAAACGTTGGTGCCACGTATCAACGCATGATTCAAACATGCTTAGAGAAACAAATTGACAACATAGTGGAGGCATAAGTTGACGACGTAGTCAACAAGACTAAACACGTCGAAACATTGGTGGGTGATCTCTGCCTTACGTTTGATAACCTACGAACATTTGATATACGGATCAATCCGGAAAATGCGTCTTTGACGTTCCAGCCGGAAAGCTATTAGGGTTCATCATATCCCATAGAGGCATGGAAGAGAACCCAACTAAAATCCAGCCCCTGTGACAGCTAACTACGCCAACCGATCTAAAACAAGTGCAAAAGCTAGCGGGTTGCGTAGCGGCCTTGAGCCACTTTATCTCCAGACTAGGAGAGAAAGCACTACCGCTTTATAGACTCCTGAGGCACATAGACAACTTTGAATAGATGGTTGCAGCCACGGCCAAATTGGAGGAAACGAAAACCCTATTAGCAGTTAACCCAATCCTAGCCGCTCTAGGTGTTGGCGAGCTAATGCTGCTTTATATCTCAGGCACTCACCAGGTAGTGAGGACGGTACTCGTCATCGAACGAAATGAAAAGGGACATAAATTCTGAGGTTCTCACTCCATGTAAATCACGATACCCCCATTACCAAAAAATTGCCTATGCGGTATTCATGGCATCCCAGAAGCTCCGACACTACTTTCAAGAGTGTTCGATCACAGTGGTATCCGAAGTACCACTCAATGATATCATAAACAATAAAGATGCCACAGGACGCATAGCTAAATGGGCCATCGAGCTCTGGTCATTCGAATAACATACACACCACGCCGAACTATTAAGTCCCACGTGTTGGCCGACTTTGTCACAGAGTGGACCAAAGCCGAACTCCCTAAAGAGTACAGAGCATACTCCCAATAGACCATGTATTTCGATGGCTCCAAAATGTTAGCCGGATTGGGGGCCAGTGTGATCTTGATATGTCCAGTAGGGGATACAGTCCGCTACATATTGCAGATCATGTACACTGACTCAATCAGTGCGGCTGAATACGAGGCACTACTGCATAGTCTCCGCATATCCATATCCATGGGTATATAGTGCCTCGAGGTGCGCAGAGACTCAAACCTTGCCATATCTCAGGTAAACGGAGAATTTGACGCGAAGGATCCAAAGATCGCAGCTTATCGAAATGCCACATTAAAAATGTTGGCTCAATTTTAGGGGATGGAATTTCACCATGTAGCTCGGGACAGTAACCTGGCAGTGGATATACTTGCTCGTATGGGCGCTAAACGTGACCTAGTCCCGCCGAACACCTTCATGGAAAGGTTGTTCAAGCCATCACCAACATGGCAGGATGAGATCAGAGACACTAATATGGACCCGAACATGCCCCCAGCCGAACTCAATATAGACGTCATCAGGGACTCACACATGGAAATAACATCTTCGGCTCATGAGATCATGGCTATTATAGCCCCCTGGACTGATCCTTTCCCAGCCTACCTTAATAGGCAAGAGCTCCCTGATGACCGAAATGAGGCCCGCCGCACAATTCGGCGCTCTAAATCCTATAAGGTTCACGAAGGTGAACTATACAAGAAAAGCACTACTGCTATTCTCCAACGGTGCATCTCCGAAGAGGCGGGACGACAACTTCTATCTGAAATACACGCTCGCATGGGAAGCTATCATGCCGCGGCCCGAGCTCTTGTAAGCAAGGCATTCCGAACTGGTTTCTTCTGGCCAACTGCGCGCAGATGCACAGACCCTAGTCCAGCATTGTGTTGGATGCTAGCTTTTCACAAATCGAAGTCATATGCCTCCCACCGCTCTGAGAACCATCCCCATTATCTAGCCCTTTGCGGTCTGGGGGCTAGATATGGTTGGACCTCTTAAAGGGGGAAGCCATAAAAAGAAATATTTAATGGTCATGCTTGACAAATTCACTAAATGGATAGAAGCCAAGCCAGTCCAAACAGCTGAGGCAGGGCCAGTGATAGATTTTATATCCGGTGTAGTACACTGTTATGGTGTCCCGCACAGTATTATCGCAGATAACGGCTCCAACTTCACAACTGACGAGGTAAAAAATTGGTGCGCTAAGTAAGGCATTAAACTTGATTACGCCTCTGTGTACCATCCTCAAACAAATAGTCAAGTCGAAAGAGCCAATGGCTTGATAATGAGAGGCATTTAGCCCCGACTAGTGCACTCCCTACAGGAGTCAGATAAACACTGGGTGGAGGAGCTTGACTCAGTACTCTGGGGGCTGCGGACCACACCTAACCGCACAACCAGATACACTCCTTTTTTATGGTGTACGGTGCATAGGCTGTTTTGCCCTGCGATATTATTCATGACTCACCTCGAGTGCGCATGTATGAAGAGCGAGAGGCGAAGCTCGATCGGCAGGACGACCTAGACGGCCTTGAAGAAGAGTGCGATATCGCGCAGGCCCGTTCCGCATTTTATCAACAACAGGCCAGGCGATACCAAAGTAGAGAAGTGCGGGCCAAGATATACAATGTTGGCAAACTCGTCTTACATCTTCCGGAGAAGAAAAAGTACAAGCTCAAAACAAGATGGGAGGGCCCCTTCATTATTGAGGAAGTACTCACCGGTGGAGCCTATCGCCTTTGAAACGCATCTGACAATTGCCTTGAGGTGAACCCATGGAACGCGGCCAGGCTCCAACGATTCTACGGATAGTTCGGTGCACTTTTTTTCTTTTCAGTCTAGCTCTTATCCCTTGTATTTATTTAAGTTCTCCTCCTCTTTTCTTATTTTTTTCTTATCGACAAGTATTCGGCTCAACCGAACTATCACATGGTAGAACATCCTCAAATGTATATACCTCAAAAATACTTGGGGGCTTCTAAAACGAAGCCCATTATTAAAAAGCATACTGCTTACAATACTTATGTCGTCTGTTTCATACAGTCTCCTTGCCATTATATGCACCTTTATAAATTAATTTTTGCCAAGCTGGGTTGCCTGGCTCATGCGTTTATACCCTACGTTCCTGATTGTTCGGCTAGGGTGTAAAGGGAGCACCTCTGCGACTGTTACAACCGGGTAATCCGAACCTGTACCTCAAATAGTGAAGCGGAAAGCTAGCGTTCTTAAGGGAATCATTGGTCGGCGGATAAATGATGTACCTCTTTTAAGCACATAAACTTTAAAATCCCATAGGACAAGGCTTCCTATAATCCTATTTTTTTAAGGTTGAAAGCCTAGTCACGTGTACATATGCATGATGACAAAGGGAAAGGAACCCTTAACGGAACTATTCTCTCTAGAAGATGTTTCTTATATTAAATAGTAATATAACATAACTCCCCGAACATAGTTTGTCTGTTTAAGCTAATATGACCGGATTGCCTAGTTACCGCACATACCACGTGTTTACCACATGTATAGTATTCAGAAACACTCCAGCCCTTGGGTTTTCGGAGGTTAAAGTGGAAGGTCTGCCATGACAATATTTTAATTAAATTCGACAGGAGATAAATTTTATGACAAAGTACATTGTTACATAGAATCAAATGCCTATTCTTCATCTATACCATCTATATGACTGTCTAATTTACAGTCTTGTTGAGAATACTTGGCGGCTGTCTTTACTTGGTCGTATACCAAGCTTACAGTGATTTCTAGTACGTCAGGCCCTCGAGGTCCTACCTGGGCCATATGGTTCGGGTCAATTCCGGTGTAGCGTGTCTTCACCATAGCCCATGCTTCTTGAGCACCTTCTCGACATGTTGATGCTTTCCATAATTCAAAGCGGCGTCGAGCACCTTTGAATAAACTTGCATGTTCCTCCACAATTTATAGAGGAGAATCGGCTGGCTATAAAGCCTTGGCCATGTTCTTCATGGCTTTCCGATCTTGCTCGTGTACCCTAGAGAGCTCTTGCAATAGGTCACCTTGAAATCCGGACACCTCTCCTTCGGTCCGCCTATCACAGCCCTAGAATCTGATTGCAAATAGTTGCACGAGCATCTTTGCATCATGTTTAAAATTTCAAAAGAATTTGAATTGGGGATGTTCAAACCCTAGTACCAAATGTTTTCAACTAGCTTCAAATAAAATTGTTTTCAATGAACCCAAAATGCCCTTCAGAAAAGTTCATCATTTTTGAATTGGCTAAAGACCTCTTCCAAAATGGTGCACATATTTCTAGGAAATTATGGATTTTTGAATTAATCCATATTGTATTTGAATTGGGGCATTTAAATTCTATAAATACTATAAATGCTCTAATAATTCTAAAACTAGTTGAGGGCTGTAGGAAATAATTCAATATGTGCCCACAATTTATTTAATGAACTAAATCAAAAACATACAAAAGAAATAGAAAACAGAAACAAAACCAGAAAGCAGAGAGAGAGAGAATTAGTCTACCTGGCGGCCCAGCACTGTGCAGCCCACTGGCCCAGTGCTAGTCATCTTCCTCCTCGCCCCAGAAGGACGAGCACGCATGCGCTTCTGAGAGCGCCACGCCACCAGGGTGTCTGCCTGCGTCCCCAGGCCAGCTGGACACCGCGACCGATCACCTTGGTGCTGTACCAATCTCTCCGACACTCTAACTCTCCCCCGCACTCTCTACCTCCCCTCTGGATGCCACATCCGAGCGCCAGCGTCGCCACCGCTGCGCCCTCCGAGCTGTGCAGAAGTTCCTTCGTCCAGAACCACTTCTCCACGCTGAAGGAAACGAGCCGCAGGGCTCCGCTTCATCGCCATCGTTGTCGTCTCCACCGTCAGCCACCGGAGATCCCCTTCGCTGCATCGCCCGCTCCGGACCGTCTCCGAGCTCACCGACAAGCTCGTCCGACTCGCCGTGAGCCTCTGACCACATCAATCCCTCTCTTCTTCCTCATATGCCGCCGTAGGTACCGGACCGCCTACGCCCGAACACGCCGCCACCTGTACTTGCCGCTGACGCGACTCCGACGACCAAATGGTCTGCCCGGCACGCCCAACCCACTCATCGCATCGCATAGGCCCCTCCTAGCACCTCAGCTCGCTTACTCGCGCACCGTAGCACTACCCACGCACTCACCCGAGCTCTGGTCGCCGCTGCAGAGCTCGTCGCTGGCAGCTCCGGCCACCTCATCCGACGCGCATCAGCGAGATCTCTCCAACGAGCCTAGCCAAGCATCGAATGGGGCAACCTAGCCCAAACCCGATCACCGCCGCCCCGTCTAGCCTCGCCGGCGTCGAACCGCCGGCGGGATTAGCCCAGTTGACCAGGGGTTTGACCTCCCATGGCTCAATGACATGTGAGGCCCAGTCCATGTTAACTTTAAGTTTAGTTAATTTAATCCATAGTTAATAATAGCCACTGACGTGTGGGACCGCACCGTCAGGTTTGACCTAGACCTGGTCAGTTGACCTGCTGACCTCAGCATGATGTAATGCTGATGTAGTTAGCATTTTCTGGGATTTTAAATAAATTAGAAATGATTTGTTTATTTCAGAAAATAGCTAAAACTTCTAAAAATAATAGAAAATAATCTATAACTCCATTGAAAATAATTTATATATGGAAAATTATCAGAAAAATATGAGGGATATGTTTATGGCATTGTCATGCATGTTTGAATAACTCAAAGTTGTTGGATTTGACAATTTGATTAAATGGCATTTGAAATGTCTCATATGGAGTTTGAACTTGAACCTAGGGTTTAAACCAACTTCATTTAAATCATTGCTAGTTGCATTAGCTCAATCAACAACATATTGCCATGTCATGATCATGCATCATATTGTTGCATGGCATTGATTGTGTTCCTTCTCTGTTGCCGGTGTTGTTCCCCCTCAATAGACGTTGTTCCGATGATGACTTCGATGACACGGATGAAGAGCTTTACTATATTCAGAAGTGCCAGGCAAGCAACCCACATTGAGCATTCCGATACAATCGCACTCTCTCACTCTTGCTCTCTTTTACTGCATTAGGACAACAACGATTCACCTGCTATTTGCTACGGTAGCTGAACCCCTTTCCTCTGCATGACCTCTCATTGCCAGAGTAAAGAGTTGAAACCCACTAGCATGAGTAGGAGTAGTTTGAGCCATGTTGTGCCTACTCATCCATGCTTGGTTGTTATGCCTGCTATTGCTTAGAGTTGTGTCAGGTCTGATTCATTGGGGATGAATTGGAATGTGGTTATCATGTCCTACTGTTGAGTGCTAAGTGTGTGAACACGATTTGGTAAAGGTAGCGATGAGAGGCCATGTAGCGGTACATGGTGGGTTGTCTCATTGGAACCGTCCTCAGGAACGGAGTTCTGCGTTTGTGATCCATGAACAGTTACTACCACACATTGGAATGCTTAAGTGCCCCTCTTAACTTATTAATCAACCTGATCTCTGTCTAGGAGTTGCAACTAGTTTTTGGTGTATGTAGGATGTGTGTTGGAGGCCGTGCGTAGCGCTGACCCTAGGGGTGTGCTATGACGCGCTAGATACACCATGGCATGGTGTACCGAGTCGCCCGTTTGGTGTCTCGGGAACCCCGCTCACATCGTTTGGGGCCGTGGGCGACACCCCGACCAGATCTCCTTGCGGATAGAACCCGAATAGGCGTTAAACCTGGACTAGAGACTTGGTCGTTAGTCAGGTCGTGGCCGACTCCCTCGTCAGACTTCTGCTTGAAGGTTGCCGAGATACACGACGTGTACATGGTGGTAAGTGGCGAGAGCATGTGTGAAGAAGTACACCCGTGCAGGGTTAACATCATCTATACGAATAGCCGCGTCTGCGGTAAAGGACTTCTGGGATTCCTTTACTGTTCATAGACAAGTGAAAGTGGATACACTAAAATGCGCAAGATAAGCATGAGTGCTATGGATGGCCTTCTCGTAGGGAGACGGGAGCGGATCCATAGTGGTGTATTGATATGGTGGATATGTGGACTCGTTTGTGCCACCTCAAAACAGTTACTTGTAGTCATAGTATTGGTTAGTCACTGAGTCAAAGCTGGCTTGCTGTAGTTAAACCCCACAAACCCCTTTGTTGATACTGATGCATATGTAGCTAGTTCTGATGTAAGTCTTGGTGAGTACATTTGTACTCACATTTTCTTAATTTATGCTTTGAAGAGAGACTTCAGTCTAACTAGTGGTTCCGCATGGACTTCGACGTTTAGCTTGTTACCTCAGCTACGATCTTGTACCCTTGGGACGGTCTGGTAGATAGTCAGGCTTGATAGTCTTCTTCCTTTTCAGATGTCTGTACTCACACATGTTTATGCTTCTGTTGCCTGTATGCTCTGTATGTTGGGTCATGTGACCCTTATTTGTAATAAATGCTATGATGGCTCTTTTGGCCCTTTGTCTATATGAGTTGTTGAGTTATGTTGTGATGCCATGTTGTACAACACATACTTGCATGTTATGCATACGTGTAACATATATTGGTATGTGTGGGATATGACACCTACTTGTTTACCCTTGGTAGCCTATCTTATGCGGAAATGCCTCCTAGTGCTTCCACTGAGCCTTGGTAGCTTGCTACTGCTCTGGAACACATGAATTTACTGGCATGTGTCCTTCCTTGCTCTTGTGTCTGTCCCCTCTGGGGAAATGCCACGCGGTGTATACCGTAGTCCTGTTAGCTTGCCACAGCCCAGCAACACTCGCTGCTGACTGACCTGTGCAATGTTGGGTCATGTATGCATATCCCTGTAATTTAGCGCCACTTTAGGTTTATAATCAGTCATGTCGGCCCAGGTTCTCTGTCATATGGATGCTGGCACACTATTATATACATGAGCCAAAATGCACAAACGGTCCCGGGCCAGGTAAGGTGGCACCCGTGGGGATACCGTGCGTGATACCACTGCTGATCATGGCTGCTTTTCGCCGCCGATGATTCATTGTGCTTTCCACTTTGGAATTAGTAACAAATACCTCATCTTAATCCTCTTGAAGAGGGAAATCCGGCATTACACCCGTATCAACCCTATTCCTTCTGGATGGGCCCGGTGCCGGATTGGTTGGAGCATGACCAGCAGGATCCTCGGACACAGTCCGGCGTATGCTATTCCTAAAAGGAAAAATAAAGTGGAAAATTGTGATCCTACTGGCATATGTTAAGAAGTCATACCTCTACGATAAAGGAGGAGGTTCGGTGGTGTCTCCGGCCCCCTTTCGCTTCAGAGACCTGTCCTACGCATGCGTCGCCTTCTTGGAAGACGCTCTTGAGGTAGTACGACGAGATGAGCGTCGCCCCTTTTGAGCATGAGATAGTGCGGTGGGTGAGGTGCGCTGGGAATATTCTCTTTGAAGAGGTGTCTCCTGGGTACTTACGTGGGAGGAAGGAATAAGGTCAGGATAATCGGCTATAATAGCCACTTCGGTACCTTCATGGCTGGCTTGATAAAGAAACTCCCTCTCTTTAAGGTCTATGCCTATGTCCGGATCTTCTTCAAATCCGGGATCCATGTCTCGAATATGATCCTTTGGTTATGGGATGGGACTATGAATCCCTTCGACCACCTTCCTCCACTCCTATTGGAAATAACCGAATGCAGTTCGGTTAGTATATCTCAAAATAAAAATCGAGTGAAACTAGTGATCAGAGAAAGGCTTACCAAGTCGATTGGGTTATACACGGAGAAACCTTCCCGACACTTCAAGCGAAGAAAGTACTCTTTCTACCCTTTCTAGAGATCATCTAGGATGGCGCCCAGGGTGGCAGGGTTGTGCGGACCCTAGCATAGAATGTGTGAGGCATCATCCTAGGCATTGTAGTGGCACATAGGAAACCCTCTAGCCTGAAGCGGCTACACACATCGCGTTATTAAGATCGCCATCACTTCAATTATTGTCAGCTAGAGGTGGGCAAGTAATATGATCTTGCTTACTAGTCTTTTGATCTCCACACTGTCTTCCTCCTTGAGGCTGTGGGGACGCCTGTTGAAGCGCTTTTTTAAGGGAGCACTAGAGAATTCGGGGAGGCCTCGCTGGATTGGATCTGAAAGAACGACGTCTTCAATATAAAACCACTCCGAGGGCCACTCTTCGGATGCCTTCTTCGAAGTGCCGAACAAATATCATGTCGCTGCTATACGCCATACTTCGGCACCAACCATCTCGAATATAGATCCCTTTCGGGAATGGGGGACGAGGCAGGAATTTTATCACCATAACTCGAAGTTAGCCTCACAGCCTAGAAATAGCTGACAAAGAGCGACGAAGCCCGCGATGTGCAAGATAGATCTTGGTGCAAGATCTTGCAACTGGATACCATAGAACTCCAGAAACCCCCTGGGGAAAGAATGAATAGGAAATGCTACGCCTCTCAAGATGAAGGAAACAAAGCACACCAGCTCCTCCTTGGCGGGATTGGGGAAATTTTCCTCCAGGGCTTCGCCATCAATAGAAGTTAAAACAGCCCAGACGGGGACTAGATCCGCGGGAGGGAGATACCCCTGCGCTTGAAGTTTACTTAGGTGTGCATGGGATACTGAGTAACTTTCCCAATCGCCCATTTGAGGGACATGAGGGCGCAAGGAGGAGCTAGGAATGTCGGCCATGTTTGGAAATTTTCCGTGGCAAGCTCTGAGGATTTTCCGTGTGGAGTGGAATGGCATTTGAGATTTGGCTTCTTTAAATAGGCGCCTTCCTTACACAATCAAGGGGTTAATTGCAAAAAAAACTCAGACGGTTCGTATTCATATGACACGTGGAAGTCGAGGCGACGGCGCCACGGAATCAACAAGATATAATATTAAATATGGAGCCGAACTATCATCTATCCGAAGAATAACCTGCATTGCAAGACTGAAGACATGAATCCGGATACAATCTCGCCATTGAAGGCAAGTTCGGGGGTACAAAGGTAGTCCTGGATTTGGGGGTCCATGAGGATCCATTCTACCGAAGCTAGGCCGTATACATGGGCCATGAAGATGAACACGTCCCCGTGTCCGGCTGGGACTCATGTGTACGTAAAAAGGCAGAATAGATGTTCGGATGTAACAATTCCTTTCTTCCCAAGAAATCTTTGTAGACCCTAGGTCTCCTCCGGTGGATATATAAACCGGAGAGTCTAGTCCGTAGAGGGTAACAGAATACTAATATCATAGGCTAGACTTCTTGGGTTTAGCCATTACGATCTCGAGGTAGATCAACTCTTGTAACCCCATATTCATCAAGATCAATCAAGCAGGAAGTAGGGTATTACCTCGATCGAGAGGGCCTGAACCTGGGTAAACATCATGTCCCCAGTCTCCTGTTACCATCGATCCTCAGATGCACAGCTTGGGCACCCCTACCCGAGATCTACCGATTTTGACACCGAGATCGTCATTGAGAGCGGGGGATTCCGAGAACCGTTTTCCTGCTCTCTATAGTGAGGTGGACCAAATGGTGAGGTTCTCATCCACCGGCGATTGCCGATACAACAACGGTAAAGACATGATTTCCCTATTAGCGATGTATATCATGATCTTGCATTTTCTACACCTTGGTCATCGTAGGCCAAGGTTGCATCATCCTGGGACAATGTCGAAGGTGTGCCATCCTTTGGGTCTTCATGTCCACATACCTTGAGACGGTCTCTTCTGTTGGTATTGTCTTGTCATGGTGTCGCCAATCTTATGTTCCGAAGATGTGGGTCAATGTATGGCAAGGTATATTCCTCCTAGGTTATCCACGAGGATTACAAGGAATCCTGTGGTCAGGGGCATGAGGGGGCTAGTGACCGTTGGCAAAAGTATTGAAGGGGAAGAGGTCAATAAGGAAAATATACATTATTTTTCAAAAACTCAAAGGGAAGAGAAGTGTACATAGTTCTTAAAATTAGTGATAGTTTTGGAAATAGTTTTACCCTTACTAACGACCATGCTCACTAAGGCTTCCTACAGTCAGGATGGCTCTGATACCAGCCCTATGGGGACCCTGACTCCTAAGTCGTGATCACCGAATGCACGTGTAAAGTGATCCAAGATATCAATGCTCACTGAGCACACATAAGCTGAATAATAAGAGCCTTACATCCATACATATCGTTTTACACAAATTATGACCATTATGATCAAGTCTTGAGTATATCATTGCAGCAGAAACCTTGAATGACAACTAGCACCCATGCCATCTGCCTTAACCCTATATGCATTCTGACTGGGAAGTGTACTAGCTCGGATGTTCGTCACCAAAGAAATCTTCATCCTACTCCTGTTCTTTCATGCCTGGCCAATAAAATAACCAGTGGCAAGCCAATGATTACTTTGAATGTACTCGCAAGCAACCCAAGAGTGATAACAGAATAATTATGCAAGGCAATACTGCTAAATTGCTATTTTTGCGGAAAGCTAGTTTTTCTCAAGCAAGTATGATCGAAATTTATCAAGGATGCGAATGCATCTGCAACAAGTATCAGGAGGTTACAAATATCAATGTGGAGAAAGGGGTTATGATCAACTCATGCTCAAGCTCATCGTGACACCTTCACGAATCATATCAATAATATCACCAAACCGTATTGTCTGCCTCAGACATACACCAAGTTTTGTAAACAATGGATGTAGCCCAAGGGCACTTACCCAACTGCCCTTGACCGTGGACACGGCTATTCGAATAGTTTGACACTCTAGAGAGGAAGCACACTATACCCGCAAGATCCGGGAAGCTTTCCTATCATCCACGACACACGGTACCTAAAGTACCCGGGATAAGCACCTGATCACTACCTTTCCCTAGACGCCACCAACATGGAGTCCACTCGATTGGTATCAACCCCATGCCACAATTGTGCTCACATGTTTAATTCGGTGGAGCCATGCTCACATATTCAACACATATCACAAGCATGGTGGTACCAATGGTGTGGCCGGTGCCCTGTGAAAATAGTCATGCCCGCCTATCCAAGCATGACCCATCCAGAGTGTGACGACGCCACTCCCGTCACTAGTAATGCATCCTCCATGCTAGCGCGGACTAGGTATTCAATAATGCCCTTTCCCATATAAGGGTAGAGTGGTCGCGTATGCAAGGTTGGAGTAACGGTCGCAACATAAACCAATCAATTTTTTTAAAACAACACACTCACTTGCCTTGGTACACTACTTCTTCATCAAGTGGTTAGTTAGCTCAACATCTCCCTCGGGCATTAGTGGCACCCGACGGGGTTTTCAAAACGTCTTTGAGAATATAATTTGTCTCAGTTACCATGCATGCATACATCCGTCCCTTTTTGTGTAGCAACTACTTTAGTATCCTATCTACTCCCACTCGCATAACCATCATAGGAAGGTAGGGTCATGCGTAATGCAAGTATGAACAAGGAACTAATGAAGGCAGTCCCACCAAAGTGGTTACCATCCCATCAATACTTCGATGCAAGAACAATAAAGTACTATATGACATGTATAAAAAGGGTTTCATGGACATGGGCAAAGGGCTGCTTGCCTAGCTCCGCAAGGTCCTCGATCCTTCTGGTCCATCTCTGAGTATTCTGTCTACTTCGTCAACTAACGTCGAAATCAATCACAATAAGAAACACAACAAGGCAAAAATAAAAGTGCTCTCAAATATGAATTTAAAATTTCTAGGATACCTTTGGTCATATGAAAAATGACCAAAGTTGTTTCATTGGAAGTGGATCAATAGATATTTTTGAACATTTCTATATGATGGAATCAAGGAGTCTACATAATGCTGTTTTACAAAAATGAGTAGAAGTACCCATTAATTCAGGAATGATTTTAGAAACATTTATAATTTGGTTTCACTTGATTTGGAGTCCAAATGAATATCATACATATTTTTGATGTGTACTAATGTGGATAAATGACCTATTTAAAGGATCAAGTGAAAACCAAGAACAACAAAAATGTGGGAATATTCTTGATTTGTGCAGTCACTAGAAATTTGAATCATCAAATTTGGACACTATTTGAATTCTCTAGTGATTTTACCAGCTATTTGGAAAGGAAAATTTTGGACACTTGCCAGCGTGGCCCGGTGGCTGGGCCACTGACGAGCGGGGCCCGCCTGCAGGTTCATGCCCAACCCCCCTCGCGGGCGCGATGGGAGACATAGTAGGTGCTCGACGACATCTGTCGGCGCTACAGAGCGTCTCCGGCGACGCTCCTCCCATCGACGTGCTTAAGAGAGATAGGCGCATCCAACGAGGTACTCCACGGGCGCGGGGGCGGTTTGACGTGAGCGCCCTGTCGGCCATGGCGGAGGAGGCCGATGGCGAGGTTCAGCACGGCAAGGAAGATGCAGGGGAGAAGGAACTAGAGCGCGGGGTGAGTCGGAGGTGGTGATGAGATGGTGCTCGAGTGGCTAGGTGGAAGAGAGAGGGGCTGAGGTGCCTGGATTTGGGCGGTAGATGATGGCTCGGCTCCGTCCTTGGAGGAGGATGGAGGGCACGAGGAGGGGAGTGGGTCGGTCCAGGGGGTCGCTAGGAGGGAGAGTGAGCGATGGGGATCCAGAGGGAGGCTTGGGGCGACCTTATATGGCGAGGCCTCGGCTCCTCGTGGACGCGACCTATGGGCGCCCATGGAAATGGACATGGTGGACATGGGAGAAGGCTCAGGGCTGTCTGGGCCGCTTGTGGGGGTTGTTCTGGGTGCAGGGAAGGGAGAGAGAGCAGAGCGAGCGCGAGGCAGGCCAGGGACGTGGGTAGCGACTTGCGGGCGCGGGCGGCGCTCGGGCACGCGTGACAGTGGTCTACGGAGAGAGAAAGAGGAGGGGTATGACTCGCTAGCATGTCCCGGATGCCGAGACGCATCGACGAGCGTGCGAAGGACAGCCAAGGTGGTCGGAGGCATCGGGATGGGGGCGGCTACAATGCGCTAGAGCACTGTAGCGCGCTCCAGAGCACGGCCATTGCATGACATGGCATGCAACTGGCATCCTGAGAATGGCCAAGCCTGTCCACTAGCTCCTGGAAGTTTCTGAGATACTCCATCAAGCTTAATAGCTAAGGAAAGTCCATAAGAAAAGAAGCGGGAGGGAAAAGAGGTGCTACCATGGTGAAAAGGAAGGGTTGAACCAGGGTTTTACCATCCTCAATTATTCATCCAGGGTTGGAGCTTATTACTGGAGATAGAGGGTGACTAGATGAAGCTGAGAATAGTTCAAGTGGTCTAAAGGGTGATTTTGGAAAAAATGGAAGAAGGTGTTTCATGCTAGTTTGGTCAAGCAAATGGATTCCACTTGATTTGACATTTAAAAGGATCAAATGGCATAAATAAATGAGGTTGGTCACCAAGTTTGAGCTCATTTGAGGAAAGTTGCTAATGTAACTTTGGCAAACCCTAGAAATCAACAGAAATAGATTTTCCAAGATTTAGCCATGTAAATATCTTCTCCTAGATGCACCACTTGGTGTAGTGTCATCATTTGAGGATGTCCAAAAAATGGGGACCAAAACGAGAAAATTGGCAATGTAGAGTTGTTCAAACTTGGATCTGGACAGAGAGGCTTTTGGGGCACTTTGATCAAGATATCCTTCTCTCCAACTTGTTCCATTTGGTCTAGATGCATAATTAGACCATTTGAGCATGTGCACCATGTTTGAGAGCATTTGGACATGTTTGCCAATGTAAAGATGCTCAAACTTTAAAATGGACAAAAATTGTTTTGAGGGGTTTTGGTGTTGTTATCTTGTTCTGCAAGACATGAGAGTTGGCAAGACCACCAAATAGGGCATTTGTGACATGCTAGAATTTTTCTGTAATTTACAGAGAATTTTTACTTTGTAGATATTTCAAAAGCTTGAAATATCCAGAAACTATTTTTGATGTATTTGACCAATATTTTGAACATGGCCATGTGTTGAACTCTTATATATGAACAATATATGCCCACTGAGCTTCCCTAAATTTTCTCAAATATTTGTGGGACATTAAAATAATTTAAACCTATTAAAGACCATTTCTAGCATTAAAAATATCCTTTAAACAAAATAGTAAAATAACTTTGAAAATAATATGTTTGTTATTTTTTGGAGCCTTATATATAATAGGGGTCAAATATAATTTTTGAAAGATTTTTCACACCCTGAATTAAGTACTTGTAGTTCAAGTCTCAATTCAGGGGGTTTTGGAAAATCTAATTCAGAGAATTATTTTTGGCCAAATTATTTTTGTAAGAAAAATACTATTATGTTCTATACACATGGCATGATCATTGGGCAAAGTTTTGGGTCAAGGCGAAGGAGTATAAGAGTTGGAGGATTTACTTTATTTTTAGAGCACTTGCAAACAACAAACAAAAATCAAAATCAAGCAATGTTCAAAACACTCAAAAGTTTCTGTCAAAACACATTTTGTTATGATTTATTAGCTTAAGTGTAGTGGCATGAAAATCAGGGAGTGACAGATGTTTCCCAGTCAGAATGCTTTTAGGGTTAAGGTAGTGGCATGGGTCCAAGTTGTCAACGAAGATTTCCGCTGCGAGGATATACTCGAGACTTGACCATACTAGTCCTACTTGTGTAAGACGGTATGTATGGATGTAAGGCTCTTGTTATTCAGCTCCTATGTGTTCAGTGAGCATTGATCTCTAGGATCACTTTACACGTGCATACAGTGTTCACGACTAATGAGTCGGGGTCCCCACAGAGCCGGTATAGGAGCCATCCTGACTGTAGGAAGCCTTAGTTAGCATAGTCATTAGTTAGGGTAAAACTAGTTCCAAAACTATCACTAATTTTCGAGAACTATCTATACTTCTCTTCCCTTTTGAGTTTTTCGAAAACTAAAGATATATATTCCTTACTGGCCTCCCCTCTTCAAAACTTTTGCCAAAGGTCGCTAGCACCCTCATGCCTCCGACCACGGGATTCCTTGTAATCCTCGTGCATAATCTAGAAGGAAGATACCTTGCCAAACATTCACCCACATCTTATCAACACAAGTTTGGCGACACCACGACGAGACGGAAGATACCTTCTCGAGGAATGAAGAAACCAAGACTCAGAATATGGTGACACCCTCGACACTGCCCCAAGATGATGCAACCTTAGCCTACGATGATAAGGGCATAGGATATGAAACATCTTGATAGAAATCGCTAATAGAGTAATCTTGTCGCCACCATTGTTGTATCGGCAACCAGTGATGGATGAGGACCTTGCCATTTTGGTCTGCCTCACTATAGTGAGCAGGAAAACGGTCTTTTCCATCCCACATTCTTCGTTTCGACGTTTTCATCAATGTAATCAAAGGGTTGGACCTCTGCTATGCCTTGTTAATGTCATTGCATAAACGATTGCTTACCTGGAGCCCTTGACACCTTAAAAGGCAAGATGGATCGTTATGATTAAGAAGACAACAGAAGACCGGGTCAATGCCATCTACGAGGAGCCACCTTCACCCCATCACCTCATCAGGCCAGAAGTTGTTGAAGATTCTTTAGGCTCAACCCGAATCGTTTCATCAAAAAACTACAAGAGACATAGCAACACTTGAGGAAAACCCAGAAGACTGCACGAGGCACGGAGCAAGGCACGACTAGTGAGTCCGAGAACCCCTAGGGTAGGATGAGTCGTGTAGCCCCTATGCGTAGTCGAGTCCGTATGATGGTTCTAATAGAACCATGATTGTGTGTTGCTTGTTTTTCTTGGTTTGTGGTGTGATATCAGTCGCTCTTTTGCCTTAGGCAACAAGTACGCGACTATATCGCCTTCCTTATCTTAATGCTTGTGTTTGGCCCTTTTGGCACTTGTTTGTCTGCACCTCCACGATAGAACCCCCTTTAGGCATCCCCCATCTATGTTGCTTTTCCATCTCATCTCTCTCATCAACTAAAGGCCAGCAAGACAAGATGCACCAACGATTCCACCTTGGCGGCCAACTAGCACTGAAGACTTTTGCTACAGCCTCCTCGACCAAGTGCAACCCTATAGAGTTATGTTTACCCCCCAACACTTGAAACCCATCCCTAGACCCTTTGAGATTTCATGGGATACCCCATCTCGAATCATTATGTCAGATTTAGGGCCCCGCAAAACCCTTGTATGTTCGAACACTGGGTTGTGTGCGAAGAACTCAACTTCGCCTATCAGCATACTCACCGTCTCTATGAACTAGCTCGAGGAACATGAAAGGAAATGACACAGGGCAGTTTACCCAGGTTCAGGCCACCTATCGGTGAGTAGCCCTACTCCTGCAATGTGGTGGATTGCCTCAAGGTGGGCTGAAGAAGGACTAGTATAGTAGGTGAACAACCTCGTGAGGTTTGTTCTTGCTTGTGGTGGTTAGGTAGGTCCGAATGATCCGTCCCCGTCTATATGGTGGCTAAGCTATATATGTAGTGGCCTCGGTCCTCTTCCCCCAAAATGTAGGCGGGAAGGGATCCCACAACGACCAAATTTGAAGGGAGACAACTAGTACATCTTATCCTGACTAAAGGTGGTCTTCGCCTCCAAAGCCTCTAATCCTGACGCAACGGTGGGTTCAGTGATGACCTCCGTCCTGCCGTCCTGGCGATCTTGGTCTTTTTGCATGCAAATGGAAACCTTTGGTTGCTTCCTCGGGAATCCGCGCATGCGCTTGCCTCTTTAGCACCAAAGAGGAAACCTGTCATCCTGCCCCCGCTGGTGCCCACCTCACGTTGGTCGTCATGGCTTGCGTCATCCGAACCTCACGAGGTGGGGGCTTGCATAGAGATCTCCGTCCCTCGGGAGCCAGCCTGGTGAGATTGCTCCTTCTGGGGTCTTGATGTCATATGCCTCGCGAGGCTTGGACCCTCACGAGGGTCTTGAGTGTCAATGCTGAAGATGGGTCGTACCAGGCCGGTGAAGGAGCCATGTCATGGGCCACAGGCAGGCAAATCTTGGAACCCTGGTTCCCACAACACCGAAAGTAGCCCTCGGGCCCAAGGCGTGCTCAGACTTGGCTTCGAGGCGAAGCCAAAGGGCAAGGGCGAAGCGCTACGGGCCTCAATCGCGTACAGACATGATCAACCCGTGGCGCCTGGATGGGGCGTGGGCATCTCCGCTTCCCCACGCTGCATCGGCAATCGTCCCAGACTAACAAAAGGCTGGTGCTTGTGGATTAACCCCCATCGCCTCGCTTTCGTCTTCCTCCAGATCCCCTTTATTCTTGCTGTGAGCACCTCCAAATTTGCCGAGTTCTGCCCCCGAACCATGTGCCAATGGCCACCGAGAAATCACAGTCTGCTGCCTCTCCCTTAGGCCTGACCCTGGATCCAGAGCCGGCCCTCAGCGCCTCCATCATAACCAAGGAGGAGGAACTTGCCACCGTGCTCCCGCTGCTAGCGTCTAGCCACAATGAGGGGGGGGGGGACGGTGGTCAAGTTTAGCTCCGCCGAGCTGGAATCTCTGTAGAGACATTTTACCCCCTCTTCCAGCACAAAATATTTGCTGGGTCGTCCCCCCTTTCTCAAGTTTCTTCCCCACCATCCTCAATTACTACCAGATCCATGCCCTTCATCTCCACCCCACCTCCACTTTTGTCCTGTCGATGTTTGCCTTCTACTGCAGGGCATTCGTCCGGTTGGCGCCCTCTGTTGCGTTGTTCCGCCACTTCCTCTACCTTCGGGGCGGCACTGACCAGTGCTCCGGGAGCCCTAGCTTCGTCGCCGTCCATACCGGAAACATGATCTCCAAGTCCAAGAAGAAGGTGGATTACTTCCGGCGCAAGTTGGTCTTCGGGGATGCCAAGCGTTCCCATGTTTGGCTGGAATGGCCACTTGTGATGCCGAAGAAGCTAACCCAGTGGGCTCACGAGAAGCTCACCGACCCCCGAGCGGCGCATTTGCTGGAGACAATGACGAAGGAGTTGACGACGGGGCAGCTGACGGGAGCCTTTCTTGTCAAGGAGTTCGTGAAGCAACACCTTGCTCCTCTCCAGCCACGCTCGTGCCCCTTGTGGAAACTTCACGGCGAAGATGAAAAGCTCCGGCTGCACCCAGTGGCTCTGTCTGACGAGTAACTGGTCAAGGCCGTGCGCATCATGCTCGATCAGGACCCCGGCGACCTTCCAGATGGCTATGTTCTGCTATACGACCATGACGACTGGGAAGACGTAGTCGTCACCCTGCCCGTCTTCAACAAGCAAGGGCTTGTGCTGCCGATGAGCCGCCGTGCTCCTCCTCCTGCGGTGCCGGTATCCTCCGGCAAAGACTCTGATGAGGAGTGGAAGGTGGACTCAGAGGCGACCTTGGAGGACACGACGGAGACCTCTCCTCCTAGACGGAGCGAGTTGCTACATGGCTTCTCTGACGATGACGATGCCGGCGAGCACTTGGTGGAGGGGTCGCCGCGCTCCACCGGGGTGACCACGATGTCCGGGCCCACCCCCTTGAAGAGGCTGGTGCACGGGGTCGCGAAGAAGGGCGGTGCTGTCCCGCCTCTCCAGGGCGGTTCTTACGCCTCGTCGCCGATGGTTGCTGTTGCAGGGGCCGCTGTCACGCACTCACCCGCCCTTAAGGGTGCAGTGAGTCTTGCGGCCGGGAAGCTTGGGGCGGCCTCGCTCATGTCCAAGAAGAGGACGTACGTCGCTGTTAACCAGTAAGTATCTCACCTTATTTATGCTTCCGCTTCGGGTGCCGTACTCAAGACGTCTTCATCCCAATGGCCAGGCCGCCACCATCGAAGAAGAAGAGGAAGGAGCTGGCCAGGCCTTATGAGGTCGTGCCTTCTACCCCTGCCACTGCGACCCCGGCGTAGAAGGCAGGGGCCGCCCTATGTTTGCTTGCTCCTGGGCACGCTTCTCCAGGCTTGGGGACCCATGCTGAGGAGATGGCCTCAAGTGTGTCCAGACTCACCTTGGAGGCCCCAGCCCCCGGCAACCTTGCCGGGGGTGTGAAGGATCGGGTGCCACCTGTCGCTCAGGTTCCCGCTGCTCCACCGGCGCGGGCGCGGGCGCCGTCTTCTCCTCAAGTCATCACGCCAGCAGGTCATGGCTCTGTCACCATGCCCCACACTGTGGAGGATGTCTTTGCTGCGCTGAAACAGCTGCAGGTTGACCTCCACGATGGTGACGACCGCATGGCGACGGGACGCCTGGGGCTGATCTCGTGGTGGCTCCAGGACGATTAGTCCGTCAGGACAGCCTGGAGCGTGGATGAGGCTGCCATCGAAGAGGGCGAGAAGGTGGCTGGCGAGGGCCGATGCGAAGGCTGCTGAGGGGCGCTTCCGCACGGTGGAAGCCAAGCAGAAAATTCTCACCGAGGCATGCGTCGAGGACACCCGTCGTCTTGAGGTGCAGGAGAAGGAGCTGAAGGCCCGGGCTACTGCGCTTGACGACCGCGACGCCGAGCTGAAGCAAACAGCCCAAGACCAAGCTACAGAGTGCGGCTGCCTGGAGAAGCTGAAGAAAGAGGTGGAAGCATCCACAAGATCCATTGCCGAGGCTGAGAAGGCGGCCATCATGGAGCGTGACGCCTTCGTCTCCCTCAAGGAGAGGCTCTGCACCTCCGTACGATTCCTTTACGGATCAAGGTACAAGAAGCCATTGGCAGAGCTCATAAAAGAAAGGCCCTTCGCAGAGGGAAGTAGGGATTTGTAGAGGTGCCAGAGCTCATAGCTTAAACTGAGAGATTTTTTTTTGAGAGCCTTACTTTTCCTGCCATCGAAAACGACTTAGAGTTTCCAATACTTTCCATGCTAGATATATCATAGGCGGTTCCCAAACATAAATTAAAGTTTATTCCTTTTTCCACCATTCTTTCACAATCCATGGCTAACCGTATACACAGGTGCCCTCCATACCAAAACTTTCCAAGGAATTTATTATTTGACAACATAAAGTAAATTTATTTTTCATTTCGGGACTAGGCATACCTAATACTTTGTCGTACTATCGTGCAATGACAAGTGAATAAATACTCATCTTTAGAATAACACATCTAGCATGGAAAAATATCGGCCACAAAAGAGAAGTTTGTTTTGAAAATTAGTGATGGGACATACAAATTTGTTTAGAACGGCAAGGGAATACCGCATATAGGTAGGTATGGTGGACGCATGTGGCAAAACAGGGTTAAATGAGTTTGGATACACAAGTAGTATTTCTACTAAGTACAAGTGGAGGCTAGCAAATAGATTGAGAAGTGACCAACCAAGAAACGAAAAATCACATAACCAAGCATTGAGCAGAACTAACATCGAATAATGCACCATAAGTAGGATGTAATTTCATTGCATAACTATGGACTTTCGTGCTTGCATCGGGAATCACAAACCTTAACATCAGTATTCTTACTAAAAAATAATTACTCATTAACATGGCTCACATATCACTATCATCATATCGCAAAACTATTACAAAGAATCACGTTTATTTTGTCCAATGATCTTCATGAAAGTTTTTATTATATCCCCCTTGGACATCTATCATATTGGGACTAATTTCATATGTTTCTTATGATAAGCTCAAACAAATATAAGTGAAGAAGAAGATAATCATATTTCGTTATCTCAAATTAACTAAGTGAAGCATGAGAGAATTTCTACAAAAATATTAAAGCACACCGTGCTCAAAAAGATATAAATGTAGCAATAGAGCAAATGACAAAATACTTCAAAAACATACAAGTGAAGATCAAGGGAGTAGTTATGTAAGTATGTAGCTATGTGAAGACTCTCTTTTATTTAAAAATATTCAGATCAAAGTATCTTATTCAAACAGCACGAAAAAAAATGACATTTCAAGAGTAGCACATCTACTATGAAGAAGCAAAAATTTAGGGTTAGCCGATACTAACCGATAAGTGTTGATGAAGAAAGACGGGATGTCTACTGGGGCATCCCCAACCTTAGATGCTTGAGACTTCTTCAAATGTTATCTTGGGATGCCTTGGGCATCCCCAAGCTTGAGCTTTTGTGTCTCCTTAATTCCTTTTATATCATGGTTTCGCTAAACTTAAAAACTTCATCTACACAAAACTCAACAAGAACTCGTGAGATAAGTTAGTGTAAATCAATGCAAAACCGTATCATCCTCTACTGTAAAAAATCACTAAAATCATAATTTAACATTGCATACTAAATGCCTCTGCATATTTACAACTACTATCCCCAAATATAATATTAAACATGCAAACATATGCAAACAATGCAAACATAACAGCAATCTGTCAAAACAGTAAAGATTGTAAAGAATGCAAGAGGATCCATCCTTCCCTAACTCAAACAATTCTGAAATTTTAACATGATTAGGAAATTTATCATAGCTTACTATGCAAAAAAATCAACCTTTTATCACATTCTTATTTTTCTCTCAAATTTTTGCAATAGCGACAAACTTTCTGTTTTCAAACAGCAACATGTAGACTTGCAAAATAAGCATGGTAAAGGCTATCCTTGACACTTTTATTAAAATAAAGGATACAAAACATTATTATGAATAAAAACAAGCAAATCCTACCAAAACAAAATGATGCTCCAAGAAAAACACCTATCATGTGATGAACGAAAACATAGCTCCTAGTGAGGTTACCGATAATGTTGGAGACGAAAGAGGGGATGCCTTCCGGGGCATCCCCAAGCTTAGTTGCTTGGGTATTCCTTGAATATTTCCTTGGGGTGCCTTTGTAATTCCCAAGCTTAGGGTCATGCCGCTCCTTATTCTCCTCATATCGATAGCTCACCCAAAACTTGAAAACTTCAATCACACAAAACTTAACGGAACTTCGTGAGAAGGGTTAGTATGATAAAACAAATCATTCACTTTGGTACTGTCAAAGAAAAGATTCATAATTGTTTCCACACAATGCCTACTATAGCATATCATTTCTACAATTTATTGTGATCAATATAAGCCATAGAAACAAGAAAACTATGCATTGAAAATCAAAGCTGTCAAAAACAGAACCGTCTGTAATGTTTTGGACAACCATGATACTTATTCAACTCTAAAAATTCTAAAAAATAGGAAAACGTAGGCAATCTGTATATAAATCATATGTCAAAAATTTAGCTATCACGGTTGAGTGATTTTCTGAATTTTCTGCACTAGAAGTAAAACTTTCTGTTTTTGCATAGAATCAAATCAACTATCATCCACACTATCCCAAAGGCTTTACTTGGCACTTTATTGAAACAAAACATGTAAAACGTGATTACTACAGTAGCTTAACCATGTGAACACACAAAAATAGTAGGTATAAGTGTTGGGTTGTCTCCCAACAAGCGCTTTTCTTTAATGCCTTTTAGCTAGGCATGATGAGTTCAATGACGCACGCATAAAAGATAAGGATTGAAACATAAAGAGAGCATCATGAATCATAAGTTCGTCTCTCATAATAATTTTCTGTAGAATCATGAATAGATTCATTGATATAGCCATCACATAACACATTCTTTTCATGATCCACAAGCATAGAAATTTTATTACTCTCCACATAAGAAAATTTCTTCTCATTCCCAATGGTGGGAGTATCATATGAAACTCGAATACTATATATTGTTTCCACATTAGAATAATAATATTCAGTAAAAGTATATTCAAAATATTGACAATAATTATCACTAATTTTTATAACATAAGTATCATCACAATAATCATCATAAATAGCAAGTTTGTTCTCATCATAGATAGGAGGCATGCAACTATCATAGCAAATTTGATCATTCAAACAAGGGTGACTAAAAAGTTCATCCTCATTAAGCATAACAGCCCCAAGCTTGGGTCAAACATTAATTGCAGCAAATAAATTCTCAAACATAGCATCCCCAAGCTTGTGGCTGGGCATATCATAAGCATAATCACTCTCATCATTAATAGTGTGAATAGCACCAAAGGTATAACAATTGCTATCAATAGTATTCCTTTTTTATTCTATTGGTCTTCCCATCTTTTGATAGTTGGCAATATAAGCATTTTCATTGCAATTTACCACACAAAACATATATATTCCTTTCATGCTAGTATCAACAAGGTCCGTGAGTATGAATGCTTCAAACCAACTATTCTTATGTGTCAATTCTTCACACCCCAAATATAAACTAAGTTCATTTTAAAGTTCAACGGTGATCAAGTTATTACAATATTTGGACATGATTCAATCATTAAAAACATGCACTGGAAATTAAGGTGGCCAACTTTATTACAAAGCTCACAAGTAATAGGATAAAGAGAACATAATATTGTAGCAAACTCATCTATCACTTTGAGCCATCAATTGGTTTTATCATTTTTATGCTTCTTGCAAAATCTATCATCCATATGAAGCATGTCTTGACAACGTCTTTCCACACCACAAAAATTCACATGATTATAAGAAACAGTTTTCTCATGACTAGTGCAATAAATCATTAGCATTTTGGATATTCAAAGAATTCATACTAAAAACATTGCAATCATGATCATCATTCAAAATTTTTGGGCCAAACATTTTACTGACGTCTTCTTCTAACAATTAAGCACAATTTTGTGATCCATCATTTTCAAGAAAGATATTATAAATATGATGCAACTTCAATTCCATTATTTTAGTTTTCTTTCACAAAACCAAACTAGTGATAAAACAAGAAACTAAAAGATTTGATTGCAAGATCTAAAGATATACCTTCAAGCACTCATCTCGCCGGCAATGGTGCCAGAAAAGAGCTTCGTTGATGGGGTGTGAGTGCCGCTTACCTAACCTCCTCGCAACAGGGCCAGAAAAGAGCTTGATGTCTACTACACAACTTGTTATTGTAGACTCGTGTTGGGCCTCCAAGCGCAAAGTTTTGTAGGACAATAGTAAATTTCCCTCAAGTGGATGACCTAAGGTTTATCAATCCATGGGAGATGTAGGATGAACATGGTCTCTCTCAAACAACCCTGCAACCAAATAATAAAATGTCTCTTGTGTCCCCAACACACCAAATACAATGGGAAATTGTATAGGTGCACTAGGTTGGCGAAGATATGGTGATACAAGTGTAATATGGATAGTAGATATTGATTTTGTAACAATAACAATAAAAAACAGCAAGGTAGCACGTGGTAAAACAAAGCACAAATGATATTGCAATGCTTGAAAATGATGCCTATGGTCCGTACTTTCGCTAGTGCAATCTCTCAACGATACTAATATAATTAGGTCACATAACCATCCCTCAACGTGCGATGAAGAATCACTCCAAAGTTCCTATCTAGCAGAGAACATAAGAAGAAATTGTTTGTAGCTATTATTTCCTATCGATCTATCAAGAGTTCATACTAAAATAACAACAAAACAAGTTCAAATTTATAATACTCAATCCAACACAAAGAACCTCAAAGAGTGCCCCAAAATTTCTACCGGTGAAACAAAGACAAGAACGTACATCAACCTCTATGCATAGATTACCCCAGTGTCATCGTGAGAATTTGCAAGTTGAGTGGGAAAACACGTTTCAAGTGAATCAATATGATACCCCATTATCACCATGGGAATTCATTGAAAGGCATGCATCAAGTGTTCTCAAATCCATAAAAGTATTCAATCCAGAGAAATCTCAAAGGGAAAACTCAGTTCATTACAACAAGGTAGAGAGGGGAAAACACCATATGATCCAACTATGTTAACAAAGCCCGCGATAAATCAAGATTGTGCATCTCAAGAACACGAGAGAAAGATTAAACACATTGCTACTTGTTCAAACCCTCAACCCCGAGGGTGGACTACTCCCTCCTCATCATGGTGGCCACCGGGATGATGAAGATGGCCACTGGTGATGATTTCCCCCTTCAGCGGAGTGCCGAAAAGGGCTCTAGATTGGATCTCGTGGATACAGAAGCCTGTAGTGGCTGGAACAAAATTTCGTCGGCTTCCCTAGGGTTTGTGGAATATTTTAGCATTTATAGAGCGAAGAGGCGGTGCGGGAGGCCACCGAGGTGGGCACAACCCACCTGGGCTCGCCTGGGGGCCCAGGCGCGCCCTGGTGGGTTGTGCCCCCCTCGGGGCACCCCCAAGTGCTTCTCTGGCCCATATGGTGTCTTCTGGTCCATTAAAAATCCAAGTAAAGTTCGCTGCATTTGGACTCCATTTGATATTGATCTTCTGCGATGTAAAAAACAAGAACAAAACAACAACTTGCACTTGGCACTATGTCTATAGGTTAGTCCCAAAAAATGATATAAAATGATTGTAAAACATCCAATAATGATAATATAACAGCATGGAACAATAAAAAATTATATATACGTTGGAGACGCATCAGTCCCATCCAGGCGCCACACATCAATCAGGTCCGCAAGCGATTGGGGCCCGCGGCACTACGCCCTTGCCCTTTGGCTTCGCCTCGAACCCAAGCCCAAGTGCGCCTCGAGCCCGGGGGTTACTATCGTCATTCTAGGAACCAGTGTACCCAGGTTTGCCTGCCTGCGGGCCATGACGTGGCTCCTTCACCGGCCTAGTATGACCCATCTTCAGCATCGATACTCAAGACCATCGCAAGGGTCGAAGCCTCACGAGGCGGACAACACCAAGACCTCCTGAAGGAGCAGTCTCACTAGGCTGGCTCCCAAGGAGAGGAAATCTCTATGCAAGCCCCCACCTCGTGAGGTTCAGATGATGCAAGCCATGACGACTAAGGCTAGACGGGCGCTAGCAGGCACATGACAGTAGGTTTCGCATGCACGGAGTCCCGAGGAATCAGCCAAAGGTTTCCATTTCCATGCAACAAGAGCAGGATCGCCAGGACGACAGGACGGAGGTCATCACCGAGCCCGCCGTGGCGTCAGGATCAGAAGGTTTGCATGCGAAGGCCACCTTTTGTCAGGATAAGACATACTAGTTGCCTCCCTTCAAGTTTGGCCGTTGTGGGATCCCTTCCCGCCTATATTTTGCGGGAAGAGGACCAAGGCCCCTACAAATATAGCTTAGCCACCACCATATGGCCAGATCGAGATCGAGACTGGGATCAGATCGACTAGCACACTCACACCCAAGAACACACCTCCTGAGGTTGTTCAACCATTATACTAGTTCTTCCCCAGCCCACCTCGAGGCAATCCACCACATTGCAGGAGTAGGGACACTTACCGCTAGATGTCCTGAACATGGGTAAACTGCCCTATGTCACTTTCCTTCTTGTTCATCGAGGTAGATCATAGAGACGGTCAGTAGGCAATAGAGGTTATATATATATATATATATGGATATCTCCACCAGATGATGCTCGCCCCTAAAGAATACATATAGAGGAATATGGATGAACACTATTGATTCTTGCATAAAAAAGAAATACATGAAAGTAAAAGACAGACCATTCGTAGAGGGAAGCAGAGTGTCGGGGGAAACTGTCCTCCCACGAGCACCTATGGGACCGGAGCCCCTTCTATGTGGCAGTGAGGGAGCGGAGGGAGCACGGAGAGCAGATCGAGGAGCACACGCAGGCAGTTTACCCAGGTTCGGGCCACGAGGACGCGTAAAACCCTACTCCTGCCTTAGGTTGTATTGAGTTCTTGAGCTCGGGAGCTAGAAGAGCTACAGTACTGGCTACACCGAGCGAGAGAGTTGTCTAGGTTTCGAACCCTTTCTACGTTGCGCATGGGCCTCCTTTTATAGCTCAAAGGGGTCACCGACTGGTGTCAACGTAGAGGAGGGCAAAAGTGTAATTTTGGTGGTAGTTGTAACAGTGTGTGAATAGTGCATGAACAGTGGATGAACAGTGGTCTTCACCTAACCTTGACAGTGGGGGACAAGGGCATTAAATGCCCGTCGCCGTCGACCCCAAAAGTGTCCGTCCATGCTTCTCCGTTCGCCACGGCAGTAGCCTCGTCACCGTGGCTTGCCACCGTGTGCCCCTAGCTGCACAGCCATCTGCCACGTGCCCCTGGAAGAGCCCCAGGGCGACGCGTGGGCCGATGAGCTGGAGCGCGGGCGCACAGCATAGGTTTCCCCGGCAAGCACCTTGCCGGGGTAGTGATCTTGCCGGGCCCGGAAGCTTGTCGCTCTCCGGGTCCTGCCGGGGCGCATGATGCGCCGAGGCATTTCTTGAGATATGTAATCCTTGGCCTTCCTGACAAGCTCCTCTTGCCAGGGCCTTGTACTAAAGTTGTCACAACCCTAGCTCTGGTATGCACTAGGTTAGTTCTGTGGTTTTCATCATGGTTAAATTTCAAATGAAATTGAAATGATGACTTGTGAAAACCTCAGAAACCCTTTTGAAAATGACCCAAATAAAAGTTGCTCCAAAAAGGTCCAAGAAAATGTTCATGTGGCCCTCTAAAAATATTGGTCAGAGATAAAAATTAAGCCAATATTATTAGGAGCTCATAAATATTTATTTTGGGCTTTTGGAATTAATGCATTAGTTATTTGCATTGGATATATATATATATTATATTTTATATATGTCCAAAATTCTGGTTGTTTATTTTTAGGGGCTTGGGTTAATTTCTAGGTCCCTGCAAAATAAATATGTCAGAAGAAATAATTGATTTAATTTAGATATTAAATCAAAACAAATGTCAGAAAATTAGAAAACAGAAAGAAATAAAAGGTTAGAGACTTACCTGGGCCACTTACTGGCCTGGCACTGGGCCGGCCCAGCTGGCAGCCCAGCCCACCGAGCCCTCCCCTGTCGTCTTCCCCGATGACAGGAGGCCGAGCGTGTGGCCGGCGCGCGCGCACGGCCGGAGCGCCACGCCTCCTGCCTGCCTGCCCTCCCCTCGCCGCCTAGCCGCTTCTGGAGGCGCCACGCACTCGCCCCGACCCTCTCGCACTCTCCTGGCCCTCTCCCCTCCTCTCCCTCGCTCTCTCTCGCAGCTCCCGAACGCCGCCGTCGCCGCCGATCGCCGTAGTCGTAGCCACCGTCTCCCCCACGCCCAGCCAAGGTGCCCAAGAGCTCCGCCGCATCATCCCCGACCCCCTCGACGAGTCACACATCGCCGGACGCCCCAAGGCCTCGACCCCGACCTCTTCTTCATCGCCGGCCGCCGGAGATCCCCTCCGCTGCCCTGCTTGCTCCGGTCCTCCTCCGAGCCCTCCGCCTGCACCGCTGCGATCGCCGTAAGCTTCTGGCCATGCTCCCCCTCTCCGTTCTCCCCCTCGCAGGCCGTAGCTGCCGCTCCACGATCACCCGCACGCGCCGCCGCCCACGCTTGTCGCCGGTGGAGCTCCGGTGACCTTTTGGTCACGGGCGTGCGACCAACATGCTCCCCGCGTCGCGTAGATGCCGTAGCTGCTAGCGCTGCCCCGCCTAGGCCACCACAGCCCCGAGCCCGAGCTCGACCGAACTCCGGCGCCGCCGCGAGCTCGTTCCCGGCGAGCTCCGGCCGTCCCAGCCGCTGCCGCTTGCGGGAATGGACGCGGACGAGCTCCAGCAGCTCGCCCGTGGTCTCCGCTGCCCATTTGACCCCCGAAGCAGGAATCCCGAAGCCCTCCGCCACGTCTTTGGTCGCCGGCGTCGAGCCGCCGGTTGGTTTTGACCGCTGACCGGTGTGCTTTGACCCCCTGTGTCAATGACAGGTGGGCCCCCACCTTTTAGTTAGTTGACAAATTAGTTTAATTAATTACTTTTGGTTAATTAGATTAGCCACTGACATGTGGGCCCAGCCCTGCTAATTAGTTCTGTTAGGATTAATTTAGAGTTAATTAACTCAGTTAATTAACTGAGTCACTGACCAGTGGACCCCACTGTCAGGTTTGACTCTGGAACAGCCCCTTTGACCTGCTGACGTCATGCCTGAGTCATGCTGATGCAGTTAATCAGTTCTGGTTTTTAAATAAATCTTAAATGATTTATTTAATTCAGAAATTGGTTTAAACTTCAAAAAATCACAGAAATTCAACCGTAGCTCAGAATGAAATAAATTATATATGAAAAATTATCAGAAAAATTCAATCTATCCATCTGTACCATTTTCATGCATGACAAATGAAGTTAAACCTACTGTTTATATGAAAACACATATATGGCATTTTATAATACTTATTAAAGAGTTGCATTTGAACCCTTGGTTCAAATGGAGTTCAACCAATTAAAATGCTAGTTGCATTAGCTCAAACAACATCATATTTTCATGCCATATTCATGCATCATATTGTTGCATATGCTTGTGTTTGATTGTCGGCACCGTTCTTCTCGATAGGTCCAGCTCCGGAGACCGATCCAGAGTACCTGTCAGAGGAGCAGTGCTCTGCACGTTGTTTTACCAGGCAAGCAAACCCCTTTGTTCATTCCGATACAATCCCTCTCTCGCTCCTGCTCTCTGTTATTGCATTAGGACAACAACGACTTCAACTGCTACTTTATGCTGCGGTAGTTGAACCCATTCCTCTGCATGACCTGTCTTTCCACAGTAAATAGTTGAAACCCACTAGCATGTGTAGGAGTTGATTGAAGCCATGATGTGATCTTACCATGCCTTGCTTGCTATTGCTTAGAGTGTGTCAGGTCTAATTCATCGGGAATGAATTAGAGTGAAATGATATGTTCTGATGCTGAGGGTTAAACGTGTGAACACGATTTGGTAAAGGTAGCGGTGAGAGGCCATGTAGGAGTACATGGTGGGTTGTCTCACTGGAACCGTCCCTAAGAACTGAGTTCTGTGTATGTTGTCCAATGACTAGCTACTACCACACATTGGGTTCCGGTAACTCGACCCCTCTCGACTTATTAATCAACATGATCTCTGTCCAGGAGTTGCAACTAGTTTCCGGTGTTTGTAGTTAGTGTTAGTAGTCTACCAAGTGGCACTCGGCCAGTGGGCTTGGGACAGACTAGGCACCGTGGCACGGTGTACCAAGCGTAGATCCACTCGGCGAGGTGGGCTTGGGAACCCTGCGCACATCATTTGGGGCCGTGAGCGACACCCCGGCCGGATCTCCCCACGGATGGAACCCGAATAGGCGATAAACCTGGACGAGAGACTTGTGTGGTTAGTCAGGTCGTGGTCGACACCCTCGCCAGGCTTCCGCTTGAAGGTTGCCGAGATACACGAGATGTACCTGGCGGTAAGTGGCGAGAGCGTGTGTGAAGAAGTACACCCCTGCAGGGTTAACATAATCTATTCGAATAGCCGGGTCCGCGGATATGGACTTCTTGGATGCTTACGTGGTACATAGACAACTTGAAGTGGATACTCTAAAATACTCAAGACAAGTGTGAGTGCTATGGATGGCCTTCTCGTAGGGAGACGGGAATGAATCCATAGTGGTGTATTGTGTGGTGCTTAGTGGACTCGTGTGCGCCACCTCAAAAGTGTTACCAGCAATCGTAGAATAGGATAGCCACTGAGGCAAAGCTGGCTTGCTGCAACTAAACCCCACTATGCCTTCTTGATACAAGTGCATGTATGATAGGATCTGATATAAGTCTTGCTGAGTACCTTTGTACTCATGTTTGCTTAATTTATGTTTTGCAGATAGGATTGATGTCTCACTAGTAGTTCCGCTTGGACTTCGACAAGTATCTTGTACCTCAGCTACGATCTTGGACGAGTGTTGTAGATAGTCAGGCTCTTCAGCCTTTTTCATTTGTAAATGTCTGTACTCAGACATGTAGTGCTTCCGCTTGTTGCTTGTATGCTCTGAATGTTGGGTCAGGAGAACCATGTTTGTAATACTTGGCTCCTCGGAGCCTAATGAATAAATACTTTGTTTATTAGAGTCTTGTTGTGATGCCATGTTGTATTTGCACATATTGAGCATATTGTGTGTATGTTATTGAAATGCTTGGTATGTGTGGGATCCGACACCTAGTTGTTTACCCTTGGTAGCCTATCTTACAGGGAAATGTCTCCTAGTGTTTCCGCTGAGCCTTGGTAGCTTGCTACTGCTCCGGATCACTTAGGCTGACCGGCATATGTCCTTCTTCGTTCCTGTGTCTGTCCCTTAGGGGAAATGTCACGCGTTGTTCCTTTAAGTCCTTGTAGCTTGCTACGACTTGGGTTCATACGTTGATGACCGACACGTTCGTTGCTGGGTCATGAATGCCTGTCTCTGTAATTTAGTGCCACTTTTGGTTTATAACTGGTCATGTCGGCCCGGGTTCTTTGTCATATGGATGCTAGCGACACTATCATATACGTGAGCCAAAATGCGCAAACGGTCCCGGGCCAGGTAAGGTGGCACCCGTGGGGATACCGTGCGTGAGGCCACAAAGTGATATGGTGTGTTACATGCTAGATCGGTGTGACTTAGGATCGGGGTCCCGACAGCGCTGGTATCAGAGCCTGACTGCCTGTAGGATTACCAAGCCAAACTGGTCGAAGTTGAGTCTAGAAATTCTTTAGTTATATACGGGAGTTGATTGTGGAAGGGAACGTAAGGCTCTTTTTACTCCTTATACCTCATGTCTTCTGATCTGAGTCATCTTACCTTCCTACGGGGTTAAGGAACTAGGCTTTCTCTTCCGTCTATCAGGACCACGAGTTACTACTCCGTAGTCCCTTAAGATTGGTTGATCAGAGTCCTAATCTTGTTTCAAGCTCTTCCGGTGAAGTTGTTTTAGTACTATCACAGTACCTTGAGTGATGATGTTGAGATGTTGAACTACCCTTTGATAGCAGGATGTCTCATTCTGAGCATTTTACTGCCGTTATGCTGCCGGAATTATCCTAGTAGTTCGAGAGATACTAATTTCTTGTTCTACCTTATGCTTCCTATAGTTGTTGATGTTTCCGTCTTCGGTTTCGCTTCTCAGGATGTCTTCAGTTAAGCGAAGCTCAGCTGCTCGTAGACAGAACCACGGAGATGGTAGGGATAAGGAGGATCCTCCCGACCAGCCTTCGATGGCAGAGTTAATGATAGAGATGGAGAGAAACAAGCGTGAGTCTAACCGCCTGTTGGCACGTATTGAGGAGAACACCGCACATGAGTGCAAGGAATCAACCACCATCCATGACTTCATTCGTCTGAAACCACCCACCTTTCATCATTGCATTGAGCCACTCGATGCAGATGACTGGCTCCGTAGTATCACTCACAAGCTGCGTTCTGCGAATGTAGCTGAAGAGGACAAGGTCATCTATGCCACTTATCACCTGGAAGGTCCTGCTAGTCTTTGGTGGCAGAACTATGAAGCCATGATTCCAGCTGACCAGATTCCTACCTGGAGAGATTTCACCGAGGCTTTTCGTGAACATCATATCCCTCAAGCCCTTATCGATCATAAGAGAGAAGAGTTCTGTAGTCTTACACAGGTTAAGATGGCTGTTGATGCTTATAGTCGAGAGTTTGAGAACCTCGCCCGCTATGATACAGAAGAAGTGTCCACGGACGCCAAGAAGCAGGCTAGGTTCCGGAAGGGTCTCAACCCCAAACTGCGTCGTGATCTCCACTTGCATCATTGCAACACATTCCAGGCTCTTGTGAACAAGGCCATCAACGCAGAGACAGCTCAGCTCACTTACGATGAGTCTCGTAAGGACAACCTTAAATTGGGAACTTCCTCCGGTACTAGTCTCCAAAAGCGCCGGATTTGGGTTCCGAACTCTGTTCTTCCACCCACTTATCTTCCGAGGCCATCTCGTATGGTACCTCTTCCAGTTCAGCAGTTTGCTCCACCCAGGTCTATTGATGGACCGTTTGTCAATACGGGTCCACGTCCTAATCCAAGGATTTGTTACAAGTGCGGAGAGCCGGGCCACATTGCTCGTATTTGCACTCAGACCCGTGTTGCCCCATCTCAGTCCGTAAAGTCTGTTAGACGTGATAAATCATCACGCAAGATGATCAGTGTTAAGTCACCTCCCATCGAACATGGACGTGTGCATCATGTCTCAGCCAAGAACGCTCATGATGATCCAGATGTCGTTCTTGGTACACTTCTTGTCAATTGTCATCCGGCATCGGTTCTATTCGATACTGGAGCGTATCATTCTTTCATTTCCGAAAGTTATGCCCGGTTGCATGACATGTCATTTTGTGATATGCCTTCCCCACTACTTATTCAAACTCCTGGTTCCAAATGGCAAACTTCTAGTGTAAGCCATGGTAATGAAATCCTTGTTGACAGACTTGTGTTCCTTGCATCACTTGTAGCTCTCAAGTCTTCAGATATTAATATCATCTTCGGTATGGACTGGATGACAGCTCATCATGCCAAGATTGATTGCTTCACTAGGTCTGTTCAGCTTACACACCCGTCTGGCAAGACAATCACTGTCAACACTAGAGTTGCAAAGCGTCAACTCTATTCTCTTAATGCCAGCCCTCTTCCAGATCTTGAAGATGTTCCGGTAGTCCGTGACTTTCCGGATGTCTTCCCAGAGGAACTGCCAGGTGTTCCACCCGACCGGGATGTAGAGTTTGTTATAGAGCTTATCCTAGGAACCGCTCCAATCTCTAGGAGACCCTACAAAATGGCACCCTTAGAACTAGCCAAGCTTAAGAAACAACTTGATGAGTCCTTGCAAAAGGGTTTCGTCCGTCCTAGTTCTTCTCCCAGGGCTTGCCCCGTCCTCTTTGTCAAGAAGAAGGATGGTACGGATCGGATGGTTGTAGATTATCGTCCCGTTAATTTGGTCACGGTAAAGAACAAGTATCCGCTTCCCAGGATCAACGACCTGTATGATCAGCTCGCTGGATCCTCAGTCTTCTCCAAGATGGATTTGAGGTTAGGATACCATCAAATCAAGATTAGAAATGGGGACATCCCCAAGACGGCTTTCGTCACTCGTTATGGTCAGTACGAGTACACCGTCATGTCCTTCGGTTTAACAAATGCTCCAGCCACTTTCTCCCGCTTGATGAACTCGATCTTTATGGAGTATTTAGACAAGTTCGTCGTGGTTTACCTCGATGATATTCTTATTTACTCGAAGAACGAGGAAGAGCATGCCGAACATCTTAGGCTTGTTCTAGAAAAACTCAGAGAGCACCGCCTTTATGCCAAGTTCTCCAAGTGCGAATTTTGGTTGCCTGAAGTGACCTATCTCGGTCATGTAATCTCTGGTAAGGGCATTGCTGTCAACCCCGAGAGAGTTCAGGCCGTTCTTGATTGGACCCCGCCTGAAACAGTTAAACAAGTTAGGAGTTTCCTTGGTCTAGCCAGCTATTGTCGCCGCTTTGTTGAGAACTTCTCTAAAGTGGCCAAACCTCTCACGGAAATTCTTAAGAAAGATAAAAAGTTTGAGTGGTCCCCACAGTGTGAGCACAGTTTTCAGGAACTGAAAAGACGCCTGACTTCTGCTCCCATACTTGTGCCACCGGATTTCACTAAGGATTTTGTTATCTACTGTGATGCCTCACGACAGGGACTAGGTTGTATTCTTATGCAGGATCGTCGTGTGATTGCCTATGCATCTCGACATTTGCCTCCACATGAGGAGAATTATCCTACACATGATCTAGAGCTTGCAGCCGTAGTCTATGCACTTAAGACCTGGCGGCATTACCTCCTTGGTAATCGTTGCAAGATCTACATCGATCACCAGAGTCTCAAGTATATCTTTACCCAACCAGATTTGAACCTTAGGCAAAGACGTTGGTTGGAGTTGATCTCCGATTATGACTTAGGGATTACCTACACCCCGGGCAAGGGCAATGTCATGGCTGATGCGCTAAGTCGTAAGTCCTATTGCAACAATCTCATGTTGCAGCAGGGCCAACCACTTCTCCATGAGGAATTATGTAAGCTTAACCTTCACATTGCTCCTCACGGATTCCTTTCAACTTTGGTGGCGAAACCTACTCTTGTGGATCATATCATAGAAGCCCAGAAGCATGATACCGGAATTACCCGGATCAAGAGAAACATTGCCAAAGGTATTTCTGGTAGTTTCTCCATAGATGACCGAGGTGTTGTTCTCTTCCAAAACCGGCTGGTGGTTCCCAAGAAGCAACATCTTCGGCAATTGATTCTTAAAGAGGCTCATGAATCTCCTCTCACGATTCATCCCGGTAGTACTAAGATGTATCAGGATCTACGCCAGAGATTCTGGTGGACTAAGATGAAGAGAGAAATTGCTGAGTTCATTGCTAAATGTGACGTTTGTCGTCGCGTTAAGGCAGAACATCAAAGACCTGCTGGCACCCTTCAGCCTCTAGCTATTCCTGAGTGGAAATGGGATAAAGTTGGTATGGACTTCATCACCGGCTTTCCCAGGACCAAGAGAGGGAATAATGCTATCTTCGTAGTCATTGATCGTCTCTCCAAAGTGGCTCACTTCCTACCTGTTCGAGAGAGTATCACTGCTAGTCAGCTTGCTGACTTGTATATTTCTCGAATAGTGTCACTTCATGGTGTCCCACTAGAGATCAATTCAGACCGTGGTAGTCTTTTCACTTCTCATTTTTGGGAGAGTTTCCAAACTGCCATGGGCACCCATCTATCCTTCAGTACCGCTTTCCACCCTCAGTCAAGTGGTCAGGTGGAACGGGTTAATCAAATTCTCGAAGACATGCTTAGAGCTTGCGTTATCTCCTTCGGTATGGATTGGGAGAAATGTCTTCCTTTCGCCGAGTTTGCTTATAACAATAGCTATCAATACAGTCTTAAGCAAGCTCCTTTTGAGATTCTTTATGGACGAAGATGTCGAACACCTTTGAACTGGTCAGAAACCGGTGAAAGACAATTCTTTGGACCGGATATGATCCAGGATGCAGAAGAGCAAGTTCGCATCATTCGTGAGAATTTGAAAACAGCCCAGTCTCGTCAAAAGAGCAAATATGATCGTCATCATAAGGAAGTGGCTTATGAAGTTGGTGACAAAGCTTATCTTCGGGTTACTCCTTTGAAGGGTACCCATCGTTTCGGTATCAAGGGCAAGTTGGCTCCTCGTTACATTGGTCCTTTTCGCATTCTCGCTAAACGAGGAGAGGTTGCCTACCAATTGGAACTACCCCCACATCTTTCTCGAGTTCATGATGTCTTCCACGTCTCTCAACTCAGGCGTTGCTTCTCGGATCCCATCCGCGAAGTGGACCACGAAACGCTTGATCTCCAAGATAACCTCACTTATCGAGAGTATCCCGTTCGCATATTGGATCAAGCAGAGCGTGTCACTCGACGTCATAACATCAAGTTTCTCAAAGTTCAATGGTCTCATCATTCCGAGAGAGAAGCTACTTGGGAGCGAGAAGATCGTCTCCGACTGGAGTACCCCACCTTCTTTCCGCCTACTCCTGAATCTCGGGACGAGATTCTTTCGAGTGGAGGCGAGTTGTCACAACCCTAGCTCTGGTATGCACTAGGTTAGTTCTGTGGTTTGCATCATGGTTAAATTTCAAATGAAATTGAAATGAGGACTTGTGAAAACCTCAGAAACCCTTTTGAAAATGACCCAAATAAAAGTTGCTCCAAAAAGGTCCAAGAAAATGTTCATGTGGCCCTCTAAAAATATTGGTCAGAGATAAAAATTAAGCCAATATTATTAGGAGCTCATAAGTATTTATTTTGGGCTTTTTGGAATTAATGCATTAGTTATTTGCATTGGATATATATATATATATATTATATTTTATATATGTCCAAAATTCTGGTTGTTTATTTTTAGGGGCTTGGGTTAATTTCTAGGTCCCTGCAAAATAAATATGTCAGAAGAAATAATTGATTTAATTTAGATATTAAATCAAAACAAATGTCAGAAAATTAGAAAACAGAAAGAAATAAAAGGTTAGAGACTTACCTGGGCCACTTACTGGCCTGGCACTGGGCCGGCCCAGCTGGCAGCCCAGCCCACCGAGCCCTCCCCTGTCGTCTTCCTCGACGACAGGAGGCCGAGCGTGTGGCCGGCGCGCGCGCATGGCCAGAGCGCCACGCCTCCTGCCTGGCTGCCCTCCCCTCGCCGCCTAGCCGCTTCTGGAGGCGCCAAGCACTCGCCCCGACCCTCTCGCACTCTCCTGGCCCTCTCCCCTCCTCTCCCTCGCTCTCTCTCGCAGCTCCCGAACGCCGCCGTCGCCGCCGATCGCCGTAGTCATAGCCACCGTCTCCCCCACGCCCAGCCAAGGTGCCCAAGAGCTCCGCCGCATCATCCCCGACCCCCTCGACGAGTCACACATCGCCGGACGCCCCGAGGCCTCGACCCCGACCTCTTCTTCATCGCCGGCCGCCGGAGATCCCCTCCGCCGCCCTGCTTGCTCCGGTCCTCCTCCGAGCCCTCCGCCTGCACCGCTGCGATCGCCGTAAGCTTCTGGCCATGCTCCCCCTCTCCGTTCTCCCCATCGCAGGCCGTAGCTGCCGCTCCACGATCACCCGCACGCGCCGCCGCCCGCGCTCGTCGCCGGTGGTGCTCCGGTGACCTTTTGGTCCCGGGCGTGCGACCAACACGCTCCCCGCGTCGCGTAGATGCCGTAGCTGCTAGCGCTGCCCCGCCTAGGCCACCACAGCCCCGAGCCCGAGCTCGACCGAACTCCGGCGTCGCCGCGAGCTCGTTTCCGGCGAGCTCCGGCCGTCCCAGCCGCTGCCACTTGCGGGAATGGACGCGGACGAGCTCCAGCAGCTCGCCCGTGGTCTCCGCTACCCATTTGACCCCCGGAGCAGGAATCCCGAAGCCCTCCGCCGCGTCTTTGGTCGCCGGCGTCGAGCCGCCGGTTGGTTTTGACCGCTGACCGGTGTGCTTTGACCCCCTGTGTCAATGACAGGTGGGCCCCCACCTTTTAGTTAGTTGACAAATTAGTTTAATTAATTACTTTTGGTTAATTAGATTAGCCACTGACATGTGGGCCCAGCCCTGCTAATTAGTTCTGTTAGGATTAATTTAGAGTTAATTAACTCAGTTAATTAACTGAGTCACTGACCAGTAGACCCCACTGTCAGGTTTGACTCTGGAACAGCCCCTTTGACCTGCTGACGTCATGCCTGAGTCATGCTGATGCAGTAAATCAGTTCTGGTTTTTAAATAAATCTTAAATGATTTATTTAATTCAGAAATTGGTTTAAACTTCAAAAAATCACAGAAATTCAACCGTAGCTCAGAATGAAATAAATTATATATGAAAAATTATCAGAAAAATTCAATCTATCCATCTGTACCATTTTCATGCATGAAAAATGAAGTTAAACCTACTGTTTATATGAAAACACATATATGGCATTTTATAATACTTATTAAAGAGTTGCATTTGAACCCTTGGTTCAAATGGAGTTCAACCAATTAAAATGCTAGTTGCATTAGCTCAAACAACATCATATTTTCATGCCATATTCATGCATCATATTGTTGCATATGCTTGTGTTTGATTGTCGGCACCGTTCTTCTCGATAGGTCCAGCTCCGGAGACCGATCCAGAGTACCTGTCAGAGGAGCAGTGCTCTGCACGTTGTTTTACCAGGCAAGCAAACCCCTTTGTTCATTCCGATACAATCCCTCTCTCGCTCCTGCTCCCTGTTATTGCATTAGGACAACAACGACTTCAACTGCTACTTTATGCTGCGGTAGTTGAACCCATTCCTCTGCATGACCTGTCTTTCCACAGTAAATAGTTGAAACCCACTAGCATGTGTAGGAGTTGATTGAAGCCATGATGTGATCTTACCATGCCTTGCTTGCTATTGCTTAGAGTGTGTCAGGTCTAATTCATCGGGAATGAATTAGAGTGAAATGATATGTTCTGATGCTGAGGGTTAAACGTGTGAACACGATTTGGTAAAGGTAGCGGTGAGAGGCCATGTAGGAGTACATGGTGGGTTGTCTCACTGGAACCGTCCCTAAGAACTGAGTTCTGTGTATGTTGTCCAATGACTAGCTACTACCACACATTGGGTTCCGGTAACTCGACCCCTCTCGACTTATTAATCAACATGATCTCTGTCCAGGAGTTGCAACTAGTTTCCGGTGTTTGTAGTTAGTGTTAGTAGTCTACCAAGTGGCACTCGGCCAGTGGGCTTGGGACAGACTAAGCACCGTGGCACGGTGTACCAAGCGTAGATCCACTCGGCGAGGTGGGCTTGGGAACCCTGCGCACATCATTTGGGGCCGTGAGCGACACCCCGGCCGGATCTCCCCACGGATGGAACCCGAATAGGCGATAAACCTGGACGAGAGACTTGTGTGGTTAGTCAGGTCGTGGTCGACACCCTCGCCAGGCTTCCGCTTGAAGGTTGCCGAGATACACGAGATGTACCTGGCGGTAAGTGGCGAGAGCGTGTGTGAAGAAGTACACCCCTGTAGGGTTAACATAATCTATTCGAATAGCCGGGTCCGCGGATATGGACTTCTTGGATGCTTACGTGGTACATAGACAACTTGAAGTGGATACTCTAAAATACTCAAGACAAGTGTGAGTGCTATGGATGGCCTTCTCGTAGGGAGACGGGAATGAATCCATAGTGGTGTATTGTGTGGTGCTTAGTGGACTCGTGTGCGCCACCTCAAAAGTGTTACCAGCAATCGTAGAATAGGATAGCCACTGAGTCAAAGCTGGCTTGCTGCAACTAAACCCCACTATGACTTCTTGATACAAGTGCATGTATGATAGGATCTGATATAAGTCTTGCTGAGTACCTTTGTACTCATGTTTGCTTAATTTATGTTTTGCAGATAGGATTGATGTCTCACTAGTAGTTCCGCTTGGACTTCGACAAGTAGCTTGTACCTCAGCTACGATCTTGGACGAGTGTTGTAGATAGTCAGGCTCTTCAGCCTTTTTCATTTGTAAATGTTTGTACTCAGACATGTAGTGCTTCCGCTTGTTGCTTGTATGCTCTGAATGTTGGGTCATGAGAACCATGTTTGTAATACTTGGCTCCTCGGAGCCTAATGAATAAATACTTTGTTTATTAGAGTCTTGTTGTGATGCCATGTTGTATTTGCACATATTGAGCATATTGTGTGTATGTTATTGAAATGCTTGGTATGTGTGGGATCCGACACCTAGTTGTTTACCCTTGGTAGCCTATCTTACAGGGAAATGTCTCCTAGTGTTTCCACTGAGCCTTGGTAGCTTGCTACTGCTCCGGATCACTTAGGCTGATCGGCATATGTCCTTCTTCGTTCCTGTGTCTGTCCCTTAGGGGAAATGTCACGCGTTGTTCCTTTAAGTCCTTGTAGCTTGCTACGACTTGGGTTCATACTTTGATGACCGACACGTTCGTTGCTGGGTCATGAATGCCTGTCTCTGTAATTTAGTGCCACTTTTGGTTTATAACTGGTCATGTCGGCCCGGGTTCTCTGTCATATGGATGCTAGCGACACTATCATATACGTGAGCCAAAATGCGCAAACGGTCCCGGGCCAGGTAAGGTGGCACCCGTGGGGATACCATGCGTGAGGCCGCAAAGTGATATGGTGTGTTACATGCTAGATCGGTGTGACTTAGGATCGGGGTCCCGACAAAAGTGATAACCTTGAGCCTGGTGCGGCCTTCCCGGCAAGCTCCTCTTGCCGGGGCCTTGATCTTCTGACTTGTATACTTTGTTCTTGAATGGCTTCATAGGGACCAGAAAGGTTTCCGGCAAGCACGTGGTAGGCCCTGCCACGGGAAGCTGCCACTGCCCGTGCACAAGTTGGGGTACTAAGGTACCCCTATCTTAGTACACCGACAGGAGCCCCCGGGCCTGGGCCACACACTGTGCCGAGCGCTGTTGGGCCAGGCCCAAGACAGTGCACGGGCACGCACGGCCCACGGCAAGCCGTATCCCCTTCCGTATCCGCCGCATCCCTCCCTAACGGCACACGTCGATTGCGGCGTCGTGGGAGAGATCGTGGCCTGTTTCTTTAATGGG
>LR738711.1:320074967-320162811 GCA_902687465.1 Secale cereale | reverse complement strand
CCGGCAAACTTGTGCGCGAGGAACACTCCTTCTGCTTAAGAGGGAAAGAAAAAGAGGAGGAGAAACAAGTACAGGGCCTCACGGCTTGCTATTGCTTACCGGGGATGTGCGTTGCACAAGGTGCCAAACGATGCATGCAAATAACAAAGAAAAGCATGGAAATGGCAAATAATGCGAAGCAAAAAAAGCTTTACTGATGCACGGGATCTGTGCCCGGCTTTGTACAAAGGTTTACATGCAACAGCGGCAAGACTCGTACAAAAGGTGGTTGCCGGAGCAGATCACGGCAACCGCGCCTTACGGGTGAAACTTGCGAAGATGCTCGATGTTCCAGGAGTTGCTCACCGGTAAGCCTTCTTCGGTCTCAAGGCGGACAGCGCCGGGCCATGTGACTTGTCTCACCCGATAAGGGCCTTCCCACTTCGGCATCAACTTGTTGGAATTCTTGGCGGACTGAACACGCCGAAGAACAAGGTCGCCTTCCTCGAGACTCCTGGCCTTGACCTTGCGGCTATGGTAGCGACGCAAGGCTTGCTGGTATCGAGCAGCTCGTACAGCAGCCTGGAGACGTTCCTCCTCAAGGAGCAATGCATCATCTTGTCGCAGTTGCTCTTGCTCGAGCTCATCATAAGCGAGCACTCGAGGAGATCCGTATACGAGTTCCGTGGGGAGAACTGCCTCTGCTCCATAGACAAGAGCAAAGGGTGTCTGTCCGGTGGCTCGATTTGGTGTCGTCCTGATTGACCAAAGAGCCGCCGGCAACTCCTCTATCCAGTTTCTTCCACACTTGCGCAGCCTGTCGAAGGTTCTTGTCTTGAGCCCGCGCAGCACTTCAGCATTGGGCCTCTCCGCTTGACCATTGCTCCTCGGGTGAGCAACAGAAGCGAAGCAGACCTTGGCGCCAAGGTCTTGGACGTACTGCATGAAGGTGCGACTTGTGAACTATGTGCCGTTGTCGGTGATGATCCTGTTAGGGATTCCGAAACGGCAAACAATCGCTCTGAAGAACCTGACTGCTGACTGTGCTGTCACTTTTCTCACTGGTTCCACTTCCGGCCACTTTGTGAACTTGTCGATTGCAACGTACAAGTACTCAAAGCCCCCGACAGCACGGGGGAAGGGGCCGAGGATATCGAGCCCCCAGACCGAAAAGGGCCAGGACAAAGGAATCGTCTGGAGAGCTTGAGCTGGCTGGTGAATTTGCTTGGCATGGAACTGGCACGCTTCACACTTGGTTACTTGTGCAGTTGCATCTTGGAGGGCTTCTTGCCAGAAGAACCCTTGCCGGAACGCCTTCCCGGCAAGTGCCCTTGCGCCAATGTGGTGGCCACATATGCCTCCATGTATCTCTGCCAACAGCTTCTGTCCATCTTCTCTGGAAATGCACTTCAACCTGACACCGTTGAGTCTTCTTCTGTACAGTTCATTGTCAACGAACTGGTACATACTTGACTGTCTGGTTATTTTCTCTATCTCTTCTGGCTCATCGGGAAGTTCTCCAGTTTGCAGAAAACGGACGATCTGCTGTGCCCATGCCGGAGCCCGAGGCTCAACGGCAAGGACTAAAGGCATGAGGGCTGCTGCGGGAACCCCAGCTTCTACGGCAAGAACCTCCGACTCTGCCGGAGCTGATGGTCCCCCGGCAAGCCTGCCGGGGCAGGGCTTGTCGGGAACGCCTGCTTCAAGTGCACAGACCCTTGGATCTGCAGGAGCAAACTGTTCCTCAGCATCTCGGCTGTTGATCTTGGGGACCTTGGCGGCGGCTTCGGGAAGATCCGCCGGCAAGTAGTCGTCGGAGACCAACTTTCTCTTCTTGTTATCCCCAACTGATGGTGTAACGGATGGTTGAGTTAACTTGAGCAGGAAGGTCCCTGGTTCCACAGGTAACTTCATTGCAGCACACTTTGAAAGGCCATCCGCAATATCATTCTGAGCTCTTGGGACGTGCTCCATTTGCAAACCTTCAAAGTGCTCTTCAAGCTTCCTCACTTCATCGACATAAGCTTCCATCAAAGGGCTCTGATAACTCTTATTCACTTGTCGGACCACCAACTGTGAATCTCCCCGCACAATCAACTTCTTGATCCCAAGCTCAGCCGCAATTCTGAGGCCGGGAAGCAGACCTTCATACTCAGCAGTATTGTTTGTCGCTTGTTCCTTGGGAAAGTGCATCTGGACAACATACTTGAGGTGCTCTTCGGTGGGCGCTATGAGTACCACGCCGGCACCGGCGCCTTGCAGCGAGAAAGCACCATCAAAGTACATCATCCATTCGTTGCTCGCTTCTTGGACGGGGATGCTTATCTCTGGAACTTCTTCGTCTGGCGTTGGGGTCCATTCTGCTATAAATTCTGCCAAAGCTCTGCTCTGTATGGTTGAAGTACTTTCAAACTTGAGACCAAAGCTTGACAGCTCCAGTGCCCACTCGACGATCCTGCCTGTTGCTTCTGGATTCTGCAATATCCTCTTCAACGGAAAACGAGTGACCACTGTTATCTCGTGTGCTTGGAAGTAATGGTGCAGCTTTCTTGAGGCCACGAGGAGGCCGAAAAGCAACTTCTGCACCCCAGAGTATCTTGATCTAGCCCCCTGCAAGAGGGAACTTACAAAATACACTGGGCGCTGCACCATCTTCTTTCGCACTTCACCTTGTTCCTGCGCAGACTTGTCCTTGTCGGGGCCAGAGCTTGTCGGGGAAGCCCCCTGCTTGTCGCTGGATTCGCTTGCCGGGGGCGTGGGTTCCTCATCCACCTCCCTCTCCGCTACCAACGCAGCACTAACCACTTGATTGGTTGCCGCTAGATACAGCAGCAACTTCTCTTGTGGCCTAGGTGCGACAAGTATCGGAGTAGAGGACAGGTATCCTTTCAAGTCTTGCAGCGCTGCCTCCGCTTCCGGAGTCCATTTCATAGGACCTGCCTATTTCAAGATTTTGAAGAAAGGCAGGGCGCGTTCTGCAGACTTTGAAATGAACCTGCTGAGGGCAGCCACACAACCAGCAAGTCTCCTTACGTCCTTGACGCGCTTCGGGGCTTCAATCTGCTCGCTGGCTTTTATCTTGTCGGGATTGGCTTCAATCCCCCTCTGGGACACAAAGAACCCGAGAAGCTTGCCGGAGGGGACTCCGAAGACGCACTTCTCGGGGTTCAGCTTGAGTTGGATCTTGCGCATATTCTCAAAGGTTTCTTCTAAGTCTTGGATCAGGGTATCTTTGCTCTTGCTCTTGACCACTATATCATCCATGTAGGCTTCCACATTTCTGTGTACCTGTGGCTCAAAAGCAGTGTGCACCACCCTTGCAAATGTCGAGCCCGCATTCTTCAATCCAAAGGGCATGCGTATGAAGCAATATGTGCCGCATGGAGTAATGAATGCAGTTTTCTCTTCATCTTCCTTGGCCATGAATATCTGGTGGTAACCTGAGTATGCATCAAGGAAGGAAAGCAGCTCACATCCAGCGGTGGAGTCAACAATCTGGTCAATACGCGGCAAGAGAAATGGATCCTTGGGACATGATTTATTCACATCAGTGAAGTCTATACAAAGTCTCCACTTCCCATTGGCCTTGTGTACGACAACTGGATTGGCCAACCACGTAGGATGGATCACGCCTCTAACTAGGCCTGCTGCTTCCAACTTCTTTATCTCTTCGGCGATGAATTCTTGGCGCTCCACGGCTTGCTTTGTGACCTTCTGCTTGACGGGCCGCGCATAAGGACAAACAGCAAGCTTGTGCTCAATTACCTTCCTGGGAACGCCGGGGATGTCAGATGGTTGCCACGCAAACACATCGACATTCGCCCGCAGGAAGGCAACGAGCGCGCTTTCCTATTTGTTGTCGAGCGTAGCACTGATGGTGAAGGTACCACCAGTGCCGTCCTCCTTGGCGGACACCTTCTTGGTCACCGGTGGAGCTGCCATCCCTTTCTTGCACTTGCCGGTGGAGCTCGATGGTGCGTCCTCGACGGCAGCGCAGCACTCAGAAGAGGTGCGTTTGCCGGAGTGGGCCCCAGAACCCTTGCCGGACTTGGTCTTGGTCTTCGCCCCGGGAGCTTCAGCGGCAAGTGTGTTGCTTTCTGCTGCGGCTGCTGCATTCCGGTAGATCTTGTCGGCGCAGATAAGCGCGTCCTTCTTGTCGCCGGGGACAGAGATGATGCTTATCAGCCCCGGCATCTTGAGTATATTGTAGGCATAGTGGGAAGCTGCCATGAACTTGGCGAGGGCAGGACGTCCAAGTATCCCATTATATGGTAATGGGATATCGGCAACATCAAACGTGATCCTCTCCGTCCTGAAGTTGAGCTCCCCGCCAAAGGTCATTGGCAGAGTAATCTTGCCCTTCGGCTTGCTCCTTCCCGGGTTGATCCCTTGGAACGACCCGGTTTCTTCGAGCTCGCCGTCTGGGATCTGTAGCTTCTTGATCACAGCCGAGGAGATCAAGTTCAGGTCGGCCCCGCCGTCAACCAACATCTTGGTGACCTTGAGGTTGCGGATAGTTGGCGAGACCAACATCAGTAGGCACCCGACCGCAGTGGTGCGGTCAGGGTGGTCCTCAAGGTCAAAGATGATGGGCGTGCCGGACCACTTCAGCAGCCTGCGTGACTCGACGGGCGGCTCTGCTGCGTTCACTTCTCGCACCCACTGCTTAAGCTGGCGGTGGGAAGTGTGCAGAGAGGCGCCTCCATTGACACACAGAACCTCTGTGGCCTTCTGGAACTCCTGCTCGCTGTTATCTCCTTCTTCCATGTCATCATCGTCGTCTTCTTCCTCATCGTTGTAGCGGCCCCGGGGAGGTCTATCACCTTGCCGCTGCTTGGCCTTGCTGCGGCGTCCTCCCCGGCCATTGAACGGCCGCTTCTTGCTGGGCTCTCCTCCGCCTCCTTGGGCCTTCTCCTTGTCGAGACGCTCGTATTCAGCCTTCTACTGCTCTACGAGGTACTCGACTCGTTTGCAGTTCTGAAGATCGTGGCCCTTGGTGCGGTGGATCTTACAGTACTGCTTGTCGGAGCCGTCCTGCTTGTTGGCTGCCGCTACAGGGGCAGGCTCCTTGCCAGAACCGCCAGCCTGTGCCTTCTTGGCGGGAGCCTCCTTGCCGGACTGCTCGACAACCAGCACCTCCTTGTTCTTCTTCTTTCTGTTGTTCCGCCGCTGGCTCTTCTTCGCCGGGGCGGCATCCTCGCTGTCGCTTCCTCCTGCGCCAGTATCCTCTCCGGGGAGTCTCCTCCCCTCTTCTGCGTGCGCGCACTTCTCGGCCAGAGCATAGAGCTCGCTGACATCCCGGATTTTGGTCATAGCCATCTCTTCCCTCATCCGGCGGTTACGCACGTTCTGGTGGAACGCGCTGATAACCGCGGTAGGGTGGACGTCGGGAATGTTGTGTTGCACGCGGCTGAACCTCTGGATGTACTTGCACAGGGATTCTCCCTCCTTCTGGGCCAAGATATGGAGATCTCTCTCCTGGCCGTGGGGTTTGTGGCCGCCCGTGAAGGCGCCAACAAACTGGTGGCACAAATCCGCCCACGAAGAAATGGAGTTCTCCGGCAAGTGCATAAGCCAAGACCTGACGTTTGGCTTAAGCACGAGCGGGAAGTAGTTGGCTAGTATCTTCTCGTCGCGTCCCCCGGCAGCCTGCACCGCGATGGTGTAGATGCTGAGGAACTCCGAGGGGTGTGTCTTGCCGTCGTACTTCTCGGGTACGTCGGGCTTGAAATTTTTCATGCTGGGCCACTGGACATGCCGCAGCTCACGGGTGAACGCAGGGCAACCTGCCGCGTACGGCAAGTCGCCTGGTTCGCCGGGCGCATGCATGTCAACAGCGGTCCCAGCACGCTGATCTGACTGTCTTCGGGCTTCTCGTCGACGCTCGATACGAGTCCGAGCGTCTTCTTGCCGCCTGTCGTCTAGGACTTGGCGCTGATCGCGGCGAGCCCGTGGATCCGACGACGCCGTGGAGTCGTCGTCGACGTTGATCCGGCGGGGTGGCGATTTCTGCTTCCACGGCGGGGAGTGCACGGTAGTTGCACCCCCAGCGGTCTCGTTGCCATCGGCCTTCGCTTGATCGACTTGCCGCGGCCGTGAGGTTGCCGGCTGCTGTGGCGCGTCGTTGTTGGCGAAGGCGATGAGGCTCTGAATCGTCGCCCTCCAGTCTTCGGCCTTGTCTGCCGCTGGAGGGAAATCGAGGAGCAGCTGTGCACTTGCTAGAGCTTCTGCTGGAGAAGAGGGGAACGGCGGAGAGCGGTGCGAGGAGCGGGACACGCTCGGACTTCTAACAGCGTTAGAAGGAGCATGCTCCCGTCCCAGCGACCGTGCCTTGCTCGTGCCAGCATGCTGGCCTTGAGCATCCCGCGATCCTCCGGCTGGGCTTCGTCCCAGCAAGCGTATGGTACCTCCTGTACCACGCCGCTGTGGGTCTTGCACCTCCCGAGAGAGACATGGCGCGTCCACGGACACCGAGGCCTTGGAATTCGCCCGGTCGTCCGCCTTGTCTTTGGACTTGGTGGCGCCGTGAGTTTCCTCGCCGGCGACCACCCTTCCGCCGGCGTCTCCTCCACCAACCGTTGGTTCTGGTGGCGGTGGAATCGACGCAGACGGGCCTCCGACCTCCGAAGCCTTCTTCTTCGGAGGCATGTCGTTGTAGCTGATGAAGTTGATGAAGCTGGAGAGGTTGATGAAGAATGCGCCCGCGTGAGCGCCGGATCAGGTTCTCACAACCTCGACGCCCCCTACCTGGCGCGCCAAAGATGTCGGGGGAAACTGTCCTCCCACGAGCACCTATGGGACCGGAGCCCCTTCTACGTTGCGGTGAGGGAGCGGAGGGAGCACGGAGAGAAGATCGAGGAGCACACGCAGGCAGTTTACCTAGGTTCGGGCCGCGAGGACGCGTAAAACCCTACTCCTGTCTTAGGTTGTATTGAGTTCTTGAGCTCGGGAGCTAGAAGAGCTACAGTACTAGCTACACCGAGCGAGAGAGTTGTCTAGGTTTCGAACCCTTTCTACGTTGCGCATGGGCCTCCTTTTATAGCTCAAAGGGGTCACCGACAGGTGTCAACGTAGAGGAGGGCAAAACTGTAATTTTGGTGGTAGTTGTAACAGTGTGTGAATAGTGCATGAACAGTGGATGAATAGTGGTCTTCACCTAACCTTGACAGTGGGGGACAAGGGCATTAAATGCCCGTCGCCGTCGACCCCAAAAGTGTCCGTCCATGCTTCTCCGTTCGCCACGGCGGTAGCCTCGTCACCGTGGCTTGCCACCGTGTGCCCCAAGCTGCACAGCCATCTGCCACGTGCCCCTGGAAGGGCCCCAGGGCGACGCGTGGGCCGATGAGCTGGAGCGCGGGCGCACAGCATAGGTTTCCCCGGCAAGCACCTTGCCGGGGTAGTGATCTTGCCGGGCCCGGAAGCTTGTCGCTCTCCGGGTCCTGCTGGGGCGCATGATGCGCCGAGGCATTTCTTGAGATATGTAATCCTTGGCCTTCCTGACAAGCTCCTCTTGCCAGGGTCTTGTACTAAAGTGATAACCTTGAGCCTGTTGCGGCCTTCCCGGCAAGCTCCTCTTGCCGGGGCCTTGATCTTCTGACTTGTATACTTTGTTCTTGAATGGCTTCATAGGGACCAGAAAGGTTTCCGGCGAGCACGTGGTAAGCCCTGCCACGGGAAGCTGCCACTGCCCGTGCACAAGTTGGGGTACTAAGGTACCCCTATCTTAGTACACCGACACAGAGGTAGCCGTTCACTTTTGTTTGGACGTGCAAGCTCTTAATGAAATAGAACGTCACTTTGTATTGCCCCTGGGGATAACAACCTCTATTATGTAGTTTGTTGCTTTTATTTTCACCATCAGAAGATCATACATATTTAGTAGCAATTTTTATTGCTTTACACCGATGACAAGTCACTTGAATGCTCCTATTCTATCCATAGGTAGATATGGTGGACACTCATGGAAAGAAACTGGGTTTAAGGGTTTTGGTTGCACAACTAGTATCTCTACTTAGTGCAAATTTTTGGCTAGCAAAAAGTCCTAGACAAGCACCACATGTTAGAAGACCCATAACAATATTACTTCAATGTGAAAGTAAACAACCCTAACTCATTACGTTGTCTTCCTTGAGCAACGTCAACTTACTCAAATAGAAGATTTGACGGGGGCTCACAATCATAAAAGATGTCCAAGATGTTATATTTATATGTGATACCTCTCTTCCTTCGTTAATTTTTTCATGGATTGCACCAATGGCCAATGCTATGCTTGTCAACTCAATTTTTTTTATCAACTATACTTCTTTTATGTGAAGTCATTACTTCCCATGGGATTAGCATATGATCTTTTCAATCCTTTACTATATATTTTTCATTGCTACAATTTCAACAAGAAAGCACAACAAAAACTCAAACTACCAATTATTATATATCTCTCACACGATTGCATAGATAGATAGATCACTAAGTAGCACTCGAAAATAGGTCAAACTAAAATTATATATTCTTCTAAGTGACGAAATAGTTAAGGATCGAACTAGGATAGAAAGTGATGGTAGAAGTGATGGTGCTACGATTCCGGGGCACCTCCCCCAAGCTTGGCACATAGCAAGGGGAGTGCGCTTTCCCGTGTAGTCAAGTTTTCTTCTTTGGTGGTGGAGGTAATGTAGAGGTATTAGGCTTGTCCTTCAACTTCAATAAGTACTCTAGATTCCTATTGATGTTCCTGAGAACACGATTATGCTCTTCCAATAGAATAACTTCATGAGTGTGAGAGGTGTTCTGAGCACAGATTGTATCAAACACTCTTAACGCATCAATTCAGTTGGGGAAAGATAAATCATAAAAAGGTTGCAGCATATCTCCGATTTTTGTCGTCTCTTTCGTAGACATGACTTTGTCCCCCTCTTAGACATGCCTTCCCGCTGCCGTCTCATCTTCCTCCTACTTGCTAGTATCCTCCTCCCCTGAAGACAACTTATAATAAACCTTGTTGAAAGGGCATTAGCCCGGCGAAGGTCACACGATCCAATACTTGGGACGGAGCCTTCGGGGAGCCATAGCGATCTAGATCAGTCAGAAAAGTAGCACAAAACAAGAACAAAGGAGAAACTTGCGGTACGGTGGTCAAAACATCAGGGATTATATATAATGATTTTTTCCGTGCATGACAAGTAATATGGAAGAAAAACTAAGTTGAAAAAGTCCATGAGGGGGCAAAACGCCCGGGAGGCACGCCCAGGGGGGTAAGGCGTTCCCCTCGGGCTTGTCGCTCCCTCGTGCACCTTTCAGACTATTTATTATTTTCCTAATTTTTCATCTATTCCAAAATGGACGGAAAGTACTTTTTTTGATAAGTAAGAGTGTCGAACCCAACAAGGATCTAAAGGTAGAACAAATATTCCCCAAGTTCTATCGACCACCGATACAACTCAATGCACACTTAATGTTTGCTTTACCTAGAACAAGAATAAAACTAGAAGTACTTTACGAAAATAAAACTAAGAATAAATTACAAGATAATAAACTTAGTAGCGTGGTATAAAGCTTTTTGTAACACAAGAGAAAGGTTTGTCCCTAGGCAAATTTATATGAGGGAGAGGCATGAGCTGACATACTTTCCATACTTTGATGATATGCACTTAGGATTGGAACTCTGGCAAGCATCTGCAACTACTGTGGATCATTAAGGTAAAGCCCAACCATAGCCTTAAGTGTCAAGTCATTTTTATTCCCATACGCAACAACCCCCTAACTCGGGTATGTGTTTCAGTTACTCACGCCACCGACTATAAGAGAATCATGAACATATTGCAACACCCTACAACAGGGATACCTCGCGTTTACGCGACATAGAGGACACCATAGGACAACACCAAAAAGTTAAAACGCATACCAACCACGATCGTCGATTAACACATAGGACAAAACAGATCTACTCAAACATCATAGGATAGCCACATAACATTGGATAATTGTCGGTGTACAAAAGTAGGGCCGCTCCTTTATACCCCTTACTTGTGCACGGGCAGTCAGAGCCACGCTTACCGACAAGAACCCTCGGCAAGAACCCTTGCCGGGTAACTCACCCAAATGCCTCCATTGCAGCCACCCTTGAGCCTAGGAGCTCCAACATCATCATCGGCGTTGGAACCAAGGCTCGGGAGGCGCCCACAGGATGGCCTGCAGATCTTTGTAAAGACAAACGTCTATGACTCCCAAGATGAGAACCAGCCGAGAAGGCAATCGCCGAAGACACCCCGAGGCCCTGACAAGCCTCTTGTCGAGGACGCTCGCAGAAGCCCCAACAAGCCTCTTGCCGAGAACGCTCATGGAGGCCTCGACAAGACCCTTGCCGAGAACAGACGCAGGACCGCGGCAAGCCATTATCGCCCCATCGTCGCCCTAGCTCGGCGGCCGACCCACTAGCCCAGGCATGTACCCACTTGGCGGTACATGGTACCTCGTCCAGCTAGTCAAGCACCTATGTGGTGGCATGCAGATCTTCGTGAAGACCCTACCACCACGCCATCTCAGATGCCTGCCCCGCTGGCCTAGACGCGCGTCGCAACCAGACGGAGCAGCCACGGATGGGACGGGCCTCGTTTCTGTCCGCGATAAAGCAAGTGGACACCTAAGTAGCACATTTAATATGTCTTGTCCCGTAATGGCATGAGATAAGCCTGTGCACTGTACACCTTTCCACCTCCAGTGTGCCACTGTGGCAGCCCCTTTGGGCTATAAAAGGTGGCCCGAGGCATACTGGAAAAGGATTCGGATCTTGGGAGCTAGACATGCACCGTAGCTAGTTCAAGAACTCAAGAACACTCAAATACACACAAAAGGATGACTAGGGTATAACGCATTCTCGCAGCCCGAACCTTGGTAAACCATCCTTGTACTAACTCTTAGACCCGCTCTATGCACAACCCGCCCGCCAACCGTAGAAGGGAGTTCAGTGATCCCATAGGTGTCGTTTCCACCGACATCTTTGGCGCGCCAGGTAGGGGGCGCAGCTGTGAAAATTTGGTCTAGCAGTTCATTTGGCAGTTCGCTACCGCCATGGTTTCCGAGGAAGAAGATGACCAAGCGTACGACATCATCAGCGAGTACAATGGACGCTCATGCAGCAACAGAAAAGATAAGTCATGCAAAACTTTGAGTAATTCCTTTTTACATAAGGTTATTTTCCTGGGAGATCTTGCCCTATGTATGATAAACCTGTACACAATGGGGCCCCTCCGCTATTGGCAACGCCTTCATCCTGTTTCGAGTCCACTCAACATTTCGAGTGACCGCGTCGAGAACGACAGGGTAGCCTTTCCGTCACTGGCAACACTTTTTTCCTGTTTCGAGTCCACTCGACAGTTCAAACAGCCGCATTGGGGCTAAGTTGGTTTTCCTGGCAGCAAGCACACCCGGCAAGCTATTGGGGATCCGTCCTCAAGGCGTCGTGGCTTGAGTTCGCGCGCCGGCAAGCCTATCTAAATTAAGCATAGGATGGACATACAAAGGGAAATCAAACAGGAAAGTAGCGCGCATCACTTCAAGGTACTGTAGAGTTATATTACATCAATTGTTGTTGCGGTTCTAACTAAAGATAAAAATTGTCTTGGTTGTGAACCTGGAGCGGCGATGAGAAACAGGGCGTCTAATCTCGACGCTCGCCTTCTACCCTCTGGATTTCGTCGACGCGACTGATGATGGGCTTGATACGCTCCTTGAGCGCCGTGAGGTCTACGTCATCCGGCAAGCTATCCAGTGCGGCGTCAAAGTCGATGTCGGGGTTCCAGTATGCCACCTTGGTGAGAACCTTGGTCAGGGCGCCCCGGCAGAGCCTTTGGGACTCGTCGGCCAGATAAGCCGATCGGTCGGAGCGGAGCTTTTCCAAGGCATCAAGGATGCCCTCGAAGAACATAGTCAAGCTGGCGTTGACGGTGAGGTTCGCCTCCTAGGAAAACTTGAAGTTTCGCATGCCCATGGTTGCCAACTGCGCTGTGAGCTTCTCCGCGACAGCGACGAGGCGGCTGATCCAGAGGTTCTCGCCCTTCACGTAATCCACGTAGCAAGCGGCGTCGTCCTTCCGCAGCTGCTTCTCCTTCTCCAGATCCTTGTTCAAAGTCTCTTACCAAGCCCTGGCCTCCAAAAGCATCCCCTTGAGGCCCTCTAGCTCCAGCTTCAGGTCATTGATGGAGTCCTGGGCCACGAAGAGCTGCTCGGACTTGCCAAGGACTTCGGCCTACGACTCTGTCAAGGCGGCGTTGATCGTGTCCTTCTCCTTGGTCAGCCTCTGAACCTATACATTCAGGCCATCCCGTTGCACCTCCAGCTCTTTCACCTTGCCATCATGGACCAGATCTTGAGCATTGAGTACCTCTTCGTGCCTCTGATCTAGCTCCTGGGTCTGCTGCGCGAAGAGCTTCTCGACCTCTTGATCCTTGCCGCGGAGTGCAGCGGCAAGTGCCTGATCACGAGCAACGAGGTCTTCCTAATGGGAATTCAGTTGAGCTTGGTGCTGGTTGTGGACAGCCTTGTCCTAGGCGGACCTCTCCTTTGCCATCTCTTGGGCCTTCTCAAAATAAGACTGCGCCAGGAGAAGATCACTGGCGCGCTGGTCCAGCCGCTCCTGAGAAGTCCTCAACTCATCCCGGGCATGGGCGAACCAAGTCTGCGTTTGGGCGACGCGCTCCTGGATGTCCACCTCTGCGTTATCCACCACCGTCGACCTGGATTTTTCCCTGTCCAGGCGGGTGCGGTGGAGCGCTTGGAGCTTCTGGAAGCTGGCGCCCATGGCCCGAAGGAGCTGCTCTTCTCGAGAACCGTTGCCACCAACACTCGGCTCATCAACGACCTCGAGCCCGGCGGCGGCAAGTGCCTTGTCGTCAGACACCTCCCCCTCGGTTGGCGCCCTGCTGCTTGCCATCCATGGGAGGTGGACGAAAAGATCATCGCTCCCCTTCAATTAACGGCCCGAGCCAGAAGCGGAAGAGGAGGAAGGTTGGTCCTCGGCAGAGGCCGTGCCGGACTCCCCGGCAGCAGCCGTGCCGGCCTCCTCGGCAGCAGCTTTGCCTTCCTCCTCGGCAGTAGCCTGCCGGCCTCCTCGGCAGGAGCCTTGCTGCCCTCATCAGTCCCTCCGACGGGCTCCTTGGCGATCCCCTCATCAGCGGTTTTGGCACCCTCCTCGGCAGCGATCCTGTCGGCCTCGGCCCCACTGTCCTGGACGACCTCCTCGATGATGGAGTCGACATCCACCTGATCCGTCGAGGGTGAGGCTAAAAACCAGAAGAGAAAGGGAAGGCAAAGTCAGGGACAAGGCTCAACTTGAAGAGAATAGAGCGAAAACAGGAACAAACAATTTATCCATACCTGGCTGGGAAGAAGTGGCGCCCTCCCCGCTAACGATCGTTGCCAGGGTAGAGTCACCAACGCCCAAGTTCGTCTCCTCCTCCATAGGCGCGGGCTCGATGGTCGGTGCCCTTGCCGGGGACGCTCCTCGGGGCGGTGTAGTTGAGGGGGGCGGCATGTTAGGGGTGGCCCCTGCAGGCCCTCCTGCTGCCGTTTCACTCGTACAAAGCCGGCAAGGTCAGCACCAGAGATTCACGCCCCAAATATTCATCTATGGAGAAGTGAGTAATGAACTTACGATGGGGGCTAGAATGGGGGCTACGCCGGGGGTTGTTCTCCGAGCTGCTCTCCACCAGCAGCGGCGTACTTGAAGTACCTACCGGGGGCTTGTCGCCAGCCGAGGCCCTAGCCCTCTTCACCACCCTCTATTATAGCGTCTCCAAGTCCCTATAAAGGCAATATCAAATCAGGGAAAGATAGCACAGAGGTGGGGTCAGGAAGTAATTCAGGGAGGAAAGTACATACTCGTCCTCCGCCTCCTCCTCCTCCTATGGCTTCCTCTTCCTCCTTAGGCTGAGAGACCCAAGGTCAAAGTCAACATCCGCGGCGATATCTGCAGGAGGGGGAGAAGGAGATGGGGTTCGGCCACGTTTGGAAAAAGAGGTAGCAGTTGCCGTCCTCTTTGCCACCGCAGTCTTCCCCGCCCTTTTCTCTGTCGTGGCCTTCATCCCCCTCGTCTCACGCACGGATAGCTCATGGGGCTGCCACGGCTGCGCGACGCTGCCAGGCTAGACCGGCTCACCCGATCTAGCCTGCCACAGGACGCGTTGCCTCCCCGAGACAGGAGGGTTGGCTACGTCAGCCTCCTCATCGGTCAACTCCTCGACCACGTCTTCGACAAGAGGAGCATCGGCGTTGACGCTAGTGCGTCTGGCCACCCCGACGGATTTCTCCCATCCGGCAAGCTCCTCTTCCTCAGTGGCCACGTTGGCCTTATCCTCCACATGGCCGGCGCTGCCGGCCTCCAGAGCAAGCGCCGCCTCCGCCGCCCTGGCGGCAATATAATCTAGCTCCGCCTGGGTGGTATCGTGAACGAGCACCGGCTCTTCATGGACACGGCTCTCCGACAAGGTGTCGAAGAACTCCTGGACCCGATCCGCCGGCGGCTCGACCCAGGTGGGGTCAAGGCCATGCGCGTTGAAGTCTGGCATCATAGCAATGATGACGGACTGGCGAGGGTTGTTGCTCAGCGGGACCACTCCCGCCGACAACCCAAACAGAGGCCCCTTGATGGCCTTGCCGGCCTTGGTGGCCTTGCCGGTCCTCTCGACCCTGCCGTCGTGGTCCACGTCAAGCTGGAAGAGCTTCTGGAAAAGATGAGCATGCTCCATCACCGTGAAGTTGTGCTTCAGACCAGGGCGGAGCCTTATGATGTCGGCCATGTTCTGGAAAAGCCAAGCCGGCCTCCCCTTGTTGTGTGAAGTGGCACGATTCAGCGGCGGATGAAATCAGCCCCAATCATCTCGAGGTGAGCCCAGCCTGAGCAAGACGGTGGATCCAGGTGGTGGCGATCGAGAGCTTCTTTTCGTTGACGTCGACGTACCCCCTGTCCTTGCGGCGGTCCGGCGGGCTCCGACGAACTCGGCAGAACTCAGGTGGGTCATTGCTACTTCTCGAGCTTGCGTTGTATTCCCTCGAAGAGGAAAGGGAGATGCAGCACAGTAGCGTAAGTATTTCCCTCGGTTTTTGAGAACCAAGGTACCAATCCAGTAGGAGACCACGCGCGAGTCCCTCGCACCTGCTCAAACAGATAAGAACTTCGCAGCCAACGCGATAAGGGGTTGTCAATCCCTTCACGGTCAATTACGAAAGTGAGATCTGATAGAGATGATAGTTTGATATTTTTGGTATATTTTATTATAAGAACAGAAAGTAAAAGCGGAAAAGTAAAGTAAGTGTAGATTGATATGTTGAGAATAGACCCGCGGGCCATAGTGTTCTCTAGTGGCTTCTCTCATGATAGCGATATTCTACGTCGAGTAAACAAATTACTGTCGAGCAATTGATAGAAAAGCGAATAATTATGAGACTATCTAGGCATGATCATTATATATAGGCATCACGTGCGAGACAAGTAGACCGAAACGATTCTGCATCTACTACTATTACTCCACACATCGACCGCTATCCGACATGCATCTAGTGTATTGAGTTCATAAGAACAGAGTAAGGCTTTAAGCAAGATGACATGATGTAGAGGGATAAACTCAAGCAACATGATATAATACCCATTTTTTATCCTCGATGGCAACAATACAATACATGCCTTGCTTCCCCTACTGTCACTAGGAAAGGACACCGCAAGATTGAACCCAAAGCCATGCACTTCTCCCACTTCAAGAACTATAGATCTAGTAGGCCAAACCAAACCAATAATTGGAAGAGACTTGCAAGCATATTATAATCATACATAAAGAGTTAAAGAAGAACCAAATATTTCTCATAGATAATCTTGATCATAAACCCACAATTCATCGGATCTCGACAAACACACCGCAAAAAGGGATTACGTCGAATAGATCTCCTCGAAGATCGAGGAGAACTTTGTATTGAGATCCAAAGAGAGAGAAGAAGCCATCTAGATACTAGCTATGGACCCGAAGGTCTGTGGTAAAATACTCACAACTCATGGTGAGGCGATGATGATGATGTAGAAGCACTCCGTGGAAGATCCCCCCCTCCGACGGAGCTCCGGAACAGGCCCCAAGATGGGATCTCACGGGAACAGAAGGTTACTGTGCTGGAACTAGGGTTTTCTCTATTGTTCTGATGGTTTCGGGGTATGTAGGCATATATAGGGGGAAGAAGGGCACCGGGGGTCATACGTGGGACCCACGAGGCAGGGGGGCGCGCCCTAGGGGGGACGCCCCCCACTCTCGTGGGCACCATGTAAACCCTACTCCGTGGTTCTCAAGTCTCCCGTGCGTGATTTCCTCCAAAAATATCTCTCCCAAAGGTTTCATTCCGTTTGATATCCCTTTTTTCGTAAAACCCTTAGACAGGCAAAAAACAACAATCTAGACTGGGCCTTTTGGTTAGTAGGTTAGTCCCACAAATAATATAAAAGTATATGACAAAGCCCATTAAACATCCAAAACCTCATATATAATAGCATGGAACAATAAAAAATTATAGATACGTTGGAGACGTATCAAGCATCCCAAGCTTAATTCCTGCTCGTCCTCGAGTAGGTAAATTATAAAAACATAATTTTTGAAGAGAAATGCTAACCAACATAGTTTTTCAATGTAATTCTCTTAATTTTGCCATGAATGTTCAGATCTGAAAGATTCAAGACAAAAGTCTATATATAAGAAATGATAATACTTCAAGCATACTAACAAAGCAATCATGTCTTCTCAAAATACTATGGCTAAAGGAAGTTATCCCTACAAAATCATATAGTCTGGCTATGCTCCCTTTTCATCACACAAAATATTCATATCATGCACAACCCCGATTTTAGCCAAGCACTTGTTTTCATACTCTATTCTTTCAAACCTTTCAATTTTCATGCAATACATGAGCATGAGCCATGGATATAGCACTATGGGTGGAATAGAGAGGTGGTTGTGGAGAAGACAAAAAGGATGGAGATAGTCTCACATCAACTAGGCGTATCAACGGGCTATCGAGATGCCCATCAATGGATATAAATGTGAGTGAGTAGGGATTGCCATGCAACGGATGCACTAGAGCTAAAATATGTATGAAAGCTCAACAAAAGAAACTAGTGGGTGTGTGTCCAACTTGCTTGCTCACGAAGACCTAGGGCATTTGAGGAAGCCCATCGTTGGAATATACAAGCCAAGTTCTATAATGAAAATTCCCACTAGTATATGAAAGTGACTAAACATGAGACTCTCTATCATGAAGAACATGGTGCTACTTTGAAGCCCAAGTGTGCAAAAAATAGTAGCAATTGTCCCATTTTATTTTATTTTCTTTTTTTTTCTTTTGGGCCTTTCTTTTTTTTCCTTTGGCTTTTTTTCTTTTTTTTTTCTTTTTTTGGAGGGGCTTTATTGATTTAGCCTTTCCTCACATGGGACAATGCTCTAATAATCATGATCATCACACTTTCAGTACAACTCGATATTACAACTCGATACTAGAACAAAGTATGACTCTATATGAATGCCTCCGGCGGTGTACCAGGATGTGAATGAATCAAGAGTGACATGTATGAAAAATTATGCATGGTGGCTTTGCCACAAATACGATGTCAACTACATGATCATGCATGGCAATATGACAATATGAGTCGTGTCATATGAACGAAACGGTGGAAAGTTGCATGGCAATATATCTTGGAATGGCTATGGAAATGCCATGATAGGTAGGTATGGTAGCTGTTTTGAGGAAGGATATATAGTGGGTGTATGGTACCGGCGAAAGTTGCGTGATACAAGAGGGGCTAGCAATGGTGGAAGTGTGAGAGTGCGTATAATCCATGGACTCAACATTAGTCATAAGAACTCATATACTTATTCAGAAATCTACGAGTCATCAAAACAAAGAAATGAAGGCATGCTCCTAGGGAGGAGGTTGGTAGGAGTTAACCATCGCGTGCCCTGACCTCCACACAAAGGTTGACACTTTACAAATACCTCATGCTCTAACTTCGTCACATAGCGGTTCACCATACATGCATGCTACGGGAATCACTAACCTTAACACAAGTATTTATTAATTTCATAATAACTCCACTAGCATGACTCTAGTATCACTATCCTCATATCTCAAAACAATTATCAAGCATCCAACTTCTCATCATATTCAATGCACTTAGCGTGAAAGTTTTTACTACATTGATATTTGATGTCTATCATGTGAAGACTAGTTTTATAGCCTAAGCACATTACCATGCTGTTTTAATAGACTGTTAAAAGGATATAAGTGAAGCATGAGTGTTCAACAATTTCTTCAAAATATTATCACCACCGTGCTCTAAAAGATATAAGTGAAGCACTAGAGCAAAAACTATTCAACTCAAAACATATAAGTGAAGCACATAGAGTGTTCTAACAATTCTCAGGCCATATTTAACTCTCTCAAATAGGTGTGTACAGCAAGGATAATTGCGGCAAACTAACAAGCAAAGACTCAAATTATACAAGACGCTCCAAGTAAATTACATATCATGTGGTGAATAAATATATAGCTCCGAGTATAGTTACCGATGGATGAATACGAAACAGGGGATGCCTTCCAGGGGCATCTGCAAGCTTAGGCTTTTGGTTGTCCATGAATTTTACCTTGGGGTGGCATGGGCATCCCTAAGCTTAGGCTCTTTCCACTCTTTGTTCCATTGTCCATCAAAGCAATACTCAAAACATGAAAACTTCACAACACAAAACTTAGACAAAAATCTCGTGAGCTCCATTAGTATAAGAAAGCAAACCACTACTCAAAGGTACTGAAATGAACTCATTCTTTGTTTATATTGGTGTTAAACCTACTGTATTACAACTTCTCTATGGTTCATACTTCCCAATAGTACTCATAGATGCATTGAAATAAGCAAACAACACACGAAAAACAGAATCTGTCAAAAACAGAACTGTATGTAGTAATCTGCAGGTTTCGCATACTTCTGTAACTCCAAAAAATTCAAACTAAATTGGTGAACGTGAGGAACTTTTCTATTAATCATCTGCAAAAAGAATCAACTAAATAGCACGCACCAGTAAAATCTGGTGACCATTCTAACGAGCGCTAACAATTCTGTTTTTCACAGCAAGATCACATAATCTTCACACAAGTCTTCCCAAAGGTTATACTTGGGACAAACACTACACAAAACAAAAAACCACATCTAAACAGAAGCTAGATGCAATATTTATTCCTAAACAAAAGTAAAAACAAAAATTATAAAATTGGGTTGCCTCCCAACAAGCGATATCGTTTTACGCCCCTAGCTAGGCATGATAGTTCAATGATGCTCACATGAAAGATAAGAATTGAAGCACAAAGAGAGCATCATATAGCATGTGAAAATCACATCTAAGTCTAACATACTTCCTATGCATAGGCATTTTATAGAAAAATAAATTAGCACGACTAGCAAGATCTAGCAGTGTCAACATAACGAGAGGTAATTTAGTAGCATGAAGATTTATATGACCATATTTCCCTCTCTCATAATAATTGCATGTTGGACCATAAGCAAATTCAACAATATAGCTATCGCATAACATATTCTCAACACGATCCACATGCATGCGAAGTTGACACTCTTCCAAAATAGTGGGATCAAAAGCTGACACTCCTTCAAATCCACTTTCAATATTATTGGAAACATTATTACCAATCTCATAATCATGATGGGGTTTAAATAAATTTTCAAGATCGTAAGAATCATCACCCCAATCATGATCATTGCAACAAGTAGTGGGCATATCAAAATAAGCATCCCCAAGCCTAGGGTTTTGCATATCATTAGCACAATTGACATTAATAGAATTTATAATAACATCATTGCAATCATGCTTTTCATTCAAGGAGATATCATGAATCACTTTTTCTTTTAACAATTCCTCACAATTTTCAGATTCACAAATTTCAAGCAAAACCCCGTGAAGATAATCTAGTGCACGCAGCTCACTGGCAATTGGTTCAACATAATTGGATCTCTTAAAGAGATTAGCAAGTGGATGAGGATCCATACTTTAGCAGGCGAAGATGCAAGCTAATTGAGGGCACATAGCAATCCAAGCAAACAAGAGGCAAGTGAACGGTAAACACACGACAGAAGAAGGGCAAATAAAACGGTAAGGGTGAAGTGGGGGAGAGGAAAACGAGAGGCAACAACTATAATGCGAAGGATAAAGGTTTGTGATAGGTACTTGGTATATGACTATTGCGTAAGCCTACCCGGCAACGACACTATAGATTCTTCTTGCTACTTCACGAGCTTGTGTTGTATTCCCTCGAAGAGGAAAGGGAGATGTAGCACAGTAGCGTAAGTATTTCCCTTAGTTTTTGAGAACCAAGGTATCAATCCATTAGGAGACCACGCGCGAGTCCCTCGCACCTGCACAAACAAATAAGAACATCGCAGCCACTGCGATAAGGGGTGGTCAATCCCTTTACGGTCACTTACAAAAGTGAGATCTGATAGAGATGATAGTTTGATATTTTTTGTATTTTTGATTATAAGAACAGAAAGTAAACGGAAAAGTTAAGTAACAGTAAATTGATATGTTGAGAATAAACCTGGGGGCCATAGTGTTCTCTAGTGGCTTCTCTCATGATAGCGATATTCTACGGTAGGTAAACAAATTATTGTCGAGCAATTGATAGAAAAGCGAATAATTATGAGACTATCTAGGCATGATCATTATATATAGGCATCACGTCATAGACAAGTAGACCGAAACGATTCTGCATCTACTACTACCACTCCACACATCGACCACTATCCAGCATGCATCTAGTGTATTGAGTTCATAACAACAGAGTAACGCCTTAAGCAAGATGACTTGATGTAGAGGGATAAACACATGCAATATGATATAAACCTCATCTTTTTATCCTCGATGGCAATAATACAATACGTGCCTTGCTGCCCCTACTGTCACTGGGAAAGGACACCACAAGATTGAACCCAAAGCCAAGCACTTCTCCCATTGCAAGAACTATAGATCTAGTAGCCCAAACCAAACCAATAATTCGAAGAGACTTGCAAGGATATTATAATCATACATAAAGAGTTCAGAGAAGAACCAAATATTACTCATATATAATCTTGATCATAAACCGACAATAAATCGGATCTCGACAAACACACCGCAAAAAGAGATTACATCGAATAGATCTCCTCGAATACCGAGGATAACTTTGTATTGAGATCCAAAGAGATAGAAGAAGCCATCTAAATACTAGCTATGGACCCGAAGGTCTGTGGTAAACTACTCACAACTAATGGTGAGGCGATGATGATGATGTAGAAGCACTCCGTGGAAGATCCCCCCTCCGGCGGAGCTCCGGAACTGGCCCCAAGATGGGATCTCACTTGAACAGAAGGTTACAGCGGTGGAATTAGGGTTTTCTCTGTTGTTCTGATGGTTTCGGGGTACTTAGGCATATATAGGAGGAAGGAGGGCACCGGGGGACATACCTAGGACCCACGAGGCGGGGGGCGTGCCCTAGGGGGGGGGGGGCGACCCCACCCTCGTGGGCACCACGTAAACCCTACTCCGTGGTTCTCAAGTCTCCCGTGCGTGATTTTCTCCAAAAATATCTCTCCTGAAGGTTTCATTCCGTTTGGACTCCGTTTGATATCCCTTTTTTCGTAAAACCCTGAGACAGCCAAAAAACAACAATCTGGACTGGGCCTTTGGGTTAGTAGGTTAGTCCCAAAAATAATATAAAAGTGTATGACAAAGCCCATTAAACATCCAGAACATCATATATAATAGTATGGAACAATAAAAATTTATAGATACGTTAGAGACGTATCAGTCATCCTCCTCAATCCATAGCCATCGGCTCCTCCACTCGTCCCACATCTCCTTCTGCGCACCATCCAAATACGTACCCTTCTCCTAGGTCCGTGGTATCCAGGTGGCGCAACTGGAGATGGCGTCCCCCTGGATGCGAGGGAAGAATTAATGACGGAATAGCGTCGTGCTGGGAACCACCCCGGCGAAACCCTCACAGAGGTGGGCGAAGAAAGCCGTGCACGCCACGACATTCGGCGTGAAATCAAGGAGATGGAAGCCGTAGGTATGCATGATATCATTGAAGAAATCGGAGAAAGGGGGACAGAGGCTCCAATAGAAGTAGTCGACGAAGAAGGGGTATCAATTTGGGCCGGCCTGGGAGAATTGGGCGGGGACGACGTGCATGGCTGGATGCCCCATCATCTTGCACCCCCTCAAGGGCTGGAGGTAGTCCCAGAGATGGACCACGTCGACCGTCGGGGGGAAGTAGGCGTGCTGCATTTGAAGCGCCGCCAACTCGCTCTCCGGTAGCTCCTTCTCTCCCACATCCTGGACCACTTCCTTGTCCTTGGTGGACTTGGGTGCAATAGCGGCTCGGGAAGAGGAGAGGAATCAGAGGCAAGGGGAGCGCGGCGGCGGGGAGCGGGGGCAAGAGCTTTGGCTTTTCCCTTGGAGAAGAAGCAGAGGAACGGCGAACTCGAGATTGGAGAAAGGAGGTAAATGAGCGGCGCGCCTGTGTTTTTTTTTTCCTTTTTATGGGGAAGGTGCGGGCCGCCCCCTTTACCATTTACTACGACTTGACACCAGCGTGCAACAACAGCCCCACGCACGACCCCCACGTCAGTGCAGATCGTGGGGAAGCACAACCACCGGAGGATTTACTGCAGTAAAAAGGGATCCAACCCCACTGCCCGCGTACCATTCTAGGCCTAGCACAACAATGCGTCACAGTTATGTATGACCCAGGCCCGGGGGCTCCTGTCGGTGTACAAAAGTAGTGGCACTCCTTTATAACCCTTACTTGTTCACGGGCAGTCAGAGCCACGCCTGCAACCACACATAACAAGGCAGAGGAGGGAAGCCGGAGACACAAAGTTACCAGAGCAACGCCAAGATGGTGGCACAAGAAGGCCAAGCAAGAAGACAGGCTCTCCCCTGACAAGCCTCTTGCCGGGGTGGCCTGCGCACCCCCGGCAAGAACCCTTGCTAGGCAACTCACCCAAACGCCTCCGTTGCAGCCACCCGTGAGCCTAGGAGCTCCAACATCATCAGCGACGTTGGAACCAAGGCTCGGGAGGTGCCCACTGGATGGCATGCAGATCTTTGTAAAGACAAAGGTCTATGACTCCCAAGATGAGAACCAGACGACAAGGAAATCACAAGGCTCCTTGCCGAGGATGCCCATGAGGCCCCGACAAGGCTCCTCGCTGAAGACACCACGAGGCCCCGGCAAGCCTCTTGTCGAGGACACTCGCAGAAGCCCCGGGGAAGCCTCTTGCCGAGAACGCTCACGGAGGCCCCAGCAAGACTCTTGCCGGGAACACACGTAGGACCGCGGCAAGCCCTTGCCGTCCCATCGTCGCGCCAGCTCAGCGGCCGACCCACGAGCGCAGGCAGGTACCCACGTGGCGGTACGTGGTTCCTGGTCCAACTAGTCAAGCACCTGCGTGGTGGCATGCAGATCTTCGTGAAGACCCTACCACCACACTATCTCAGCTGCCTGCCCCACTGGCTTGGTCGCATGTCGCAACCAGACGGAGCGGCCACGGACGGGACGGGCCTCGTTTCCGTACCCGATAAAGCAAGTGGACACCTAAGTAGTGCATTTAATGCATCTTTTCCCGTAATGGCATGAGATAAGCCTGTGCACTGTACACCTTTCCACCTCCAGTGTGTCACTGTGGCAGCCCCTTTGGACTATAAAACGAGGCCCGAGGTATACTGGAAAAGGATTCGGATCTTGGGAGCTAGGCATGCACCGTAGCTAGTTCAAGAACTCAAGAACAATCAAATACACACAAAAGCAGGACTAGGGTATTACGCATTCTCGCGGCCCAAACCTGGGTAAACGATCCTTATACTAACTAATAGACCCGCTCTTTGCACAACCTCGCGGCCGCCAACCGTAGAAGGGATTCCAGTGATCCCATAGGTTTCGTTTCCATCGAGAATAATGATATATAGTGTTGAGCACCGTGTTTTAGTATAGAATTACAACGGGAATAGAGAGGTTACACCGCTGCATAGACGGGGAGAAAGTTGGTGTTGCTGGTAGAAAGATTGTTGATGTAGATCATCGTCATGATCCTTCCCCCGGTGGCACTCCGGCGCCATCCGGGAGAGGGAGAGAGATCCCCCTCCTTATTCTTCCTTGTGCTCATCCCTAGATGGGAGGAGGGTTTCCCCTTTGGTCATTGACCTCCATGGAGGCAGAGGGGCTGGAGCCCCTCCTATATTGGATCTCTCTCTCTCTCTCTTTCTCTCTCTCTCTCTCTCTCTTACCCTTCTGTTTCTTGACCATCTTTTCTGGCCATTGACAGTTTCTTAAATATCCACAGATCCATAATTTTGATTATGCCGAAATTTTAACACGATTTTTTCCAGGTATAAGCTTCATTGCGCCCGAAGAAGAGCCCTAGTCGACATACAGGTTACCACTAGGCACCACCGCGCGGCGGGGGAGGAGGAGGTGCGCCCTGGTGGTTAGTGGAGGTCGTGGGCCTCATTTTGCATTTATTCCTCCTCCCTATGATCACATATTTTCCAAAATAATTCTCCGTAAATTTTGATCGCGTTTGGACTTTGTTTTATATGGTTATTATGTAAAACAGACAACACGCAACAAAGAGGAACTAGCACTAGCAGTGGGTCAATATGTTAGTCCCAAAAGTAATATAAAGCATTGCCAAAAGTATATTAAAGTTGTATAATATAGGCATTGAACAATAAAAAATTATAGATATGACGGGGACGTATCAGCATCCCCATGCTTAATTCTTGGTCGTTCTCTAGTAGGTAAATGATATACAAAGATGATTTCTGATATACAAAGATGATTTCTGATGTGGAATGCTACCTAGGATAATCTTGATCATATAATCTAATCATGGCATGAATATTAAGACACGATTGATTCAAAGCAATAGTCTACAATTTGATATAAAGACATTAATACTGAGACATCCCAACAAGCAATCATGTCATTCAAAATATCAAGGCTAAAGAACGCTATCCTTACAAAATCATATAGTCTTGTCATGCTCCATCTTCATAACACAAAGTATAAATCATGCACTACCCCGGCGCTAGCCAAGCAATTGGTTCATACTTATTAACGCGCTTCAGCATTTTCATCTCTCATGCAATACATGAGCGCAAGCCATGGATATAGCACTATGGGTGGAATAGAATGCGGTGTTGGGCATTAACATAGAGAAGACGAAAAGGAAGATAGTCTCACATTGACGTGGCTAATCAAAGAGCAATGGAGATGCCCCTTAATTGATGTCAATGCGAGGAGTTGGGACTGCCATGCAACCAATGCACTAAGAGCTATAAGTGTATGAAATCTCAAACTGAAAACTAAGTGGGTGTGCATCCAACTTGCTTGCTCGAAGACCTCGGGCATTTGAGAAAGCCCATCATCGGAATATACAAGCCAAGTTCTATAATGAAAACTTCCCACTAGTATATGAAAGTAAAAGCATACGCGACTCTCTATATGAAAAACATGGTACTACTTTGAAGCACAATTATGGAAAAGGATAGTAACAATGCCCCTTCTCTCTTTGTTTTCTCTTTTTTTTCTTTTGGCTCTTTTAGGCCTCACTTTTCTCCTTTTTTATTTTTGTCCGAAGTCTCATCCCGACTTGTGGGGTAATCATAGTCTCCATCATCCTTTCCTCATTGGGACATGATCTAATAATGAATAATGATGATCATCACAATTCCATTTACTTACAACTCAAAATATTACAACTCGATACCTAGAACAATATGACTCTATATGAATGCCTCTAGCGGTGTACCAGGATGTGCAAAGATCTAGCATAGCAAAGATATCAAAAAATAGACAAGCCATGAATATATGATCCTAGCTATCTTACGATCAGCAAAGCAATATGAAAATGAATGCTCAAGTCATGTATATGATGATGATGGAAGTTGCATCGCAAAATATTTTGGAATGGCTATCGAAATGCCATAATAGGTAGGTATGGTGTCTATTTTGAGGAAGATATAAGGAGGCTTATGTGTGATAGAGCGTATCATATCACGGGGTTTGGATGCATCGGCGAAGTTTGCACCACATCTTGAGGTGAAAAATGGCAATGCACGGTACCGTAGAGGCTAGCAAATTGCGAAAAGATAAGAGAGCGTATAATCCATGGACTCACATTAGTCATAAAGAACTAACATACTTATTTTAAAATTTTATTAGCCCTCGAAGCAAAGTACTACTACGCATGCTCCTAGGGGAGAGGGTGCCATCACGCGCCCCCTACCGTCACGCAAAGATAGACAATCAAGGATAAATTGTGCTCCAAATTCTTGGCATAACGGGAAACTAGACGTGCATGCTTCGGGAGTCACAAACATTAACACCAATATTCCTACTAAACACAATCACTCACTAGTATGTCCCACATATTATCATCCCTATATCGCAAAACTATTGCAAGGAATCAAACATATCATATTCAGTGATCCACAAGTTTTATGTAGGATGTTATGACTAACCTTGTGATTGAACAATTCATGTTGAGTCTCTAAATAGATATAACTGAAGCAAGGTAGTTTTATTCTTTCCACAAAACATCATTCTCTAACAAATATAAGTGAAGCAAAAGAGCATTCTACAAGTGATGGTTTTCCTATGTAGAGAAACATGCAATCCAAACATCCAATGATATAAGTGAAGCACATGAAGCATTCTATAAAGCTATACTCAAAAGATATATGTGAAATGCAATGAGCATTCTATAGATCAACCAAGGACTATATGATTCCAGGATGGTGCATAAAATAAAACGGAAAAATAAACACAAAAGACGCTACAAGAATTCACGCATATCATGTGAACCAAAGAAAAACTGAAACATACTAATACTTGTTGAAGAAAGATAGGATGCCTTCCGTGGAATCCCCAAGCTTAGACTCTTGAGTCTCCTTGAATATTTACTTGGTGTGCCTTGGGAATCCCAAGCTTGAACTATTGCCTCTCCTCCTTCTCCTCGTATCAAGACCTCCTCGTTCTTTGAATAATTCATCCACACAAAACTTAACAGAAAACTTGTGAGATCTGTTATTATAATAATGCAAATCACTACTTTAAATACTGTTGCAAACCCATTCATTTTTTTGCATTATACCTACTGTATTCTAACTTCTCCATGGCTTATAGCCTTAGATAAAATCCATAGTTTCATTCAAACAAGCAAAACAATGCATCAACAGCAAAATCTTTCAAAAACATAACAGTCTATAGTAATATGAACATTGACCATACTTATGTAACTCAAAAAATTGTTAAAAATTAGGAATAAATACAAAAATTGTATAGAAGTATTGTGTAAAAGTTTCAAAAATTTGTGACGTTGCAGTACAAAATGTAAATTGACACACTACAACCAAAGTTTCTGTTTTTGCACCGCACAGACCAAACAAGCAATCTAATCATCCTAAAGGAAAATCTTGGCACATTATTTTTATATATAATGGATTTGTACAAGGGGATAATTATTTTTGAGAGAAACTTCCATGACATATTCTACATTGTTCCAATGAGCATGAACACAAGTGTCCAAGGTCGACCCTCACCTCTCCAATGAATAACCTTCCAATCGCTTCTCTTTTTGAAAAAGTCTTTAGGTTCCCCTATATTTTTTTGTTTTTAAATTTTTTAAAAGCACACAACAGAAATAAATGACTGTCTAAAACATCTAGGTTGTATCCCTTGTAGCACTTTCTTTAAAGCCATTAAGCTAGGCGTATAATGCTCAAGTAATGATCCACCCGGATCCCAAGGTATATAAAATCCAATTTTAATTAATGATGATTTGTAATTTAGTAATCAGCACGAAGCAACATATATCATGCGATGACGAAGTCTAACTATATTTCTATGCATCTGCATGTCATTATGGAACAAATCATGACATCAAGTAAAGGTCGATGCATAGTATAAATAGTTTCTTGGAATTTTATAGTATTAGAAACCCAAAGAGGCGGAGATGTAGTTCCTCTCTCATAATAAATGCAAGTAGGAGAAGCAAGCACATGCATATTATATTCGTCAAAATCAGCATGTGTAGTAGTAAAACACAACCCATCAATATAATCTTGAATAAGTGCAAACTTCTCTGATATAGTGTAGTTGGGCGAATTCAACAGGAAAATAGGACTATCATGCATTGGTGGAATAGCAACAATTTCATGTTTAACATACGGAACTATAGCAAGTTCATATCCATAAGCATAATTCATATTAGCATCATGGCCACAAGCATAGCAAGCATCATCAAAAGGGATATTTCAAATGAATACAAGGGATCATAGCAATCATCAGAGCAGTCATCCTTCGGTAAGTACGAAGGGTAAATTAAACAAGATATGAGTAAAACAGTTACTCTCATTAGAAGGTGGGCATGGGTAGCTAATCCGCTCTTCCGCCTTTTGTTCTTCACTCTCCTCGTCATCTTTTTCTTCTAATGAGCTCAAAGTGTCATAAATTTCTTCTTCCATATATTCTTGCAATATATTAGTCTCTTCTTGGACAGCGGAGACCTTCTCAATAAATTTATCAATATCGGAATTGTATTCATAATTCTCATAGCAATATTTAAGTATAGAAAAAATTAGGTCTGTAAACAACATCATCATAATTTTCACACATTTCAAACAAAGATTCAATTTCATAAGCACCATTAAAAGTGACAAATTCTTCTATTTATTCCACATCATAGTAATCATATAAACCATTAGCATAAGAAGACAAGGTTTGATTATCTTTAATTTCAAATGAAAAGGGAAGGTATGGAGCCTTCAAGCTAGACCAACAAGTATAATCAGATCTCAAGCATAGATCCCGAGCGTACCAATGCAACATATGAGTTTTATCGCATAATTTTTTCCCTTTTTGAGTCAAGTGATAATCGCTAAAGTATTCATGTTGATCCAGTGTGTCTCTCATTATCAAGTTGAATGGGGTTTTCTCAGGATTATCAAAGTAGTGTTTAATATTTTTCACATAATGAGCATCGAGGGTTTTAGGAATGAGCATCGAGGGTTTTAGGAGGTTCCCCATCTCCATGAGTAGCAAGTACAAATATTTTTCTTGGTATTTCGTGTTTCACATCTATAACTAAATATAGAGAACAACTTGGAACAAAATATAAATTCTACTTAGTGATAAAGCAAACAAGAACACACGAGAATATTCACCCCATGCTAATGCTCCGACCGCAACGGCGCTAGAAAAAGGTCTTGATAACCCAATAAGGATCGTCTGTAGCATTTTTCGATAAGTAAGAGTGTTGAACCCAATAAGGATCTAAAGTTAGAACAAATATTCACTCGGGTTCTATCGACCATCGATACAACTCTACACACACATAACGTTTACTTTACCTAGAACAAGAATACAAACTAGAAGTACTTTACAATAATAAAACTAAGAATAAATTACAACATAATAAACTTAGTAGTGTAGTAGGAAGCTATTTTAACACAAGAGAAATATTTGTCCCTAGGCAATCGATAACTAGACCGACAATCATTATTGTAACTTTAGTTTTGGGATAGGCATGAGATAACATACTTTCCGTAGTTGGATCATATGCACTTATGATTGGAACTCTAGCAAGCATCTGTAACTACTAAAGATCATTAAGGAATAACCCAACCATAGCCTTAAGAATGAACTCCTCTTTAATCCCATACATAATAACCCCCTTACTCGAGTATTGGCTTTAGTCACTCACGCCACTCACTATAAGAGAATCATGAATGTATTGCAACACCCTATAGTGGAGATCCCTCACGTTTACGTGTAGGTGCAACGAACATTTGCGTTCGTTGCCCGTAACGTACACAGGCGCTCCGGCCTCCCATGTTCGGCAACAATGTGCGGGGCAAGGCCAAGCCAGAGAAGCAACTCTTTGGGTGGTCAAGGAGCGGATCAAGAAGACCAAGACAAAGTCAAGAAAACAAGGTTTTATCTTGGTAAAAGCCTCCCTTGCCGGGCAGGAGAGCCTGGCCAAGTCGAGTTCGTCCCAAGAGCAAGTCCAAGTTTTTCCCCCACCAGGTTTACTGGGACCGTCGAAGGGCTGGTTTCTTTGCCAAGACACAACCGCTCGACCGCATCATGACGCAGGTCAACCGTTAGTGCGTTGTCGAGCGCTCAGATGATTAAGTGGTTTCCACTATGCACGTGGCAGCCACCTCAAAGACAAATCACCTCCAAACGACACCCGTCCAGAGGCGTGTCCAACTGATAAGCAAAGAATTATGCAAGGAGAAAGAAGAAGAAGATGTGTGTGAGTTAGCCCCTTGCCAGCTCCCCATTGTATAGGTGAACGTGGCCAGGGGCTGGCTCCTAACCCAGGAGGCAACCGCCTCGCTCTAACAATCTGACTCCTCTCCATCTCTGGCAGCGCACGAAATCAAGACCGCCTACCTACGCCTATCAGTGGCACCTAGTCTTCTGCCATGGCGCTCCTCCCTGCACTCAATGTTTTTGCCACTAACCTTGCGCAATGCATGCAGCGTACGTGGCAGAAATGGCAGGAATGATGGATGGGTAAAATGGCAGTTGCAACCGCTTGAGCGTGGGACATGGGCGATCGATGAGTCGTCACATCAAATGTTTTAATAACAAGTGAATAATTCATAGGCATTTCCTGAAGTCTACTAATATTACCATTCTTTCACATTCATCACAAGAAAGGATAAATTTACGTGCATCCTTGAAGAGAGTAAGCCAATAAAAACTAGGCTCTAATACTTTATGTGCGGTTCTATCTATAGCATGGTGCCCTCCGTATGCCTCGGAATGACACTTACGTAGGATTTGTTCCTATTCATGCTCAGGTACACAATTTCTAATAATATCGTCTACTAATTCTATATAAAGATGTGGGTCATTCCAAAAGTAATGTCTCAAATCAAAGCATAACTTTTTCTATTGTTGGTATGTGGAACTAGGTGGTATATATTTACCAACAATGTAACTAGCATAGTTTGCATATCAAGGAGTTCTACGAGAAGCACTTATAACAACTATAGTTTCAGCAGGAAAGCTATCATCAATAGGTAGTGAGTCATCAAGAGCATTATCCATTCTAGACAAATTATCAGCTACGGGACTCTCAGCTCCCCTCCTATCAATAATATGCAAGTCAAACTCATGTAACAAAAGAACCCACCTAATGAGTCTAGGTTTAGCATCTTTCTCTTCCATAAGATATTTAATAGCAGCATGATCGATATGAACATTCCCTTTGGAATCAAAAATATAAGATCTGAATTTATGACAAGCGAACACAACTTCTAAAAATTCTTTCTCGGTAGTAGCATAATTTCTTTGAGCATTGTCTAGAGTTTTACTAGCATAATGGATAACATTCAATTTCCTATCAACTATCTGTCCTAGAACAACACCAATAGCATAATTACTAGCTTCACACATAATTTCAAAAGGCAAGTTCGAATCCAGTGGTTGAACAATAGGTGCAAAAGTTAACTTTTTCTTAACTATTTCAAAGGCTTATACACAATCATCATACAAAACAGGTCAAACATCTTTTTGCAAAAGATTGGTCAGAGGCATATAAATTTTAGGGAAGTCTTCAATAAACCTTCTATAGAAACCAATATGACCAAAAAAACTTATTATACCTTTCATATCATTAGGACATGGCATTTTCTTAATTGCATCAACTTTAGCTTTATCTACCTTGATGCCTCTTTCAGAAATTTTATGCCTAAGGAATACCATCGTTCACCATAAACTGGCAGTTCTCCTAATTGAAGACAAGATTAGTTTCTTCACATCCTTACAAAAATCGGTCAAGGTTGCTCAAGCAATCATCAGAAAAAGTCCCATAAACAAAAAAATCATCCATCAATACCTCAACAATGTTTTCACGAAAGCCAGAGAATATATCTGTCATACATATTTGAATGGTAGCAGGTGCATTGCATAAACCAAAAGGCATACATCTATAAACATAATCCAAGAGGGCAGGTAAATGTGTTTTTTCTCTTGATCTTCTTTTGACACAAGTATTTGAGAGAAACCAGAATATCCATCAAGGAAGCAAAAGTGTGTATGCTTAGACAATATTTCTAACATTTGATGAATAAAAGGCAAGGGGTAATGATATTTTCTATTAGCTTTATTTAATTTCCTGAAATCAATAACCATCCTATAACGAGTTACAATTCTTTGTGTGTAAGGCCCAGATAATTAAGCTACAGTAACCCTCTACTAATGATGCCACGTCAGCACGATTACCGTTGTTAATCTCGCTTTAATTCACAACCCGATTCAAATTTGAATTGAAAATAAAGTCAAATTATTATTTCTTCAAGCGATAAAACAAAATTGTTTAGTGGGTTGCAAATATTCACTAACAATTTGTCATGAAATAATTAACATTTATGAAAATGTAAAATTGCCCCTAGTTATTAAAATATGGACCAACAACACCTTTTTATCCCATTTAAATATAAACTCAAACTTAATAAATTATTTGAACCCAAACCTTCAGTGGCAGTGCAAATAATGCATAGTAATTATATGGAAATGTCTTTACATTTTAGAAAAGTGTTTTGATGCAAAAAGAAAGTACAAAACAAAAGATAAATAAATAAAAAGAAAAGAAAATGGAAAATACAAGTAAAAAGAAAAGAAACCTAATATACTGGCCCCTTGGCCCATCTAGCAAAACCACTCAGCGCACACTCCCACTTGCCTCCTTCCTCTTACTACAGTACATGAGGCAGGGGCTTGTCGGCCATCCATGACACCATGGCCGTGGTGGCAGCCATCCACCAACCCCGACACCCTAGAAGACCCTCCTCCAGCGCCCCCTTGCGAACCCTGGACTTCCCTGGCTTGACTCCTTTCTCCCGCACGCGCTGATGCTTTCTCACCCGTGATAGCCGCTTCTGCCGTCGTTGTAACCATAGATCTCCCCACGACAGCATCTGCCTCGTCCTCCGGTGCATCTCGTTGGAGATCGGAATCCCAGCATCGACCGCGACAACCTCGCCTTCCTCTTCTGCCTCGCTGGATCTCACCGTCGGATTCGTCGTCGTTTGACCTCCGCAGGCTTCTCCGAGCTATCCTCAAGAACCTTTGTTAGCTCCTCGTTGTCTTCCCTTTTTTCCATTTAATCCGTAGCCTTAGGGCGTCTTAGCCGCCGCATCAAAACCCTCTGTGTGATTGTCCTCACCCTGCCCACGCCCCGTCACTGCTTGCCATGGCATACGCCTACGGGATGCGTCCATGGCCAGGCCTGCGCCGCGCGCTAGTTGGTTCTGTCCAATCGTGACCCCGCCCATCACTCCCTCCACCCCCGTGCGCGTGCGACCAGTTTTTGTTTCTGCTTTGTCGATGTGACTCCGCTCGCTGCACTGCTGCTTGGCGCAAGTGGTCGTGCGCCCTGCTCCGTCTAGCTACCGTAACTGCTCCGCTGCTTGGGCTGCTCGCTGCTCTGTTACTACTCTCGGTTGCCACCGCCCAATACTACTGCTGCTGCTGGCCACTGGTTGCTGCTACTACTTGCTTTGCCTGCTACCGCTACTGTCCACTGGCCACTGCGCTGCTACGGCTGCTCCCTCCTGCGCTGCTGCAGCTGTTGCTGGCAATGGCCGTCGTAGCCTTGTGCCTCGCTTGCTGGCCATGGCAAGCATAGCCGAGGCGTGGCTGTGCCACTGCCTGTGGTCGGCTTAATTGGCAGACCTAAGCATATTACATGTGGACCGCTCATTTTAATTTGACCCATATTTAGTCTATTTGTCACTTACATGTGGGTCACACCTCCTGTTGACCAGTCAATTTGACTGGGTCAACCCAACCCCACTGGCCCTACTGTCGTACACACGTGTTGGAGTAGCACTAGGAGACAAAATTATATTCTGATTTTAGTTCGAATTAAAATAAATCCAGAAATTCCAAAATGATGGTAAAACTTTGAAAATTCATAGAAAAATAATCGTAACTCGGATGAAAATTATTTATATATGAAAGTTGCTCAGAAAAATATGAAAAATCAAAGTATGCACTCCGTTCATCTGTCACATGCCCCTAGCATGATGAACATTGGACCTTTCCCTCCGGATCATCTGTCTGGTAAATGCGTGAAGCCGGGGAAATATCCACTCATCTTTCCCCGCTCCTTCTATAACGTGTAGCACCTCGTTAGACCACCCCTAGCACCGCGTATTGCTGTGTTATGCTTTGTGATGCTTTTGATTTCTCTATTATTTATTGTGTTCCCCCTCCGTTAATTCCTTTTCGATAGACCCCGAGACTGCTGCTGACGCTATTGTGATCAACTACGTCGATGACGACCCGTCCTTCTTCGCGGAGCTTCCAGGCAAGCCAACCCCCCTTGATCACCAGATATCGCCCATTCTCTTCTCTCTTATTCTGGCATTAGGTTTGCTATTGTTGATGATCCGATAGCTCCTGTTGCATAGTCTGTCATTGTTGCTACAACAGTTGATACCTTTACCTGCTATCCTAAATGCTTATTATAAGATGCTAGTATTCCATCAGTGGCCCTACATTCTTGTATGTCTGTTGTGCTACACTATCGTTCCATGATCACTTCGGGAGGTGATCACGGGCATATAATAAATACATTTTACATGGTGAGACAAAAGTCAGGTCGGCTCGTAGAGTAGCCACAAGTGATTCTGATGTGGGCGCTGAAAGGAAAGGTGGTTCCTTCAAGGAATTGGTGGGCATGGGTTCCTGACGGCCCCGAGTGATTCTGTGTGGCAGAATGACATGGCAGGTAGAGACACCCAGTAGAGAGGTGACCTGGTCCCTAGTCATTGTCTGCGGTTATTTTATAATAACACGCTTAACGGGTTTGGATATTTGATCTGAGTTGGGTCGTTGGCCATATACGCACTAATGCCACGCGGGACAATATATGGGCAACCGGTGTCGTAGTATCAGCTGAAGCCTTCCGGACGTCAGCGACTGAGCGGCGCGTGCCGGGTTGAACCTTGTAACAGAACTTCCTTTGAAATGGAAGTTGCTAGGTCTGCTCACCGGCCGTGTTTGCAACATGCAGGAGTGCAAAGGGCGATATGACCAAGACCCCTACGCGCTTAGGATTTAGACCAGCGTGCTGAACTCTCTGTCAGGCCTAGGTACGGCTGTGACGTGTTGATCTTACGAGGTCGGGCATGACCCCGGAAAGTGCGTCCGGCCAGAGATGATCGAGCTTGTCGGGTTATGTGGTGCACACCTGCGGGGAAGTAATCTTTTTGAATAGCCAAGTCCACCGTAACAAGACGACACAGAGTTGTATGCCGACCTCATGACAACTAGAACTTGATAAATTATTAAACATACCCTTTCAAGTGCCAGATACAACCCGACGATCTCTTTCCCATAGGGCGATGAGGGAAGGATCACAGTGTAGTATTATGCTATACGATGTTACTTGTTGAACATACCAACTACTCACTTCTACTACTTCAAGATGGAGGCTGTCAGAAGCGTAGTCTTCAATAGGCCTAGCTTTCTCCCTCTTATTATGGCATTCTGCAGTTTAGTCCACAGATATTACCCCTTTATTCAAATACCATTGCATTATGTGTAATAGATCCTTGCTTGCGAGTAGTTTGGATGAGTACTCATCGTTGCTTTGCTCCCCATTTTCCCCCATTTTCCCCTTCTTCTCGGATGATGCAACCAGATGGTGGAGCCAAGGAGCCAGATGCCACTGCCGATGACTACTACTACCCCGTCGGAGCCTACTACTACGTTGAGTCTGCCAATGACCAGGAGTAGTTTAGGAGGATCCCAGGCAGGAGGCATGCGCCTCTTCGATCTGTATCCATGTTTGTGCTAGCCATCTTATGACACCTTGTTTAACTTATGTATGTACTCAGATATTGTTTCTTCCGCTGATTCGTCTATGATCGAGGTTATGTGTTCGAGCCCTCGAGGCCTCTGGCTTGTAATATGAAGCTTGTATGATCTTTAATTTGTGTCTAGAGTTCTGTTGTGATATCTACCGGCGATTCCATGATCTTGGTCGTACACATTTGCGTGCATTATTAGTGTATGGTCAAATCGGGGCGTCATATTGTGGGATAAGTTTATTTTTATCATTAGGAACAATTGTAGTGCCTCCTTTCTTAGGGACACAACGAACAAGACTTACCCATCTACTATCAGCTATGGGATAGATTATACCTGCCTCCAGGAGCTTTAATATTTCAGTTCTTACCACTTCCTTCATCTTAGGATTCAATCATTATTCATGATCGACAACAGGCTTAGCATCAGGCTCCATATTAATCTTGTGCTGGCATAGAGTGGGACTAATGCCGTTAAGATCATCAAGAGTATATCCAATAGTGGCATGGTGCTTCTTCAAAGTTTTTAGTAAATTATTTTCTTCATGCTCTGAAAGGTTAGCACTAATAATAACATGATATATCTTCTTTCCATCAAGATAAGTATATTTCAACGTATCATGTAATTTATTTAGTTCAAACACGGGATCACCCTTAGGTGGAGGAGGACCTCCAAGAGTTTCAACATGCAAATTTTGTTTAAGTATAGGTGATTTATCAAATAATATCTCATATATTTCATCCTTCCATTCATATGCATGTCATTTTCATGGTCTAGCAAATATTGTTCTAATGGATTAGTAGGAGGTATGGCAATAGAAGCAAAACCAATTATTTCATCCTTATTAGGAAATTCCTTATCATGAGGTTGTCTATGGAATTTAGATAAATTAAACTCATGGGATACATCACCAAAGTTAACACTCTTAGTTTCCTTATTGCAATAATCTTAGCACTAACTCTATTCATGAATGGTCTACCAAATATAATGGGGCAAAAATCATCTTCTGGTGAACCAGGAACTAGAAAATCATTTGGGCATTTTGTCTTTCCACACAGGACTTCAACATATCTCACAATCCCAAGTGGGTTTATTCATGATAACACCGTTCTCACTCATAGAATCAAGAGCAAATACAGAGATGCCCTCCGTAGTTGGATGGATTTCTCAGTACCTTGAGTTTCCACTTGTACTCATTTTATTTTTCATTTTCTTTTCCTCTCTTGAGGATATTGTACATATATTTTGCTCTTTATTAATAAAATGTTGCGGGGCGTAAGCCCTGCAGTCTCCATGGTAAAAAATATATCTTCTTTCTCAGTAGGCACAATTTCGTTCATAATCTCTTGATATAACAATGTTCTCCTATTTTAACAGAAACAACAGGGATGCGAACAACAGGTTTATTCTTATCTCTAGGATCAGGCTTAGAAATTCTAGTAGCTTCATCATAGAAGTAAATAACATGCCCAACAATATTATCGACCAAGAGATCTTTAACCCTAGAAATATTAGGTTCAACTTTAATTTGTTTAGAAGGTTTAGGTGCTCTAATATTACTTTTGTCAACCATAGTCGAGACTTTAGCATGTTCCTGGATCCTAACAGGAAACGGGGTTTCACAATATAAGCAGTAGGGGCACAACTGAATCATCATTCTAAATGATAGTTTCACTATTTTTGTTTATTTAAACCCCTTCTCCTTAGGTAGATCAACACGAGTAGAAAAATATTCACAAGATGTAGCTACTATCTCTGAGTCAAGTCCATATTTAGCACTATTCTTATGACAAGCATCGTTTTCCATAAAAGATTTAACACAATCAAACTCAAGATTTATACCCGACTCTTTACCTTTGTCAAGTTCCCAATCTTTCGAGTTGCGTTTAATTCTTTCCGAAAGATCCCATATGAATTCAATAGTTTTCTTCATAAAGGAACTAGTAGAAGAAGAATCAAGCATGGATTGATCATTATGAGAAAGGCGAGCATACTTTTTTTGTATGATAATTTGTAATGCCCAGGATGGAGTTATACCTCCTATGTGTGGAGGCACGACTTAAAGGCATAAATCCATCCTAGAATGATCTCAAGTTTGGTAATCTTTGCACAACTCATGTAAAAGAGGGGATAGTAAACAGAAAATAGTTGGCTTACACTCACCACGTCACAGAATTACAGTACAAGTCTCAAACATCATACATTAAGAACATCACAACCCTCTAAGGGCAAAAGCCAAATGTCAAAGTACCAAACTTAGATAAATAAACCACAGGCGGATCGAATCCTAGTAAGAGTCTCCACTACTGATCATCCGGGTATCGCACATAGTACCGACTACGCTCCTCGTCGTACTCCCAATCCAGCTCGGTGCCATCACCTGGATAGCTCACAGCTGGACCTGCATCTGGTGTGTGAAGTAACTGTGAGCCACAGAGGACTCAGCAATCCCGTCTCCGGGTAACAAGACTATCAAAGCCTTTGGGTGAGGATAAGGCTGAAGAAAAGAATAAGTGTCTGCAGCAGCAACTAGCATCTAGCTTACGTAAGTGAGAGCAAGAAGAGAAGGCCTCGGCGAGAAGTGATCACGAAGTGATCCTAGCTACAAGCTCAACAAGCATAGCCCCTCCGTGTTCAACTCCCGAATCCCTATTCGGAAATTGACAGTCACGGAACACACGCTGGTAGTGTATTAGAAACATTGTGTCAAGTTATCTACAACCGGAATTAACAAGCTCCCATCTGCCACATAACCGCGGGCACGGCTTTCGAAAGTTCAAACCCTGCAGGGGTGTTCCAACTTGACCCATTACAAGCCCACGATCCGCGGAGTCGCAACTCCAAAGTGGGAAGACCCGAGTATCCTCGGAATCCCGTGCTCAAGATATACCGAGCTAAGGTAAGGCTAATCCAGCAAATCCTCCCGGCGTGTCGACACCATGATAGTAGCCCCGCGTATCTATGTCTCAGGACACGACCGGATGGGTGATGCTACGGGTTTTTACCAAACCTCGAGTTTCCTTGAGGTGGCCCCGCAGGACCCCTAGTTCGGACCAACACTCATGTGGAGCACTGGCCCGGGGTTGTTGATTAAGAAAAGGGTTTATAACTCCCTATGCAAGTTTAGTTTGTTATTAGGCAAATAGTACCAATGTTGGGACTTACTGGAAAAGACTTAGCACTTAGCGGTTTATCGAGGGGGTCCCATACTCCCCAACCGTGTTAGGAACGCATAATCAAGGAACATAACACCGGTTTATACGGTTCCTAACGGCATGAGTGGAACAAATCACCAAGCAAAAGGCTTAGCCTTCCACCCTTGCCAATATATAGATGATTTCATTTAAAGCATTTATATAGTGTGATATAACCCAACCAAACTTCAACATGAAGCAAGCATCTTCGATCTTCTCCTGCAACTAGCAATGCTATAAGAAGGGCTGAGCGAAGCGTACTTAGCCAAGCAACGGTTTGCATAGGTAGGTTGGTTAAACATGGCAATTGGCTACAAGTAGGAGGCTGACAAGAAGATCATGGGCATCGAGGCAAAACTATAGATCGAGACTACTAGCAATAGGCAAAGATAGTAATGTTATCGGGGTTCGGTCATCTTGCCTGAAGAGAAGTCGTTCAGATCGTAAGAAGGGTCCTCGTGCTCAACCTCGTTGGAAACCTCGCGCTCGTACTCGAACTCAGACTCAGCTTCCAGCTCTAAACAAAACAATCACACCAAGCACCAATCAACAAGATGCAATGCGCACTCGGAAAAGATGAATGCATGATGGATGCACTAAGGATGCACATGGAGCACGTAAAATATCACTCAAGCAAAACACCTCAAAACAAGATAACAACCTGATATTATTAATCTACACGGAAAAACAATCAAGTTTGATATAAGATTCGCTGAAATCGGAGTTACGGGCTAAAAGTTATGCCCGAAACAAGAAATGAGCGAAAGCTGAAAATTACAGCAACATAGCAACTTCGGAGCTCAAAATAATTAAGCTACAGCACTCAAATAACATGGCAAAGGGCATGAACACAAACTAGACATATACTACAGCAACTATGTCCAAGGTGCACCCCCAACGGAGTCACGGATCAATAGCAATGATCTTGGACATATTGAACTTGACAATAAAATTCTGGCAGCAGAATTTTATTGAAACTTTGGAGCAAAAGATAAACATGCTACAGCCACTTAAATGGACATGTGAGGAAATGAATGGAAAGACAACAATATATACTACAAGTAACAATCAAGATCCACTCCAAAACTATCATGCTTTGTCCTAGAACATCACACGAACATGGCATCGGAACGTTACAGATTTCAGACTTAGTGAAAAACCACTAAGTCCTAAAACAGCAATATCTTCATGGCGTATAAAAGAGCATGTTTAAGTCACCTCGAAACTAAACATGGCAAGCGGTAAGCACCTCATCAAAGTACACATGAAGGTGATACCGAAACACACAAGCATGCATCATTGAGGTGAACACAACGATTGCAACGAGCTCAACAAGATGGCATTTCATAACAAGTGAAATAACATCACAGCCACATGGCACTTCGCAACGATGATAACAAGGCAATAATAAATCTACCATGCAACCTATCACATACAACACGTAGATCATGGCAAGACGAACACGTGGACATGTCATTTGCATCATTCGGACAAACGAGCTAAAAGATATCACATGGCAAAGGTGACATAAAAACATCACATAGCAGCAGTTTATATCATGATGCACTCTTGCAACAGCAAAACAAGCATCTAAACGATCTCTAACATGCATGACAACAACAGGTAAAACGTAGAGCAAGTCTCCACGAACGTCTGGACATGCTACACGCGCGAAACGGAGCAACAGACAGAAAGTTAGAGCAGGTCAAACATTGCATCACAGATTAACAGATCTGGGACTTAGAAGTGGGGAGTCAACCTCAAAACAGATCTGGATCTGGGGGAAACGGAGTGGGCCGGCCCGGGCTGCCCGAACTGGCGGTGGAGGCGGCGGCGGCCCACTCGGCTGGAGGAAGAGGCCTGGGCGAGGCGAGGCGGCCCAGGGCGGCGGCCTCGCGGTGCTGGCGATGCGGGAGCCCGCCTGGCCGGCGCGGCCCGCAAGGAAGGAGGTGGCGGCGGTGGTAGTTGCGGCGAGGCCCTGCTGGGGTCGGCCCAGCCGTGGCGGGAGGCGGCGAAGGCCCGGTCGGAGGAGCGAGGGAGACGGGCCAGGCGCGGCGATCTGGGCCCGATCTGACGGAGGACGCTGGCGTTGACCCGAGCGGAGGGACGCGGTGTCGCCTGGCGACGGGAGGAAGTGCAGTGCGGCGCGACGCGTGATGGGCCTTCGGGCCTGACGCGGAGGTGACGAGATCCAGGCGAAGCGGCCGGCCAAGTTGTCCAGCGCCCTCGGCGCTTGGCTGGGTCGCTGTCGTTCGGCTGGATCGAAACAGAACGAGCGGAGTGCCTGGCGCGAAGGAGCGGCCGAGCGCCTGGCTGCGATGCGCTGCGGCTGGCGCGTTGACCTGGCGCAGATCGAGGAGCTGCGGGCTGCGGAAGGAAACGGCGGCGGCTGGTTCCCAGGGGAACTTGCCAAGTGGCAGTAGGTGGATGGCAGATCTGAGAAAATTTAGGGGGGAGGAGGAGGAAGAAGATGGAGATGCCAAAATTAGACTAGGGTCTAATATATAGCAGGGTTTAGGGTTAGGGGGGAATTTAGGGGCGCTAGGAGCCCTCCGATCGCGATCCGACGGATCCGATCGTGGGGGTAGATTAAAAAGGCCTAGGAGGAGATAAAAGACTGCAGTAGGGGGTGTTTCTGGGACACGAAGTGAAGGCACTTTGGACCCACACGAGCAACGGATGGAAAAGTCAATGGAGTCCAAACGAGACGAGATTTGAGAGGCGGGTTGCACACAACAAAACAACAACGCACGCAACAACCTCGCGGCACACCGGTAACATTACACGCCCGAACAACAAAGTAGGCCTACGGGACGTCACGGACACGTGAGGGAGCTCCGGAATGCGAAACGGACAACAGGAAGGAACGCGTGGAACCGGATGCAACCGACAACACAAATGCAATGCGATGCACATGTCTACATGATATGAATGAATGCCACACACTCACACAACAAAACGAGGAAAACCCGAAAGACAAAGAACCCGGAATGGAAATAGATGAAGCCGGAGATATATTATATATACCCAAAAGGGAAAGTATTACATTCGGGGCATTACAAACTCTCCTCAACTACAAAAAGATCTCGTCCCGAGATCTAGGACTGGAAAAAGGAAGGGTACTCGGAACGAAGATGATCTTCTCGTTCCTAGGTAGCTTCTCGGTCGGTGTGATGTGACCACTTGACTTTCAGAAACTTGATGGACTTGTTGCGGGTCTTGCGTTCGGTTTCTTCGAGAATGGCAACTGGATGCTCTCGGTAGGACAGGTCTTGTTGAAGATCAATCTCTTCAAACGGAATCATGCGCTCAGGTGCCTTGAAGCATTTGCGAAGTTGAGACACATGGAAGACATCATGAACATTTGCGAAGTTTGGAGGGAGCTCAAGCTGATAGGCTAGGTCGCCTCTCTTGCCAAGAATCTTGAAAGGACCGACGTATCTAGGAGCAAGTTTCCCTTTGATACCGAATCTTTGGGTTCCTTTCGTCGGAGAAACTCGGAGATAGACATGATCACCGATGTCGAAAGCCAAATCACGATGCTTTCCGTCATAGTAGCTCTTCTGACGCGACTGAGCGGCCTTGAGATTCTCACGTATGACTTTGCACATTTCTTCGGCTTCTGAGATCAAGTCATTGCCAAGAAGTTGACGTTCGCCTGTTTCAGACCAGTTGAGAGGGGTACGGCACTTTCTGCCATAGAGAATTTCAAACGGTGCTTTGCCTGCACTTGCTTGAAAGCTGTTGTTGTAAGAGAACTCGGCAAATGGAAGACAGTCTTCCCGTTTCATGCCGAAGGAGATGACACAGGCTCTGAGCATGTCTTCTAGAATCTGATTCACACGCTCGACTTGACCATTAGTCTGAGGGTGAAAGGCAGTGCTGAACCTGATCTTAGTGCCCATGGCGGACTGAAAGGAGTCCCAGAACCTTGATGTGAACAAGCTTCCACGGTCTGAGGATATAACTTGAGGAATGCCATGTAGGGACACAATTCTGGAAGTGTACAGCTCTGCAAGTTGAGCTGCATTGATTGATTCTTTGACTGGAAGAAAGTGAGCGACTTTGGTAAGCTTGTCAATCACCACAAAGATAGCATCATTTCCTCGCTTGGATTTAGGAAAGCCAATGACGAAGTCCATTTCAATGTGGTCGAACTTCCACTCGGGAATATGAAGAGGTTGGAGAAGACCGGTTGGACGTTGATGTTCTGCTTTCACTCTTCTGCATACATCACATTCGTTCACGAATTGGGCAATTTCCCTTTTCATGCGTGTCCACCAGTAAGATTGTTTGAGGTCTTGATACATCTTGGAACTGCCAGGATGAATGGAAAGGAGAGAATCATGAGCTTCTTCCATTATGAGCTTCCTGAGATCACCTTTGGGAACAACGAGTCTGTCCTCGAAGAACAAGGTATCTCTCTCATCAACACGGAAGCACTTGTATTTTGGAGTGCCCTTTGCAATCCCATGTTTCACTTTCTTCACCATGGTATCACTGAGCTGGGCCTCACGGACTTGATCTTCCAAGGTAGGAGCAATTTGGAGATTTGCAAGAAAACCCTGCGGAACAACTTGGAGGTTGAGCTTCCTGAATGCTTCACAAAGCTCAGGCTGGTACGGCTTGATAAGAAGGCTGTTGCAATATGCCTTTCTGCTCAAAGCATCTGCAATCACATTCGCCTTGCCAGGAGTGTATTCAATGCTGGGATTATACTCTTGGATCATTTCGACCCAACGAGTCTGACGGAGGTTCAGATGCGGCTGTGTGAAGATGTACTTCAAGCTCTTGTGATCGGTGAAGATGTCGACCTTTCTGCCCAACAACAGATGTCTCCACGTAATCAGAGCATGTACCACAGCTGCTAGCTCGAGATCATGTGTGGGATAGTTCTTCTCACTTGGCTTGAGCTGACGAGAAGTGTATGCCACAATTCTCTTATCTTGCATAAGCACACCACCAAGACCTTGAAGAGACGCATCACAGAATACTTCATAGGGCTTGGTTTCATCCGGAGCAGTCAGAACTGGAGCAGAAACAAGCTTCTCTTTGAGGGTTTTGAATGCCACTTCACATTCTGGAGACCAAAAGTATTTGACATTCTTCTGAAGCAGGTTGGAAAGAGGCTTGGCAATCTTGGAGAAGTTTTCAACAAATCTTCTGCAATAGCTGGCAAGACCCAGAAAACTGCGTAGCTGCTTGACGTTCTGAGGAGCTTCCCAGTTGACAATTGCTTCAACTTTCTCGGGATTAACCGCAATACCGTCAGCTGAGATGATGTGGCCCAGGTACAAAACCTTATCGAGCCAAAACTCGCACTTGGAGAACTTGGCATAGAATTTATGCTCTCGGAGTCGATCAAGAACCAGTCGTAAGTGCTTTTCGTGATCTTCTTCATTCTTGGAAAACACCAGAATATCATCCAGATACACAAGCACAAACTCGCCAGTATAGAGCTTGAAGATGTAATGCATCATCCTTGAAAAGGTAGGAGGAGCATTGGCGAGACCGAAGGACATGACAGTATACTCGTATGAACCGTAGCTCGTTCTGAAGGCCGTCTTGGGAATGTCTTCCTCGCGAATGCGAATTTGATGATAGCCCATTCGGAGGTCAAGCTTAGAGAACACTTTAGCTCCTTTGAGCTGCTCAAAGAGTTCGTTGATGTTGGGGAGCGGATATTTGTTCTTAATCGTCTTCTTGTTCAATGGCCGGTAGTCAACACAGAGACGCTCCGTGCCATCTTTCTTCTTGACAAATAAGACACCACAGCCCCATGGAGACGTACTCGGTCTGATAAGACCCATACTCTCCTGCTTATCAAGCTGCTTCTTCAATTCCTTCAATTCATCCGGAGAGAGCTTGTACGGACGCCGGCATGCTGGCTCAGTGCCCGGCTCGAGTTCAATGACAAACTCCACCTGACGGTGTGGAGGCATGCCTGGAAGTTCTTCTGGAAAGACGTCTTGATATTCATTCACCACCGGAATTTGATTTATGGCATTAATTTCGCCCTTATCATTGAGAGAGAAAAGCCGGATAGTATTATCCCTAGAGGCGAAGATAATCACATCTTCATCATAATGAGTCATCTTGACTTCCTTTTGAGCACAATCAATGTGAGCATCATGCTGAGAAAGCCAATCCATTTCGAGGATGAGGTCGATGTCAGAATTGCCGAGAATCACCAGAGAAGCCAAAAATCGATAATCACCCATGCGAATAGAAACATCCGGAGCATATATACTGGAATGCATTCGTCTCCCAGGAGAAACAACTAATAACTCCCTTGGCAAACTTTTGATGTCAACATTATTCTTGGATGCAAAAGGTTGAGACATGAAAGAGCATGAAGCACCCGAATCAAACAAAACTTTAGCAGGTATAGAGTTCACTGGGAGGTTACCCAAAATGACATCAGAAGAATTCTCCGCTTGTGCTGCATTCATCAGATTGACCCTTGCTCACTTTGGATCATGCCTGACAATAGCTGAACTCATAGGTGGAGGAGGTGGAAGACGCTTTGGATTCGGACATCTGTTGGCATAGTGACCTTTCTGAGTGCATTTGTTGCAAGTCACTTCTGAGAGAGGACGGAAATGAGAACCACTGGACTTGGAGCCTTGAGACTGAAACTGCTTCTTCGACTGGTTGCTCGGGTTGGGTGGGTGGGAGAAACCACGACCACTAGAGTTCTTGTTGTTGGAGTAGTTGGAGTTGTTGTATGGAGCTCGAATCACTGGAGGAGGAGGAAGCCAGAATTTCTGTTGTTTCGCAGCCAACTGAGACGATGAGGAAGAGTGAACGGCATCTCGAATTCTCTTCTTAGAAGCCTCCATCTTAAGCTGAGCTGCTTCTTGTTTCAAAGCCATGTTATAGAACTTGTCGAATTCATCGGGCTCGAACAAAGTGAGAGCAAGCTGAAGTTCATATTTGAGACCTCCACGGAACTGATAGATTTTGCTCTTGGCATCAGGAATTGTAGGATCGAAAGTATGTCTAGAGGGGGGGTGATTAGACTACTTGACAATATAAAAAATCTGCCTTTAGATCATGAACAGTTTTTGGCAGTTTCACAATTATGATCAATTCAAGTATCACCCTACACATGCAATTCTAGAGTATAAGCAGCGGAAAGTAAATTGCACATGTAGTAAAGAGAGGTGGAGAAGATCAAACGCAGTTTGGAGACACGAAGATTTTTGTCGTGGTTCCGATAGGTGGTGCTATCGTACATCCACGTTGATGGAGACTTCAACCCACGGAGGGTAACGGCTGCGCGAGTCCACGGAGGGCTCCACCCACGAAGGGTCCACGAAGAAGCAACCTTGTCTATTCCATCATGGCCTACGCCCACGGAGGACTAGCCTTACTCGGGGTAGATCTTCACGAAGTAGGCGATCTCCTTGCCCTTACAAACTTCTTGGTTCAACTCCACATCTCAAAGACGGAGGCTCCCAAGCGACACCTAACCAATCTAGGAGGCACCACCCTCCAAAAGGTAATAGATGTTGTTGATGATGATGAACTCCTTGCTCTTATGCTACAAATGATAATCTCCCCAACACTCAACTCTCCTCACTGATATGGCTGTGGTGGAAGAAAGGATTGAGTGGAAAGCAACTTGGGAAGGCTAGAAATCAAGTTTCATATGGTAGGAATGGAATGACTTGATCTCAACACAAGGGTAGGTAGTTCTCTTCTCAGAAAGTGTATGGTAGGAGTGGTAGACTTTCTGATGGCTCTCTCCACGAATGAAGAGGGGTGGAGGGGTATATATAGCCTCCACACAAAATCCAACCGTTACACACATAATTGAGCAATCTCGGTGAGACCGAAGTGAAAACTCGGTCAGACCGAAAGTTCAAATATAGTGAACGTTGGGGTTTTCGGTGGGACCGAAAATACTATCTCGGTGTGTCCGATATGAGTCAAAGGTAGGAGCTTGCCATCTCGGTGGGACCGAAATCAACAACTCGGATATTCCGATATGATGTCAATTGGTTACAGAAGGTTGGCAGTCCAGTTTCGGTGAGACCGAACTCAAAATCGGATGGACCGAAATTTCTAGGGTTTGGAAGAATAGCTGAGGTGGTTCATCTCGGTGGGACTGAGTTTGCAGAATCGGTTTGTCCGAGATTACTTATGAGTGTGTTAAGTAGTGAAGATTGCTGATAGTTGAAGGAGCTAAATCACTAAGCACTTGAGCAACCAGATCATCAACACAACCTCATCCCCTTTTAATAGTATTGGCTTTTCCTATGGACTCAATGTGATCTTTGATCACTAAACCAAAAATGGAGTCTTGAGCTTTTGCCAATGCTTGTCTTAGCATTTTGAGGGGTCCACTTCTTCAGACATTTCCTTACCTATATCATCGAACTTCTCTGAAATGATTCTCAAGTAGCCATTAGTTCAATGATATATATGTTGTTATTAATTACCAAAACCACCCGGGGATTAGTTGCACTTTCAATCTCCCCCTTTTTGGTAATTGATGACAACATATAGATCAAAGCTTCGACAAGAGATATAATCAATGAATAATATCGTCGCTTTGAGAAGTATGTGATAAACAAGAGCTCCCCCTAAATTTGTGCATTATTTAAAATTTGCGTTTGAATGCAAATGCACAATCGATTAGGATTATGGGTCACTCTTCCATGTCACATACATCTTGGTGGAGCGCACAAAATGATAAGAATGAATAACATCCACTCAATCACCAAGACAAGAGTAAATAGCCATACAATAAGGAATAGCATATGATAAGCATTAATCACACATTAAAGCATAGTATGACCAAGCACTCATTAAGGTAGCATCAAACGTAGTAGCAAGCACACTGAAAGTATCAAGAACCAAAAGAAACAAATGTATCTCAAAGGAAACCGGCAAAAGAACGAAAGAGCACTCTCTCTCTCTCGAAGCCCTATGATCTATACAATTTCTCCCCCTTTGGCAACAAGTTACCAAAAAGTTCGAAAAGATATAGAACTAAGCGTCACTGTGGGCTCTGCTGGCGGCTCCCGTCTGGGTAGATGTCGGAGTAGAAATGACGGCATCGGCGAAGACTTCTGCTGATGTCTGCGCTGGAGGAGTGGATGCTGGAGCTGGAGTAACTGCTGGAGCTGTAGCTGGTGCTGGAGTGGTAGCCCTGGAGTCAGTCACTGGGATAGCTGCAGATCGGGATCCTCTAGGAACCTAAGCAGTCTGGCGATGAGAGTCCTGGACTAGATCATCCTGCATGAGCTCTGCTCTCTCCTGCCTTGCTTCCTCCATGTCCGCCTCAAGCTTGTTGACGGACACCTGAATCTCAGTCAGCTTCACGTCCAGAGCGTGGATCTTGTCCTCAACAATCCTCTCTAGGCTTTCCTGAGATTGCTCAATGCTGGCCAGGCGTTGTTCAATCCTCTGGGTAGCTTCAAGAATCTGCTCTCCGAAGCTCTTTGGCTTAGCTGCTGCTGCTGCTGCCTCTTTATTAGCTTTGGCTTTCTTTGCAGCTTCAATTTTGGCTTGTCCTTCAACTGAGGTTGGATCCTCCTCATCCATCACAACAACGTTGTCCTCATGCTCTGGCTGCAGTGGCAAGTGCTTCCTATCCAACATGAATTTGCCCGTGCCAAACTTGGCATTGATGAGCATCTGAATCTGCGGGGCAAATCCACACGACCTCTTCTGGTCAGCTGCAGTCCTCTTGATGGTCTCTACCATTAAGTCCATCACCTTGAAAGGTGCCTTCTCATCGAGAATGTGCAGCATGTTGATAGAATAGCCTTGAATCATGCGGTGGTCTCCAGACTTGGGCATCAAGGTATGCCTCAAAATAGTGTTAGTGGTGGTCAGACCTGCCTGGAGATAGTACACTGAGCCAAGCTTCCACCCTTCCAAATCAGCAGCGGGGATCTCCTTGTACATGTTCTTCATGGAATCATGACTCTTCTTAGGAATCCCATAGATATCAATGTCGTCCTCTCTCTGCACTGGAGCATTCAGAAGTTCTGCCCATTCTTCAACAGACGAAGAAAACCTTTGACCTTCAGTCATCCAGGTGATCTTGCCATCAGGATAGAAGTGGGCTGTGGCGTAGAACTGCATGATCATCTCGTCATTCCAAGCTGTCAGCTCCTGACCCACGAACTCATCAACTCCACATGCAGTGAAGCTCTCATGCACATGGGGAAAGAAGTCTCGGTGCTCTTCACTGTCAATGTACTTCCAGTCAACATACCTGGTGTCAGCAACAATAGGCTTCTTATCCATCAGCACGGTCTCATAGAAGTCCTGCTGCTCTCTGGTGTGGAATCTGGGGTCCACAGCAGTTCTTCTCCTCACGGCATATGGATCAGACTGTCTCCATAGCCTGAGACCTTTATCCTTCCTTGCCTTCATATCCTCGGCTTGAGGATGAGCATCGTTGTGGAGTGGCAACTTAGGACGGAGCTTAAGCAACACATGTTCTTCATCAGACTCAGACGGTGGCATCTCACCTTTGTTCTTCTCAGAAGCTGGAATGCTCTTGGTTGTCCTCTTGGGCTTGGCTGGAGCTGCCTTGGCTTGAGCAGGCTTCTTGGTCTTAGAAGTGGCTTGAGCCCTAATAGCATCACCCATGAACTTAGCTTTCTGAGGAGGAGGCTGGGGTGCATCTTCTTCTTCTTCTTCGGCAGCATCAACATGAGGTTCAGCATATACTACCCTCTTCCTCTTGGAAGTTTTCTTCACCTTACTTGGAGCTGGCTCTTCCAAGTTGAGTTTCTTTGCAACAGCTGACTGCTTGACCTTGCTGGTGCCTTTCTTTGACTACTGCCCTTCGTGCTCTTTGGCAACGACTTTCCTCTTGGGCTTGGAGGTAACTTCCTCAGCAACGAAGTCAGAGTCCTCATCATCAGAATTTCTCTTCTTTCTGGTTCTGGTGGCTGTAGGAGGCAAACCACTAGGGGTGCCCCTCTCACCATCATCACTGGAACTACTAGCCTCAGGACTAGTATCTGCCTCTGGAATCTCTGCAAACGGTGACTCAGACCTGTTCTGGCTGTCACTGACATCTGACATGGCTGACAACCTGTGAAAGGATAAGGTATAGGCAGAGTAGAAGAGTTATCACAACTGCAGAGGTTTTTGCAAAAAAAATGAGTTCAAATCTTAGTTTTGAGTTTTCACAGAATGCATTTTGGTCAAACCGATTTTCAGTTTCGGTGAATCCGAAGTGTATAACAGAAACCTACACACCACTTTCGGTCAGACCGAAATGGGTTTCGGTCCTACCGAAACACTAGGGTTTCACTGAGACTCTACATCGGTCACACCGATTTGCACGAATCGGTTAGACCGAACGGTGCAGTGCAATGGCCAGAGGCCAAATCGGTCATTCTGAGTTTTCAAAATCGGTTTCACCGAGATGTGTTCCGTGGAAACCTAAACCTAAGCATTTCGCTCGAAACTAAGAGGATCTGATCTGATGTTTAGGGAATATCTCAAACGTGGATAGATACATGGCAAACCAATCGTGCAAGAATCAGATGGGGAGCACGAGAGGGATCGGGACTCACCCTAACTTGGTGGAGTCCCTCTACGGCGGCAACGGCGCGGAGAAGATTACCGTTGACGGCGGCGGAGACCTGCGGCGAGGGCGCACAGGCGACGACGGCGACGATCCGAAGACCAGGGCGACGGCAGCAGGGGACTTGGTGGCGAAACGGTTTGAAGAGTTAAATCGCGCGCAGCCCTCAGGTATATATATCCCCATACTGTCGGTGGGACCGAGTTGAAAAACTCGGTGACACCGAAATGGCTAACTGCTGTGCAGTTACACATATCGGTCACGCCGAGATTTTGAACTCGGTTTCACCGAGATGAAACCTAGATCAGTCTAAGCGTTTCGGTTGGACCGAGATGGAGAAGTCGGTCAGACCGAAATGGACTTAGAAGGTTTTGGAAGTCAGCCTTAGACGGATCGGTGGCTCCGAGTGCTCCTCACTCGGAGGGTCCGAAAATGACTTGTTCGAAGTTGTGATATGAGCATGAATAGAATTTGAGAGAAGAAAGCATAGATAGCTAGGGAAGGTGCTTAGGCATTCTTGTCCATCCATTTGGCCAGAAAAGTCAAAACAATCAAAACAACAAATGGATGTCCTTGAATGAATAAAATCATGCATTCAACATGCTCACACAATAAGATAGCAACTGAAATATGTGTCAAACATGCACAACCAATACTCTAGCTACTAGCACACAATTTGTCGATGACTAGGTCATCTATATATGAGTATATTGACTTAGGAGCCAAATGAGAACATTTGATCATAGGTCATACTCATCGTTTAAGCACAAGTGGGGTTACCACTTTTACATAAAGCATTGATGTGTTCACATCATTTGGAGATGCTTTAGCTCAATTTTTTAGAGCAAAGCTCCCCCTAGATGTGAGAACCCCTTTTAAAGGGTCAAACTAACCTTGGGTTGTCATAGAAGACTTCATGTAGATGTTGAAGATGTGGATGCTCAAAGTTGATGTAGATCATCAAGAGTTGGGAGCTATCCTTTGGATTGGGGCACTTTCAATACCTACATGGGCTAGTCCCACAAGGAACAAACAAGGATATCCATAGACATAGATTGAAGTTCACAAAAGATGATGTCCATGAAAGCAATGATTACCTTGTCCCTTGACTTACCAACAAGAGGGTTTGTGACTCCATGAACTAGTGCATGATGTGGAAGTTGATTGCACAAGTTCTTGCCAAAATGAATATGAGTGAAGTATGTTGGCGGAGTCACCCTCAAGAACCTTCTAGTTCTTCTTCTTTGGGATCCACATCATCTTGATGGGAATCCTTGGTGTTGTAGTTGAGCTTGACGAAGTAGAACTTGACGTGTCCTTGGGAACCCACTTGACCATGGCTTGAGGTGCTTCAATGAATGCATCAATCTCCTCTTGAAGCTTGTCCTTGGCCTTTAGCTTGTGGTCTTGTGGTGGAAGGTCATCTTTAGCTTGTTCCACATTGGAAGAAGTAGGATCATACTTCTCCTTTTGTGAAACAAACTGTGGAGTAGGGTATTGACCTTCTTCCCACTCAACACCTTCGGCGTTGAACTTTCGCTCAAAACCAATCCCTTGATTCTTCCGGTGTCTTCCTTGTTTGCGAACAATTTCCTCAAAGTTCTTGCTTCCGGCAAGACTCTTGTAGACACCCTTCTCTATGATTTCCTTCAATAAGCTATTTTCTTGCTCAAGTGTAACTTGGCTTGAAACATTGTTAGTGGAATCAAGAGAACTACTAGAAGTAACAATATTGGATTTAACATTGTTATTGTTACTACTAGAGGAAGAACTTTTCTTATGCTTGTCATGCTTAGTCTTAATAGGTGGCAAGAAATTAGACAAGAGAAGTCGTTTGGCAAGATATGAAGAACTCTTCTTTCGAAGATCGTCATTGATCGCTTTTAGAAACTCATGTTCTTGCTCTAGTGTGAGCTTCTCGAAGCGTAGCTTCTCATGAGATCTTAGGGGCTCTCTATGATCTTCTTGAGTTGTTTCATGAGCTAACTTAAGAGTGTTTAGTTCTTTAGTTAGACGCTCAATCTCCTTCATAGCATTGTCATTCGACTCTTCTCGACTATAAAGACTAGCATTTTCATCATTACAAAGCTCACTAGATTTATCATGCAAGAGCTCATCTTCACCAAGCAAGTCATCCTCATCACTATCAAAGTCAATGAATTCAGGGTGTGTTACCTTGGGGCCTTTAGCCATGAAGCATCTTCCAATTCCCTCATTTGGTGAATCAAATAAGTCGTAGGAGTTGGAGTTGGAGGATACGAGTGCAAGTCCGGCAACACCTTCATCTTGACTGTAGTCGGAGTCGGAGTGATAGCTTCCATCGGATTGATTGTCGGATTCGGAGCCGGAGACCCATTCACCTACATGAGCTTGATGTCTTCTTCTTGTGTAGCTCCTTGATGACTTGTCTTTCCTCTCCGAGTCCTTGCTTCTCCGAGAGGGTCTTCGTTCATAACGATCATCTCTACTCCTTCTCTCTCTCCGAGGTGACTCATCTCTTGCTCTTCTTCTTGGAGATTCTTCTCTTCTCTTGTGGGGAGCCGTACACTCATTTGAGAAGTGTCCGGGTCTTCCACAATTGTAGCAGTTTCGATCACGACTAGAAGATCTCTTTTCATCATATGATCTAGACTTTGAGCTTCTTTCTTTGCCTCTATTCTTGTAAAACTTGTTAAGGTTCTTAACCATTAGGCTTATCTCTTCATTAGAAATTAGCTTGTCACTTGAGGTGGTGGGAGAATCACTTGTAGCTTTGTAAGCACCACTTGACTTGTTGTGAAGCTCTTCCTTATCCTTAAGTGTCATCTCATGAGCAACAATTCTTCCAATGACTTCAGTTGGCTTGAGGGTCTTGTAGTTTGGCATCATTTGGATCAAAGTGCACACGGTGTCATATTTTCCATCCAAAGCTCTTAGAATCTTCTTGATGATGAATCGGTCGGTCATTTCTTCGCTTCCTAAGCCGGCAATCTCATTTGTGATGAGAGCAAGCCTAGAGTACATTTCAGCGACTCCTTCACCATCCTTCATCTTGAACTTGTCAAGTTGACCTTGAAGAATATCTAGCTTTGATTCCTTCACAGATTCAGTACCTTCATGCATTTCAACCAAAGTATCCCAATTCTCTTTAGCATTCTCAAGACGGCTGATTTTGTTGAACTCCTCGGGACACAAAGCATTGAAGAGAATGTCACAATCTTGAGCGTTGTTTTGCAACATCCGCAACTCTTCCGGTGTAGCTTCGCGATCCGGAACTTTTCCTTCCTCGAAGAAATCACCTTGCATACCAACACAAATAATGCCCCATGCGGCTGGGTTATGACCAAGAATATGCATTTTCATTTTATGCTTCCAACTAGCAAAATTTGTACCATCAAAGTAAGGACCTCTACGATAATTACCCTCACTAGACGTCATACTCTCCTAGGTTGTGAAACCAAGCTTATGGAGTCCAATGCAATGGAAACCAAAACAATGGAGACCAAAGCTCTGATACCACTTGTAGGATCGAAAGTATGTCTAGAGGGGGGGTGATTAGAGTACTTGACAATATAAAAAATCTGCCTTTAGATCATGAACAGTTTTTGGCAGTTTCACAATTATGATCAATTCAAGTATCACCCTACACATGCAATTCTAGAGTATAAGCAGGGGAAAGTAAATTGCACATGTAGTAAAGAGAGGTGGAGAAGATCAAACGCAGTTTGGAGACACGAAGATTTTTGTCGTGGTTCCGATAGGTGGTGCTATCGTACATCCACGTTGATGGAGACTTCAACCCACGGAGGGTAACGGCTGCGCGAGTCCACGGAGGGCTCCACCCACGAAGGGTCCACGAAGAAGCAACCTTGTCTATTCCATCATGGCCTACGCCCACGGAGGACTAGCCTTACTCGGGGTAGACCTTCACGAAGTAGGCGATCTCCTTGCCCTTACAAACTTCTTGGTTCAACTCCACATCCCAAAGACGAAGGCTCCCAAGCGACACCTAACCAATCTAGGAGGCACCACCCTCCAAAAGGTAATAGATGTTGTTGATGATGATGAACTCCTTGCTCTTATGCTTCAAATGATAATCTCCCCAACACTCAACTCTCCTCACTGATATGGCTGTGGTGGAAGAAAGGATTGAGTGGAAAGCAACTTGGGAAGGCTAGAAATCAAGTTTCATATGGTAGGAATGGAATGACTTGATCTCAACACAAGGGTAGGTAGTTCTCTTCTCAGAAAGTGTATGGTAGGAGTGGTAGACTTTCTGATGGCTCTCTCCACGAATGAAGAGGGGGTGGAGGGGTATATATAGCCTCCACACAAAATCCAACCGTTACACACATAATTGAGCAATCTCAGTGAGACCGAAGTGAAAACTCGGTCAGACCGAAAGTTCAAATATAGTGAACGTTGGGGTTTTCGGTGGGACCGAAAATACCATCTCGGTGTGTCCGATATGAGTCAAAGGTAGGAGCTTGCCATCTCGGTGGGACCGAAATCAACAACTCGGATATTCCGATATGATGTCAATTGGTTACAGAAGGTTGGCAGTCCAGTTTCGGTGAGACCGAACTCAAAATCGGATGGACCGAAATTTCTAGGGTTTGGAAGAATAGCTGAGGTGGTTCATCTCGGTGGGACTGAGTTTGCAGAATCGGTTTGTCCGAGATTACTTATGTGTTAAGTAGTGAAGATTGCTGATAGTTGAAGGAGCTAAATCACTAAGCACTTGAGCAACCAGATCATCAACACAACCTCATCCCCTTTTAATAGTATTGGCTTTTCCTATGGACTCAATGTGATCTTTGATCACTAAACCAAAAATGGAGTCTTGAGCTTTTGCCAATGCTTGTCTTAGCATTTTGAGGGGTCCACTTCTTCAGACATTTCCATACCCATATCATCGAACTTCTCTGAAATGATTCTCAAGTAGCCATTAGTTCAATGATATATATGTTGTTATTAATTACCAAAACTACCCGGGGATTAGTTGCACTTTCAGGAATGTCTTGCTTAGCATAGCGAGCGAGGTTTTGGAACTTGACATTATACTGATAGACTGTCATCGAGCCCTGCTTCAGGTTGCGGAATTGCTCACGCATACCCTCGATGACACTTGTAGGAATGTGGTGCGAACGGAAATCCTTGCAGAAATTCTCCCAAGAGATCACTTGACCCGGCCTGGAGTCTTTGTACTGCTGCCACCAGTCAGCTGCTTGATCTTTCAGTTGGAAGGCTGCAAACTTCACATAATCATCTTCCTTCACGTTACTGCACTCGAAATGCTTCTTGATATCGGTTAGCCAATCTTCAGCATCAAGAGGGTCGACACAGTAAGTGAAAGCTTTAGGATTGTTGGCCAAGAACTGGTTAAGAGTAGCATGGTGCTGCTGGAAGAAGTTGCCTTGGTTCCCTGGAACACCCTGATTAGCTTGATTAGCTTGCATCATCTGCATCATCTGCATCATCAACTGAGTGTTCTGAGCAGTAGTCTGCATAATTGCTCTCCAAGCCTCAGGCGGAGGAGGAGGGGAAGGAGGATGATCTGGGACCTCTTCCACCTCTGGGTTAGCGTTGGGAACCTTTTTCGGAGCCATCTTGTAAGAGATTACCACGAATCAACAATTGATTGACAAAAGGTATAAGCTGAATCAATGGAATGAATTGCAACAAGTCTTCACAATAATCATTCGAACAATAAGAACGAATGAAATCATTCGAACAAGAGGAACGAATGAATTTCTTAGTTAAATGATAACATCAGTCTTCACGAGAAGCCACATAGGGGAAAAATGAAAAATAATAAAAACAACAAGGTACGGATGGAACAAACACAAGAAAGGAGTTTCGTTCTAACATCTTCGTGCTGAAAGCATATGAACGCGTTACGAAAAGGTTTTGCAATCCCCGGATCAGCATAGCCAAGGGCCCTTTAAGATGCAACTCCTGATAGTAACATCGGTCATATAACCCCTTCACTCAATGTCGAACCCCAAACTCACTAACCTGCATTCGTTGGAAGAATGCCTACGATCTACTGGATAAAACCCACCTATAGATTTCCGAAAGATTCCAGTTATGCAATCAGGTGTTGGGGATACACAGGAAGCACCGCGCAATCAACTCTAAACCTACATCCAGGTGTATCCATCCTTCAACACATAACCAGTCTTTCTCGGAAACTGTGTACCTCGGACCTTCGAAAAGCATCCACTATAACAAGCCATGGCAATACTCCCGAACTACCTCCCCAGTACTGGGTGATGTCGGGGTTATCTTGCCACTGGCCGTATAGGGGAGATTTTCGATGTCGGCCGTCTTAAGTATTTAGTACTGCCGCGATATGCTTGTGTCAATGATACCCCGAAGCTCAACTCCTCGGTAACAGGAGGCATCGAGAACAATATCCTTGTCACAAGAACATCGAAACAATCCCAGAATACTCGCGGGATTCCTAAAAAAAAAATTGTGCAAATTTTGAAGATAGGAGAGACAAGAGTAGACGTCAGGAGTCCTCACCAGAGAGAAAAGGGATGAGAAGCAAAGAAATTCTACTCTCCGATATAATATAGGACTCAAAAAGTTTTTAGTGTGTGCCTAGACTCGACCGTCAACGATTCGATCAAACAGTGGGGGCTCCTAGGTCGGAGAAGGCTCTGAATACCAACTTGTAATGCCCAGGATGGAGTTATACCTCCTACGTGTCGAGGCACGACTTAAAGGCATAAATCCATCCTAGAATGATCTCAAGTTTGGTAATCTTTGCACAACTCATGTAAAAGAGGGGATAGTAAACAGAAAATAGTTGGCTTACACTCGCCACGTCACAGAATTACAGTACAAGTCTCAAACATCATACATTAAGAACATCACAACCCTCTAAGGGTAAAAGCCAAATGTCAAAGTACCAAACTTAGATAAATAAACCACAGGCGGATCGAATCCTAGTAAGAGTCTCCACTACTGATCATCCGGGTATCACACATAGTACCGACTACGCTCCTCGTCGTACTCCCAATCCAGCTCGGTGCCATCACCTGGATAGCTCACAGCTGGACCTGCATCTGGTGTGTGAAGTAACTGTGAGCCACAGAGGACTCAGCAATCCCGTCTCCGGGTAACAAGACTATCAAAGCCTTTGGGTGAGGATAAGGCTGAAGAAAAGAATAAGTGTCTGCAGCAGCAACTAGCATCTAGCTTACGTAAGTGAGAGCGAGAAGAGAAGGCCTCGACGAGAAGTGATCACGAAGTGATCCTAGCTACAAGCTCAACAAGCATAACCCCTCCGTGTTCAACTCCCGAATCCCTATTCGGAAATTGACAGTCACGGAACACACGCTGATAGTGTATTAGAAACATTGTGTCAAGTTATCTACAACCGGAATTAACAAGCTCCCATCTGCCACATAACCGCGGGCACGGCTTTCGAAAGTTCAAACCCTGCAGGGGTGTTCCAACTTGACCCATTACAAGCCCACGATCCGCGGAGTCGCAACTCCAAAGTGGGAAGACCCGAGTATCCTCGGAATCCCGTGCTCAAGATATACCGAGCTAAGGTAAGGCTAATCCAGCAAATCCTCCCGGCGTGTCGACACCCTGATAGTAGCCGCGCGTATCTAAGTCTCAGGACACGACCGGATGGGTGATGCTACGGGTTTTTACCAAACCTCGAGTTTCCTTGAGGTGGCCCCGCAGGACCCCCAGTTCGGACCAACACTCATGTGGAGCACTGGCCCGGGGTTGTTGATTAAGAAAAGGGTTTATAACTCCCTATGCAAGTTTAGTTTGTTATTAGGCAAATAGTACCAATGTTGGGACTTGCTGGAAAAGACTTAGCACTTAGCGGTTTATCGAGGGGGTCCCATACACCCCAACCGTGTTAGGAACGCATAATCAAGGAACATAACACCGGTTTATACGGTTCCTAACGGCATCAGTGGAACAAATCACCAAGCAAAAGGCTTAGCCTTCCACCCTTGCCAATATATAGATGATTTCATTTAAAGCATTTATATAGTGTGATATAACCCAACCAAACTTCAACATGAAGCAAGCATCTTCGATCTTCTCCTGCAACTAGCAATGCTATAAGAAGGGCTAAGCGAAGCATACTTAGCCAAGCAACGATTTGCATAGGTAGGTTGGTTAAACATGGAAATTGGCTACAAGTAGGAGGCTGACAAGAAGATCATGGGCATCGAGGCAAAACTATAGATCGAGACTACTAGCAATAGGGAAAGATAGTAATGTTATCGGGGTTCGGTCATCTTGCCTGAAGAGAAGTCGTTCGGATCGTAAGAAGGGTCCTCGTGCTCAACCTCGTTGGAAACCTCGCGCTCGTACTCGGACTCAGACTCAGCTTCCGGCTCTAAACAAAACAATCACACCAAGCACCAATCAACAAGATGCAATGCGCACTCGGAAAAGATGAATGCATGATGGATGCACTAAGGATGCACATGGAGCACGTAAAATATCACTCAAGCAAAACACCTCAAAACAAGATAACAACCTGATATTATTAATCTACACGGAAAAACAATCAAGTTTGATATAAGATTCGCTGAAATCGGAGTTACGGGCTAAAAGTTATGCCCGAAACGAAGAAATGAGCGAAAGCTGAAAATTACAGCAACATAGCAACTTCGGAGCTCAAAATAATTAAGCTACAGCACTCAAATAACATGGCAAAGGGCATGAACACAAACTAGACATATACTACAGCAACTATGTCCAAGGTGCACACCCAACGGAGTCACAGATCAATAGCAATGATCTTGGACATATTGAACTTGACAATAAAATTCTGGCAGCAGAATTTTATTGAAACTTTGGAGCAAAAGATGAACATGCTACAGCCACTTAAATGGACATGTGAGGACATGAATGGAAAGACAACAATATATACTACAAAGAACAATCAAGATCCACTCCAAAACTATCATGCTTTGTCCTAGAACATCACACGAACATGGCATCGGAACGTTACAGATTTCAGACTTAGTGAAAAACCACTAAGTCCTAAAACAGCAATATCATCATGGCATATAATAGAGCATGTTTAAGTCACCTCGAAACTAAACATGGCAAGCGGTAAGCACCTCATCAAAGAACACATGAAGGTGATACCGAAACACACAAGCATGCATCATTGAGGTGAACACAACGATTGCAACGAGCTCAACAAGATGGCATTTCATAACAAGTGAAATAACATCACAGCCACATGGCACTTTGCAACGATGATAACAAGGCAATAATAAATCTACCATGCAACCTATCACATATAACACGTAGATCATGGCAAGACGAACACATGGACATGTCATTTGCATCATTCGGACAAACGAGCTAAAAGATATCACATGGCAAAGGTGACATAAAAACATCACATAGCAGCAGTTTATATCATGATGCTCTCTTGCAACATCAAAACAAGCATCTAAACGATCTCTAACATGCATGACAACAACAGGTAAAACGTAGAGCAAGTCTCCACGAACGTCAGGACATGCTACACGCGCGAAACGGAGCAACAGACAAAAAGTTAGAGCAGGTCAAACATTGCATCACAGATTAACAGATCTGGGACTTAGAAGTGGGGAGTCAACCTCAAACAGATCTGGATCTGGGGGAAACGGAGTGGGCCGGCCCGGGCTGCCCGAACTGGCGGTGGAGGCGGCGGCGGCCCACTCGGCTGGAGGAAGAGGCCCGGGCGAGGCGAGGCGGCCCAGGGCGGCGGCCTCGCGGTGCTGGCGACGCGGGAGCCCGCCTGGCTGGCGCGGCCCGCAAGGAAGGAGGTGGCGGCGGTGGTAGTTGCGGCGAGGCCCTGCTGGGGTCGGCCCAGCCGTGGCGGGAGGCGGCGAAGGCCCGGTCGGAGGAGCGAGGGAGACGGGCCAGGCGCGGCGATCTAGGCCCGATCTGACGGAGGACACGGGCGTTGACCCGAGCGGAGGGACGCGGTGTCGCCTCGTGACGGGAGGAAGTGTTGAGCGGCGCGACGCGGGATGGGCCTTCGGGCCTGACGCGGAGGTGACGAGATCCAGGCGAAGCGGCCGGCCAAGTGGTCCAGCGCCCTCGGCGCTTGGCTGGGTCGCTGCCGTTCGGCTGGATCGAAACAGAACGAGCGTAGTGCCTGGCGCGAAGGAGCGGTCGAGCGCCTGGCTGCGATGCGCTGCGGCTGGCGCATTGACCTGGCGCAGATCGAGGAGCTGCGGGCTGCGGAAGGAAACGGCGGCGGCTGGTTCCCAGGGGAACTTGCCAAGTGGCAGTAGGTGGATGGCAGATCTGAGAAAATTTAGGGGGGAGGAGGAGGAAGAAGATGGAGATGCCAAAATTAGACTAGGGTCTAATATATAGCAGGGTTTAGGGTTAGGGGGGAATTTAGGGGCGCTAGGAGCCCTCCGATCACGATCCGACGGATCCGATCACGGGGGTAGATTAAAAAGGCCTAGGAGGAGATAAAAGACTGCAGTAGGGGGTGTTTCTGGGACACGAAGTGAAGGCACTTTGGACCCACACGAGCAACGGATGGAAAAGTCAACGGAGTCCAAACGAGACGAGATTTGAGAGGCGGGTTGCACACAACAAAACAACAACGCACGCAACAACCTCGCGGCACACCGGTAACGTTACATGCCCGAACAACAAAGTAGGCCTACGGGACGTCACGGACACGTGAGGGAGCTCCGGAACGCGAAACGGACAACGGGAAGGAACGCGTGGAACCGGATGCAATCGACAACACAAATGCAATGCGATGCACATGTCTACATGATATGAATGAATGCCACACACTCACACAATAAAACGACGAAAACCCGAAAGACAAAGAACCCGGAATGGAAATAGATGAAGCCGGAGATATATTATATATTCCCAAAAGGGAAAGTATTACATCCGGGGCATTACATAATTCCTCTTGAGAGCTGATGATTGGGCCATCTGTACATCATGGACTTAAGCCTCCCCCAAGCTTGAGCAATACTTTCTCATTTACGTGGCCGAAAATTATATACATAATCCCAATCACGATGAACCGGATGCATAGGATAAAACAATTGATGAAATTCCAATTTCAATTAGTTCCAATCCCAGAGTCCAATATCATCACATAGCCTATACTGCTACTTGTGATCTACGTTGGTATTTCCCCGAACATGAGAGGATGATGTAGTACAGTAGAGATAAGTACTTCCCACAGTTAAGAAACCAAGGTTATCAATCCAGTAGGAGAACCAAGCAACACTATGTAAAAAACACCTGCACACAAACAACAAATCCTCCCAACTCAATGCTACGAGTGGTTGCCAATCCCTCGAAGGTTACATGCAAGATTAAATTGTATGGTATTTGATAAATAGATAGATTGATATATGCAAATAAATAAAAAGGAAATAAATTGCAGCAAATTATTTTTGTGTTTTTGATATAATAGATCTAAAAATAATATGATAGAAATAGACCTAAGAGCCAAAGTTTTCACTAGAGGCGTCGCGGGAAAACCACGGCCACCTATGGGACAGGGGTACCTTTTTGGTTTGGCAGGCGGATGGACAGGTTGCACAAAGAGCGGAGAGCGTGGCGCATCACGGCAGAGATCACACGGGCAGTTTTTACCCAGGTTCAGGCCGCCACGAGCCGTAAAACCCTACTACTACTTTGGTGGATTCATGGTGGAATCGTGGAAATGAGCATGGCACTCTTGCCCGACAATGTTGCCTCGGGGCAAGAACGGTCGAGCATGTATGAGTGTGGGGGTTTGAACGGCCAAATCCTCTCTACGGTTGCCATGGGCCTCCTTTTATAGATTTAGGGGTCATCACAGTGGCAAATCAATCTTTCTAGGCATATTAGATAGCAAACAGTGCTATCATACATAACTCTACAGGCTGACAGAGCGCATTAAATGCGCAGCTCAGTGTCACATCAAAGCTTGCCCGATAGTCCTTGCCGGGTTATTTCACCAGATTCGCGCCTGCTTTCTGGACATGTCGTCGGACAGGTGTCGTTTGCAGGTTCTTTTTGTAGGGAATGGCTGCCATGTGGTAGGGGGCTGCCACTGAGCCATTTAGGAGCTTGACACCGCACTGATTGACGACGGGCGTCAATGTCAGGTGGTGGTTTGCCTCTGTGAGCCCCCGGAAGGCCTGCCAGGGCGATGTTGGAGATTTGTTATTGGGCTGCTCCCACCCCGCTAGGCTTGCAGGCCCAACAAGGAGGGCTCTTCTGCTAGTGTTATCTTGCCTTGTCAGCTGGTCTTGGTTGTCTTGATCCCTTCGACCAGCTTTCTGGTTCTTCGAAGCATTGATTCCTTCGAGTCTTGATCTTGTGCTGGTGTGGTAAACCTGTCCTTGGGTCTGTGCATGGTCTGGGGTAATGGATCCAGGGTTCGTTGCACCGACAGGAGCCCCCAAGCTTTGAATGGTCACGCCACTAGGCGTCGCCTGAGTAAGCTCTAACCAGTGCACATGCAGAGGTGCAGGAAGGACTTGCCTTCCTTGAGATCTTCTTTGCATCTTCATAATCTTGAGCCCGGTCTAGTTTCTGCATCTCCCTCGCATCGAGTAACGCCAATCTTGGTGATGCCACTCTCTGTAATGGCCCGTGAATGACTTGAGGGTATGGGAGAGTAACTGCCAATTTACTCTTCCCACCACGCCCTTATCCTTCACCACTTATGCTGCATGCATTTAGTGGTGTAGGTAACGGAGGCGCGCGGCACGGAAGATTGTTAAAGCAGGGGCCCGGGCTTCTCAAATTGGTGGAGGAGGGTGGCGGTTACCCATAGGGGAATGATCCTCCACCCCCAGCTCGCCTATAAAAGGAGGAGTGGGGGAGGAGCGGAGGCACTCATCCATTCTCCTCTCTTCTTCCGCTCCGCGTTCTTCTGCTTATGCCGAAGAAGAAAGCCTGGGGCTAGGCCCTGGGCAGTAGCTTGTGATCGTTGATTCTAAATGCTCTTGTTGAGGCTTAGGGAGTGAGCGGTGTGGGGTCTAGGGACACTAGCGATCCCTGTGATGCCCCCTTTAGCAGGGTCAGATCTGATGCTGAAGACAGGGGTGCCATCCTCCCTGTCATGGCGGGGGGGTAGCACACCTCGAGCCCCCTGGCCATCCTGGCCGTTCGGTGCTTCCCCAAGGAAAGTGTCAGGATGGGGGCCCAGCGTTTCCTCGGGATGGTTGTAATGGAGAGAAAGCGAGGGAGGACAGAGAAGGTGGATGACGCGGGGTCAGGTCGGAGTATGGCGACCCTAACGCGTTCGTCTCCTTTTGGTGACCTGCTGCCTCGTCTTCCTGCTCCTCCACTCGCCCCCGGCACCATCGTCACCAGCCTCTTCGGGTGGTTTGCCGGGGAGGGATGTTCCCTTGGTGCCTTCGCCCCCTCCAGTAGTATTCCAGCTGATCTTTGGTGGTTCACTCCGCCGGGGCTCATCTGGGGCTTCCGGCCGGTCCTGAGGGTGGTGACCAAGAGGATGCCGCGCGGCCCCCCGTACTCCTCCTTCGCAGCCTCACCACTCCCGATCTTCTCAGGTTGCGTCCAGCAGGCCGTGATGGGATCGGGGTGGGCTTTTGTTTGGGTGCTTCCTTAGTCCTTCCTTTCCTTCCCACTATACTACCTGGCGGAGGGAAAATGAAAAGAGGAAATTACGGGGCACTTATCTTTTTTCAATCTTAAACATGTATGCACTTGCCAAACTTTAATTCAAATAAATGTATTCTCTTTAATACATGTTTGGGTTCTATAAGATTTGTACTTGTTGATTAGCATATTAATGGAAAAGATAAATCCTGCTGGGGACTTGTGCATGTAATGTGTCCATGCAGAGGTGAGATGCCTATATACTTTCAAGTAAACAAGTTTTCCCATGGCAGGCTACCTAGCAGGTACCCTCAGTCTTGCTGTCGCGGAGCCAAGCTTGTCGGGCATAAGACGTGAAGAGGGACTAGCCCCCCCGCGAACCCTTTTTCAACAAAGGCCATTGCAACCATCCTGAATGAAGCAGCGTTCGAGTCAAAGGATGGGACCACCTAAGTTTAGAAAGGTAGCGAGGTTTTCTTGTGCACAAGTTCTTACAGAACATGTATGGATAAAAGGGAAAGACTTATCTGTTTGGCTTGCCGGAGATTGCAACATTGGCTTCTCTTCTCTTCTTCTCTTAGGGACCCAAGTCCACGATAGGATCATGGGGTTCTAATAACCCACAAGTGTAGGGGATCGCAACAGTTTTTGAGGGTAAAGTATTCAACCCAAATTTGTTGATTCGACACAAGGGGTGCCAAAGAATACACTTAAGTATTAGCAGCTGAGTTGTCAATTCAACCACACCTGGAAACTTAGTATCTGCATCAAGATAGTTTAGTAGAAAAGTAATATGATAGTGGCGATAGCGGCAATAAAAGTAACGATAATGTTTTTGTAGTTTTTGTGATAATGGCAACGGAAAAGTAAATAAGCAACTAGAAATATAGGTAAAGCTCGTAGGCATTGGATCGGTGATGGGAAATTACGTCGGATGCAATTCATCATGTAGAACTTATAACCTCGGGTGACACAGAACTAGCTCCGGTTCATGAATGCAATGTAGGCATGTATTCCGAATATAGTCATACGTGCTTATGGAAAAGAACTTGCATGACATCTTTTGTCCTACACTCCAGTGACAGCGGGGTCCTATTGGAAACTAAGGGATATTAAGGCCTCCTTTTAATAGAGTACCGGACCAAAGCATTAACACATAGTGCATACATGAACTCCTCAAACTATGGTCATCACCGGGAGTGTTCCCGATTATTGTCACTTCGGGGTTGCCGGATCATAACACATAGTAGGTGACTATAGACTTGCAAGATAGGATCTAGAACACACATATATTAATGAAAACATAATAGGTTCAGATCTGAAATCATGGCACTCGGGCCCTAGTGACAATCATTAAGCATACCAAAGTCATAGCAACATCAATCTCAAAACATAGTGGATACTAGGGATCAAACCTCAATTTATATTTGAGCTGCATATTTTTTTCTTTAACAATAAAGTCATGAGCTACCATGCCCTTGTAGTCTAGATAAATTGGGGCAAACAATTTTTCTTCCTTCTCATGATTCCTAATAGGTATATTAAAATATTCAGCAAGGCGAGAAGCAAAGAGGCCTCCAAAGACGGGCCCCTTTGAGCGGTTCAGACTCAATCGTTTGGCAACGAGGGCGCCCAAGCTGATAGTTGTGTCATGAAACAAAGCATGGCGTAAAATGATAATATCAGGGGCACTGAGATTCCCACTGTTCCCGCGACCAATTAAACACCTACTAGCAAATAAAGCAAAGTAGCGCAGAACAGGGAAGTGTATACTAGTGATTCTTGCCCCTGAAACTTGTCTAGTTTCACCTATGGCTATCATATCAATAAACCCTTTGACGTCTTCATGACATGGTTCATCAAGTCTACCTCCAAAGGGTACTTTGTATATTTCACAAAAATCTAAAAGTGATATCTCCTTACTCACATCATATAAGCAAAAATCCACCGTAGGTGGTGTTTTCCTAGAATGAAAATGAAAACTTCGCATGAAAATATTGGTGAATAAGAGATACTATTCTTTTTGGTCGTTGAGGAAGTCAGTGAGGCCTGCATTATTGGCCAACCAATAGAAGTCTTCGTAAATACCGGCGGACATCATGAAATCATTACATGGCCATTCTCATGGTCGAACTTCCGCCATGCGAGGAAGATTATACTTGGGCTTCTTATTTTCTTCTTTCTTCTTCTCCACTGAGCTCTTGCTGTAGGAGCCCCTCGATAATCTTTTTAACATTTTCCTTTTTCTAAAAAATTCTGAAATTTTTAGTAACTCACAATAAAAGTTAACCAAACTCAACAAGATTGATAGCAACAACTCCTATAAGTGTCTAGAGACTATATCATGCATTAGAACTACTTGGCACCAAGAAAATTTGACATGCAAGCTCAAGAACAAGGTCACCACAACAACATAAATTTGCAACATACAAAGCACTAGAACAAAAACTAATTGGACCAATGGAGGAGTCACATACCAAGGAACAATCTCCCCAAACAGTTTGAGCAAGGAGATCGAAAATGGCAGCAAAATGAGCTAGAACTCGGGTTTGAGCTGGTTGGGGATTTTTTTGGGAGGAAGAAGAAGAGCATGGGTGAAAGGATAAGTGGAGGTGGGCCACGTGGGGCCCTCGAGGCAGGGGGCGCGCCCTGGGCAGGGGGGCACGCCCTGTGCCCTCGAGGCAACATGCTGGCTCCCCTCGCTGTGTGTTAACTGCCATATTTTCTTAAATATTCTAGAAAAAATCATATTTCATTTTCATGGCATTTGGAGAACTTTTATTTTCGAGATACTTTTTATTGCACGGATAAGTGTGAAAATAGACAAATAATGCTATTTTTCTTTTATTTAACCTAATTAATAGAAAGTAAAAGGGGGGGTACAGAAGGTTTGTGCCATCTAGATTCACCTATCCCATGTTCATCAAAAGGAATCCATTAACAAGGTTGATCAGGTCTTGTTAATAAACTCTTTCCGAGTAACATGAAACCGGAGAATTTCCGAATAACACTATGTTACCTCAATGGGGATATGTATGTCCCCAACAATAAGTATGGCATATGCCTTCTTGATAGTAGGAAGAGGAAACTCAAAACCTCCAATAGTGATAGTTGAAGTTTTTCTAATATAATTGATACTATAGACCTGAGGTTGTTTCCTCGGAAAGTGTACCGTATGCTCATTACCATTCACATGGAAAGTGACATTGCCTTTGTTGCAATCAATAACAACCCCTGCAGTATTCAAAAAAGGTCTTCCAAGAATAATAGTCATACTATCGTCCTCGGGAATATCAAGTATAACAAAGTCCGTTAGAATAGTAACATTTGCAAGTACAACAGGCACATCCTCACAAATACCGACAGGTATAGAAGTTGATTTATCGGCCATTTGCGAAGATATTTCATTAGGTGTCAATTTACTCAAGTCAAGTCTACGGTATAAAGAGAGAGGCATAACACTGACACCGGCTCCAAGATCATACAAAGCAGTTTTAACATAGTTTCTCTTAATGGAGCAAGGCATAGAAGGTACTCCTGGATCTCCTAATTTCTTAGGCATTCCAACCTTAAAGGTGTAATTGGCAAGCATGGTGGAGATTTCTACTTCAGGTATCTTTCTTTTGTCGGTAATAATATCTTTCATATATTTGGCATAAGGATTTGTTTTTAGCACATCAGTCAAACGCATACGCAAAAAGATAGGTCTAATCATTTCAGCGAAGCACTCAAAATCTTCATCATCCTTTTTCTTGGATGGTTTCGGAGGAAAAGGCATGGGTTTCTGAACCCATGGTTCTCTTTCCCTATCGTGCTTCCTAGCAACAATGTCTCTCTTATCATAACGTTGATTCTTTGATTGTGGGTTATCAAGATCAATAGCAGGTTCAATCTCTACATCATTATCATTGCTTGGTTGAGCATCAGCAAAACATCATCATTAATATTATCATTAGGCTCATGTTCATTACCAGATTGTGTCTCAGCATCAGAAACATATATATCATTGGGATTATCAGGTGGGTCACTAGGAGCATGCAAAGTCCTATCATTTTTCTTTTTTCTTCTTCTTAGAAGAACTAGGTGCATCTAAATTAGCTCTCTGAGAATCTTGCTCAATTCTCTTAGGGTGGCCTTCAGGATACAGAGGTTCCTAAGTCATTTTACCACTTCTAGTTACAACTCTAACATCATAGTCATTATTCTTACTATTTAATTCATTGAGCAAATCATTCTAAGCCTTAAGTACTTGTTCTACTTGAGTGGTGACCATGGAAGCATGTTACTAATAAGTTTCAGTTCACTTTTAACACACGACAAATAATCACTCAAGCGTTCAATCATATAACCATTGTGTTGTAATTGTCTAACAACATAAGCATTGAAGTTTTCTTGTTTCACAATAAAATTATCAAACTCATCTAAGCATTGGCTAGCAGACTTATAACGAGGAATATCACCTTCATCAAATCTATCAAGAGAATTTACCTTTACTACCTGTGTCGGGTTATCAAGACAATGTATTTCTTCAATAGGCGGTAAATTCTTGACATCTTCAGCTTTAATACCTTTTTCTTTCATAGATTTCTTTGCCTCGTGCATGTCTTCAGGACTGAGAAATAGAACACCTCTTTTCTTCGGAGTTGGCTTAGGGGCTGGTTCAGGAAGTGTCTAATTATTTTCATTGGCTAGCATATTATTCAATAGTAATTCAGCCTGTTCAACTATTCTTTTCCTGAAAATACAACCAGCACAACTATCCAGGTGGTCTCTGGAAGCATCGGTTAGTCCATTATAAAAGACATCAAGTATATAATGCATCTCAAGAGGATGATCAGGCAAAGCGTTAAGTAACTGGAGAAGCCTCCCCCAAGCTTGTGGGAGACTCTCTTCTTCAGTTTGCACAAAGTTATATATTTCCCGTAAGGCAGCTTGTTTCTTATGAGCGGGAAAATATTTAGCAGAAAAGTAATACATCATATCCTGGGGACTACGCACACAACCAGGATCAAGAGAATTAAACCAAGTCTTAGCATCACCCTTTAACGAGAACGGAAATAGCTTAATGATATAGTAGTAATGAATTGTTTCATCGTTGGTAAACAGGGTGGCTATATCATTCAACTTAGTAAGATGTGCCACAACAGTTTCAGACTCATAGCCATGGAAAGGATCAGATTCAACCAAAGTAATTAGCTCAGGATCAACAGAGAATTCATAATCCTTATCAGTAACACAAATAGGTGAAGTAGCAAAAGCAGGGTCATGTTTCATTCTAGCATTCAAGGACTTTTCTTTCAGCTTAGCTAATAATTTCTTAAGATCATATATATCATTGCAAGCAAGAAAGTCTCTAGCAGTTTCTTCATCCATAACATAACCCTCAGGCACAATAGGCAATTCATATCTATTGGGAGTAGTTTCATCATCACTTTCATAAATATCATCAACATCTGCACTCTCCATAACCTTCGCAATTTGTTCATCTGGAAATTCACCTAGTGGCACAGTGTCAGGCATAGAGATAGTTTCATCATACATAGCAGAAGTAGCATCATCAAGAACATACGACATATCAGATTCAATAGCAGGAGTAGGTGTCGCAAGTTTACTCATAACAGAAGGAGAATCAAGTGCAGAGCTAGATGGCAGTTCCTTACCTCCCCACATAGTTGAGGGTAAGATCTTGGTTTTTGAGTCTTTCAAATTCTTCATAGTGATCAACAGATATAAATCCCAAGTGACTTAAAGAATAGAGCAATGCTCCCAAGCAACGACGCCAGAAAATAGTCTTGATAACCCACAAGTGTAGGGAATCGCAACAATTTTCGAGGGTAAAGTATTCAACCCAAATTTGTTGATTCGACACAAGGGGAGCCAAAGAATACTCTTAAATATTAGCAGCTGAGTTGTCAATTCAACCACACCTGAAAACATAGTATCTGCAGCAAGATAGTTCAGTAGCAAGGTAATATGATAGTGGCGATAACGGCAATAAAAGTAACGATAGTGTTTTTGTAGTTTTTGTGATAATAGCAACGAAAAAGTAAATAAGCAACTAGCAATATAGGTAAAGCTCATAGGCATTGGATCGGTGATGGGAAATTATGTCGGATGCAATTCATCATGTAGAAGTTATAACCTAGGGTGACACAGAACTAGCTCTAGTTCATCAATGCAATGTAGGCATGTATTCCGAATATAGTCATACGTGCTTATGAAAAAGAACTTGCATGACATCTTTTGTCCTACCCTCCCGTGGCAGCGGGGTCCTATTGGAAACTAAGGGATATTAAGGCCTCCTTTTAATAGAGTACGGGACCAAAGCACTAACACATAGTGAATACATGAACTCCTCAAACTATGTTCATCACCGGGAGTGGTCCCGATTATTGTCACTTCGGGGTTGCGGGATCATAACACATAGTAGGTGACTATAGACTTGCAAGATAGGATCAAGAACACACATATATTCATGAAAACATAATAGGTTCATATCTGAAATCATGGCACTCAGCCCCTAGTGACAAGCATTAAGCATAGCAAAGTCATAGCAACATCAATCTCAGAACATAGTGGATACTAGGGATCAAACCCTAACAAAACTAACTCGATTACATGATAGAGCCCATCCAACCCATCACCGTCAGCAAGCCAATGATGGAATTACTCACACATGGCGGTGAGCATCATGGAATTGGTGATGGAGGAAGGTTGATGATGACGATGGCGACGATCTCCACTCTCCGAAGCCCCGAACGGACTCCAGATCAGCCCTCCCGAGAGAGATTAGGGCTTGGCGGCAGCTCCGTCTCGTGAAACGCGATAATTCCTTCTCTCTGATTTTTTTCTCCCTAAAACGGAAGATATAGGACCTGGGGTACGTCGGTGGAGCATCGGGGGGCCCTCGAGGCAGGGCGGCGCGCCTCCCACCATCGAGGACAGGGTGTGGGCCCCCCGGTGAGTATCTTCTTGCAGATATTGTTTATATTTTCTGAAATAATTCTCTGTTGATTTTCAAGCAATTCCGAGAACTTTTTATTCTGCACAAAAACAACACCATGGCAGTTCTGCTGAAAACAGCGTCAGTCCGGGTTAGTTCCATTCAAATCATGCAAGTTAGAGTCCAAAACAAGGGCAAATGGGTTTGGAAAAGTAGATACGTTGGAGACGTATCAGGTTCATGCAGATGAGAATGATACCAAATGCAATCTTATCTATATGAACATGATATGCTTGTGCATGCATGCAACATGTCGAGGCCCCCCTATTAGGGCTTCATTTATTTCTCTGTTGCTCAGGGTCTGTGCCTGGCTTTGTATAAGGGGTTACATGCAACAGCAGCAAGGCCTCTACAAAAGGGTGGCTGCCGGGCAGGGCCCGACAGCCGCCCCTTACGAGTAGTACTTGCAGAGATGCTCAATGTTCCATGAGTTTTGCAACTGAATTCCATCTCTGGTTTCCAGATGGACTGTGCCAGGTTTGGTGACTCGTAGCACCAGGTAAGGGCCTTCCCACTTTGGTGATAACTTGTTTGTACCCTTGGCGGACTGAGCGCGCCTAAGGACAAGGTAGCCTTCCTGAAAACACCAGGCATGAACCCTGCGGATGTGACAGCGACGCAGGACTTGCTGGTAGCGTGCAGCAAGCGTAGCAGCCCAGAGACGGTTCTCTTCGAGAAGCACAACATCGTCATGCTAATGCTGATCCTGCGCTACTTCATCGTAGGCAAGCACTCGAGGAGACCCGTAAATGAGTTCTGTGGGGATAACTGCTTCTGCCCCATAGAAAAGGGAGAAGGGAGTCTGCCCGGAAGCTCGGTTAGGTGTCGTTCTGAGGGACCAGAGAACCACCGGGAGCTCGTCTATCCATCGTCTGCCGCACTTCTGCAACTTATCAAATGTTCTTGTCTTGAGGCCCCACATCACTTCAGCGTTCGCCCTCTAAGCTTGTCCATTGCTTCTAGGATGTGCAACAGAGGCAAATGAGATATTGCTTCCGAGGGCATGAACATACTGCATGAAGGTGCGGCTCGTGAACCGGGTGTCGTTGTCGGTCATGATCCGAGCAGGAACCCCAAAGTGGCACACCAATCTTTTCAAGAACTTGATAGCTAAGTGAGGAGTCACCATTCCCATGGCATCTACTTTCGGACACTTTGTAAACTTGTCGACATCAAGGAACAAGAATTCAAAGCTTCCGACAGCTTGAGGGAAAGGGCCGAGGATATCGAGCCCCCAGACCGAAAATGTCCATGACAAAGGGATTGTGTGAAGAGCTTGGGCAGGCAGATGGATGTTCTTGGAATGGAACTGGCAGGCCTCACACTTGGTGACTAGCTGGGCCGCATCTTGGAGGGTTGTGGGCCAATAGAATCCTTGTCGGAATGCTTTCGCAACCAATTCCCTCGATCCAATGTGGGAGTCGCACATGCCTTTGTCTATCTCCACCAGCAGTCCCTTTCCGGCAAATGCACTTCAATTTCACACCATTGGGCATTCTTCTGTACAGAGTGTCATCGACAAACTGATACATACAAGCCCTTCGGGTTACTCTTTCAGCTTCTTTTTGCTCTTTGGGAAGTTCCCCGGTTTGGAGGAAGTGGACTATGTGCCTTGAACCAGTTGGAGTCTGGGGCTCGACGATGAGGACTAATGGCACATCCACATTCGTTGGGGCGAGTTCCTCGACCGCGGGGACCTGAGTCCTGGCAGGAGGGGGCAACCTGCCAAGCATATGGGAGTTGCTCCCCGTAGGGTCCCTCCCAGGTGCCCTGGAGGCTCTACCGGGAGAGGCTTACCAGAATCCAATTTCCTCCTCTTTTGGGCCACTTTTGCCGGGGATACGGAGGGCTGAGTAAGGTAGAGAACAAAAGTTCCTGGTCCCACCGGAAGCTTCTGCGCAACACACTTTGACAGATGATGAGCAATGTTGTTTTCTGCATGGGGTACGTAATATGTTTGCAATCCTTCAAAGTGTTCCTCTAACCATCTTACTTCCTCGACATATGCGTCCATGAACGGGCCTCGATAATCCTTGTTGACTTGCCTCACTACAAGTTGCGAATCTCCTCTGATGATCAACCTTTTGATTCCCAACTCTGTGGTGATCCTGAGCCCATCAAGGAGTCATTCATACTTTGGTGTATTATTGGTCGCCTCCTCCCAGGGAAAATGCATCTGGACCACGTACTTCAATTGTTCCCCGTAGAGAGCACCGAGAAGCACGCCAGTGCCCTAACCTTGTAGGGAGAAAGCACCATCAAAATACATGATCCATTCTTGGGGGGATTCCTTGTCGGGAATAACTGTCTCTAGCACCTCCTCTTCAGGGGTTGGCTTCCATTCTGCAATAATCTCTGCCAATGCCCTTCTCTATATTGTTGAGGTGCTTTCATACTTCAGGCCAAATCTAGATAACTCCAATGCCCACTCCACTATCCTATCAATAGGCTCTCGGTTCCAGAGTATCCTTTGCAACAGAAAGCATGTAACAACCATGATCTCATGGGCTTGGAAGTAGTGGCGCAATTTCCTTGAGGCCATGACTAAGCCAAAAATTTATGTTTGCATGCCAGAGTACCTGGATCTGGCCCCCTACAATAGGGAGCTTACGAAGTACACTAGGCGCTGCACCACTTTCTTCCATGACACGTCCTTGGGGTTGTTACCGCTGTCATTCTCTTCTTAGCCATGATCCATATCTGGCCTTGCCGAGCTGTGCACATACTACTCTCCGGAAGGGACACTAATTGCGGTTGTTTTCTCTTCCACTTCCTACTGCTCCACTAATGTTGCACTAACCACTTGATTTGTTGCTGCTAGGTAGAGCAGGAGCAACTCTTGTGGTTTAGGAGCAACCAAGGTAGGCACTGAGGACAAGTAGGCCTTCAAATCTTGTAGTGCCGAATCTGCTTCCGGAGTCCACTTCATTGGTCATGCCTTCTTCAAGATCTTAAATAACGACAAGGCATGCTCGGCAGACCTGTGGATGAATCTGCTGAGTGCAGCAATACACCCTGTCAAACGTCTGACATCCTTGACTTTCCTTGGCGCTTGAATCTGCTCGATAGCTTTGATCTCATCTGGGTTGGGCTCTATCCCCCGGTGCGACACAAAGAAGCCAAGTAGCTTGTCGGAGGTTACACCAAGCACACACTTCTCCGGATTCAGCTTTAAGTTGATCTTGAGCAGATTGGCAAATGTCTCTTTCAAATCTTGGATGAGGGTTTATCTATCCATGGTTTTGACCACGATATCATCCATATAAGCTTCATTAATGTTCCTATGCAACTGTGATTCAAAACCATTTTGGACCGCTCTTGCAAAAGTGGACCCGACACTCTTCAACCCGAAGGGCATGTTTACGAAGCAGTACGTGCCACATGGGGTGATGAACGAGGTCTTCTCTTCGTCTTCCTTAGACATAAAAATCAGATGGTACCCAACATATGCATCCAAGAAAGAGAGCAGATCATGACCTGAAGTGGGGTCCACGATCTCGTGGATGCACGGCAAGGGAATGGGTCCTTCGGGCAAGCCTGGTTCAGATCAGTGAAATATATGCACAACCTCCATTTTCTGTTAGCCTTACGCACGACCACTGGGTTTTCTAACCATTTTGGATGCAACACTCCTCTGACCAAACCAGCAGCCTCAAGCTTCTTGATCTCCTCGGCAATGAACTGCTGCCGTTCCAAAGCTTGCTTCCGGACCTTCTGCTTGATGGGCCTGACATGTGGGCAGACAATAAGGTGGTGCTCAATTACCTCCCTAGGAACACTCGGGATGTCAGATGGTTGCTAGGAAAACACATCGACATTCACCTGCAGGAAGGAAACGAGCGTGCTTTCCTATTTTTCGCCAAGGGTGGCACTGATCGTAAAGGTACCATCAGTGCCATCCAGCCCTACCGGGCCTTCTTCACAGCAGGTGCAGCAACCTTGGACCTTTTGCTTTTGGAGCTCTCCAACAAGTCATCAACAGGCGCATCGTATTCCAGAGAGGTGCGCTTCCCGTGCTCCTTACCGGGGCTCTTAACCACTTTCTCCTTTTTCTTGCTCTCCTTGGCGGGGCCGGTTATCTCCGCGCTCTCTGCCGCAACTACATCCCTATACATCTTGTACATGCAAATTATTGCGTCGTTCTCGTCAGATGGAATGGAGAGGACTCCCATCGGTCCTCGTATTTTTAGGGTGTTGTAGGCATAGTTGGATGCCACCATGAATTCGTCTAGAGCTAGACATCCAATAATTCCATTGTAAGGCAGGGGGAATTAACCACATCAAACACAACCTGTTCGGTCCGATAGTTCAATTCTCCCCCGAATGTTACCGGCAACATGATCTTTCCCTTAGGAAGGCTCCTGTAGAGATTAACCCCTTGAAACATGCCGGTAACCTCAAGCTCTTCTTATGATATCTAGAGTCCGCTGATGACCTTTGGGGAAATCAGATTCAACCCGGCCCCGCCATCCACCAACATATTTGTGACCTTGAGGTTGCGGATTGTTGGTGAGACCAACAACGGCAAACACCCTACTGCGGTAGTATGGCCATAGTGGTCCTCTTCGTCAAAGATGATGGGTTTTAGGGGCCACTTGAGCGGCTTCCCAAACTCTGCTGCAGCCTCTAAGACATTAACCTCACACTCCCACTGTTTAAGTTGGCAGTGAGAGGAATGCAGAGATGCACCCCCGTCAATGCATAGTGCGTCAGTGGCCTTTTGGAACTCCTGCCCACTAGTTTCCTCTTCATTCCCTCCGTCACTCTCTTCATTGCAATCCTCCTTCTCACGGCCCCAGGCTAGTTTTCCTTGGTTCATAAGAGCCTTGTCAGGGCAATTTGATTCACCGTCTCGGCCCTTTCCGCCAATGCCACTATGACATTTTCCTTATCTCGCTTCTCATATTTATCCCTCTGCTTCTTGGCAAGCTACTCAACATGGTGAAACTCTTGGAGGTCATGGCCCTTGGTCCGATGGATTTTGTAGTAGGGGCCAACACTTTTCCAATCCTTCTCGGCTGCCGCAGATTCCCGACAATTGTTGCACACGGCAACCTCCTTGACAGGGCCTTCAGATTTAGCCTTCTTACCGGTACTAGGCGTGCTTGACCCATCAACTGTCATCACTGCCTTATCCCTGTGCTTCTTACTACACTTCTTGTTCTTCTTCGTCTGACTGCAGGCATCATCGTCATCCTCTGAGTCTACGTAGATGCCATTTTCCTCTACAGGGAGTTTCCTCCCCTCTTCCACCCGAGCACACTTGTCCACCAAGGTGTAAAGCTCCTTCACAGTCTTGGGCAACCGAATGTTCATCTTGGAACGTATCTGTCGATTGCGCATGTTGGACTGGAATGCTGCTATCAATTTAGCTGGGTGGATGTATGGCATATTTATGTGAACTCGACTGAACGTCTACGTGTACTTCCTCAGAGTCTCTCCTCCTTTCTCCGGGATGAACTGCAGACCACTGGGCCACCCGAGTTCTAGGTGGCCACTCGTGAAGTCACCGACAAACTCATGGCACAGGTCAGCCCAGGTCGAAATGGAGTTCTCCGGCAGATGCATCAGCAAGAACTCATGTTTGGCTTTAGTGCCAAAGGAAAGTAATCAGCGAATACCTTCTCATCTCTTTCCCCGGCAGCTTGAACAACGATGGTGTAGATGCTCAAGAACTCTGCCTGGTTTAGTGTTCCATCATACTTCTCTGAAATATATGGCTTGACGTGTTAGCGGACGGCCAACGGACTTGCCACAGCTCACGGGTGAAGCTAGGGCACCCAGCCTCGAAAGGCAGTACCCCCTCCCATCAAGCGTGGGCTCATTGACATTGAGGCCATCGTGCTCGTTGTGCTGGCAGTGGTCACTGCGGTGTTGCTCGATGGTAACGCGTGCGCTCCCCTTGCCTGCTCTTCGGGGCTTGCCGTCGGCCTTAATGCGCTCGAGGGTCCGACGAGACCGTCGAGACGTTATCTGGCTCTTGATTGTGTGGCTCGCGTGCCGGCCACCGCGGTTGGGGATTAAATGATGGGGGTGGCCCCCGTAGTATGGCCAGTAACGTGGGCCTTCGCCATCATCTAGGGATGTCGCAATAGGCCAGATCACTGTGATCCTCCCGCCTCGGCAAAACCAATCAAAACATGGATGGTGGCTCACCACTCATCCATCAAATTTACCGTCGATGGAAATCTCAGCAGTAGTTGGGCCCGCGCCATAGCCTCCGAGGTGGTGCTCGGCGTATGTGATGATGATGTGGACAGCAGCGTTGCCCGGCTCCTGATGGTGGTGGTGACGACTGTGTCGTGCCCTTGTCGCTAGGAGCCAGCAGCTTGGACGGCGTGGGGACGAGGTGGGGCACTTGATGGCGAGCGGCTCCGTCAAGCATGGTGGTTATGTTAACCTGTTCTAGGGGTGGCGCATGCTTTGTGGTCGCGCCCGTGGTGGGAGTGGCCAGAGAATTTCGGTTTTTCCTAGAACAAGCAAGTCCTAGAACAAGAGACAACACCGAGACTGCGCTCTTCGGCTAGGCGAGGAGGTTCGGATAGAATAATCTCTCTATTCGTACCTCGTGGAGCATGACTGCTAGGATCCTGTTGATGCTGCTCTACTCTAGTGCCTTCTGCTCCCGCTTCGGTACTGGGAGCTGCCTACGCCGACCACTACCCCCGCTGCGCCCGCGTGCTCATGCGTCCCCGCATTCCACGCGGCGTCGGCGGCCGCATGCAACGAGGCCCTCGAGGTGGATGGGTGAGCGGCGGTACTAGAATCCTTATTGGGCACCATGGTGGACGGTTAAGCTGGTAATGAAGATGACGCACTACTCAAGCTCTCGGGTTTGCGCAAGTGATCCCTCTACCTGGCGCTCCAAATATGTCGTGGGAAAACCATGGCCACCTATGGGACAGGGGTCCCTTTTTGGTTCGGCGGGCGGATGGACATTTTGCACAAAGAGGAGAGAGCGTGGCGCAGCACGGCAGAGATCGCATAGGTAGTTTTTACACAGGTTCGGGCTGCCGCGAGGCGTAAAACCCTACTCCTGCTTTGGTGGATTGATGGTGGAATCATGGAAATGAGCACGGCGCTCTTTGCCCAGCAAGGTTGCCTCGTGGCAAGAGCGGTCGAGCGCATATGAGTGTGGGGGGTTCGAACATCCGAATCCTCTCTATGGTTGCCATGGGCCTCCTTTTATAGATTAAGGGGTCACTATAGTGGAAAATTAGATAGCAAACAGTCCTATCATACCTAACTCTACTGGATGACAGAGTGCATTAAGTGCGCTGCTCGGTGTCACATCAAAGATCGCCCGGCAGGCCTTGCCGGGCTGTTTCGCCAGCTGCGCGCCTGATTGCTTGACACATCGTCAGACAGGTGTCGTTTGCAGGTTCTTTCTGTAGGGAATGGCTGCCATGTGGCAGGGGGCTGCTATTGGGCCATGCTTGACACCGCACTGATTGACGACGGGCTTCAATGTGAGGTGGTGGTTTGCCTGTGTGAGCGCCTGGCAGGCTTGCCGGGGCGATGTTAGAGATTTGTTTTCGGGGCTTTCCCACCCCACCAGGCTCACAGGCCCGGCAAGGAGGGCTCTTCTTACGGTGGAATCTTGCCTTGTCAGCTGGTCTTGGTTGTCTTGATCCCTTCGACCAGCTTTCTGGTTCTTTGAAGGACTGATTCTTATGAGTCTTGATCTGGTGATGGTGGGGTAAACTTGTCCTTGGGTCTGTGCACATTCTGGGGCTACGGACCCATGATTCATTGCAGCGACAAGAGGCTTCTCTCTTCAAGGTAGCATATGATGTGTAAACAAATTACCGTTGGGAAATTGATAGAAAAGGAAATAATTATGACGATATCCATGGCAATGATAACATGTATAGGCATCACGTCCAAGATTAGTAGACCGACTCCTGCCTGCATTTACGACTACTACTCCGCACATCGACCGTTATCCAGCATGTATCTAGTGTATTAAGTCTGTCAAGAACAGACTAATGCTTGGAGTACGACGACATGATGTAGACAAGATAAACTCACGTATGAATAAACCCCAAATTGGTACCTTTAATAGAAATGATAGATGCGTGGCATGTCTCCTCCTGTCACTGAGATTGAGCACCGCAAGATCGAATCCATCGCAAAGCACCTCTTCCATTGCAAGAAAAATCTATCTAGTTGGCCAAACTAAAGCAATAAATTGGAGAATAAATACGAAGCTACACAAATCATGCATAAAAGAGTCCAGAGGAAAATCAAATAATATTCATGGATAGATCTGATCGTAAACTCACAATTCATCACATCGCAACAAACACAAATCAAAAAGTCATTACATCGAATAGATCTCCAAGAACATCAAGGAGAACATTGTATCGAACAACAAAGAGAGAGACAAATCCAAGTAGATACTAGTTATGGACCCGTATGTCTGTGGTAAACTACTCACGCCTCATTGGAGAGGCAGCAAGGATGATGTAGAGCCCCTCCATGATTGTTTCTCCCTCCGGCAGAGTGCCAGAAAAGGCCTCTAGATTGGATCTCATGGTTCTGGAAGTTGCGGGGGCAGAAAAAGTATTTCCTCTCTTTCTCTGTTGGTTTCATAATTTATAGGTATTTATAGAGGAAGAATTAGGTCAAATGGATCTACGTGGGAACCATAAGACACTAGGGCGGCCCGACACTGCTCCATCTTCTAGCGTCCCCCCGAAGCTTCAAGAGTCCCTTATTGCTAGAAAAAAATGTCCAAAAAAATTCGTGACATTTGGACTTCATTTGGTATGGATATTCCGTAAAACCGAAAATATGGAGAAAACAACAACTGGCACTGGGCACTAAGTTAATTGGTTTAGTACCCAAAAAATGATATATAATTGATTGTAAATGTATATAAAACATCCAATACTGATAATATAGTATCATGGAAGAATAAAAAATTATAGATACATTGGAGACGTATCAAGCCTCCCCAAGCTTAATTCCTGCTCGTCCTCGAGTAGGTAAATGATAAAAAATAGAATTTTTTATGTGGAATGTTGTCCATCATGTTCATCTTATATTTTTCTTTTATGTAATGGATATTGTACTTAGAATGATTCAAAGCAATAGTCTATAATTTGACATGAAGACATCAATACTCAAGCATATGAACAAGCAACAAAGTTTTTCAAAATATCAATGCTAAAGAAAGCTATTCCTAGCCCATTATGCTCAGTTATTGATCCATTCATGAAACACATCTGAATATTAACTACATCTAATGCTCAAGTTTGACAATAGTGTTCCTTAGTTGGTGCTTTATAAGAGAATATGGAGACTGCAAAAGTAAAAATCGCATAAAAGTAAATAGACATACCCTTCACAGAGGAAAGCATTGATTTGTAGAGGTGCCAGAGCCCATATTTTAAATTGAGAGATAAAATTATTTTCAGAGGCATGCTTTTCCTTTCAACGAAAACGACTGAGAATCCCCAATATCTTCCATGCTACAAAAATTATAAGCGGTTCCCAAAGAGATATTAAAGTTTATTTCTTTTCCACCATTCTTTCACAATCCATGGCTAACCGTATCCACATGTGCCTTCCATACCAACACATACCAAGGAGTTTATTATAATTTTTTGCTTATAGGGACAGGGCATCCCTATTACCACACACTATCTTGCAATGAAAAGTGAACAAACATTCATCATGAGAACAAAATATTTAGCATAGAAAATATTGGCCATGCCCTGCCGCTTCATGAGTGGTACGGGCACACAAAAGGGAAGTTTATTTTGAAAATTAGAGTTGGCACATACAAATTTACTTGGAACGACATGGAAATACCTCATAGAGGTAGGTATGGTGGACTCATTTGGCACAATTTTGGGTTTAGGGATTTGGATGCACAAGCAATATTCCCTCTTAGTACATATGAAGGCTAGCAAATAGATTGAGAAGCGACCAACCAAGGAACAAAAATGGTCATAAAAAACATTAAACATAATCAACACCGAATAATGCACCCCAAGTAGGATTGCATAACTATCGACTTACGTGCATGCATAGGGAATCACAAACCTTAACACCAATATTCTTACTAAAGCATCATTATTCAACAACATGACTCACATATTACTATCTCCATATCGCAAAACTATTGCAAGGAATCAAGTTCTTCATTTCCAATGATCTTCATGAAAGTTTTTATTATATCCTAGTTGGATATCTATCATATTGGTACTAAATTCATATCTTGTGCAAATTACCATTACCATTCTTGACTCTCACAAAGATATAAGTGAAACATGAGAATTCATCTATTTCTTTAAAATTTTCATCTCTCAAAATAATAAAGTGAAGCATGAGAGAAAATTTCTTCAAAGTTCACTAACTTTCAAAATAATATAAGTGAAGCATGATAGTTTATTTCTTCAAAATATGACCACGGTCATGACAAAAAAGATATAAGTGAAGCACTAGAGCAACTACATAGCTCAAAAGATTTAACTGAAGCACATATAATATTCTAACAAATCATGATAAGTGTGTGGATCGCCCAAATAGGTGTGTACAACATGGATTATTGTGATAAACTAAAAAGCAAAGTAAGAAAATACTCATATAATACAAGATGCTCCAAGCAAAACTCATGATATGTGACGAATAAAAATATAGCCTCAAGTAAAACTACCGATGGTCATTAGAAGAAAGAGGGAATGCCTTTCGGGGCATCCCCATGCTTAGTTGCTTGGTTCTTCTTGAATATTTCCTTGGTGTGCCATTGTAATCCCCAAGCTTAGGCTCTTGCCACTCCTTATTCCATCATCCATCATGATCTCATCCATGAATGCAAGCGACATTGACATACAGGTGATGTTTTTCCGAACATTTTCGTATCTTATTTACATTTTTATGAGTAAATATGAATTAGTTAGGAAGTTCCCAAAGTGATGGTCAAACGGTCAAAGGGCAAAAGAACAAGATGCCAAAGTAGGTTGGGCAAGACCACGTGTTTTTAGAAACTAGGGGCAATCCTGATGAGGGGGACACAACTAAGGGTATAAAACTAATTATCCCTATTTTTAATCCACGCGAGGTTTGTTTGATCAGAGTGAATGACCAGAAAGCATGGTTATGTGGCCAAAGTGGTAGTAGATATTTTTAGTTGAAAAATAAGGAGAATATCCATTTTCCCACCATCAATACAGATTACAAACCAACTATGTGAAATCATAATAATAATAGTAATAATATTTCATCTTTTAGCTTCCATGGATAAATTTCCAAAATGCTATGAACAAAATTACTTGCATATTTGTATTATGTTTAGAAGTTGGGTTACCCCTAAGGAGTTGTGTGACGTCCTTTCAAATACATTAGATGATAACCCATGCGTTGGTGCAAGATGTTTTACATGAAGTTGGAATGAGATTATTGTGGAAAAACCGAGTTGCTTAGTAGGTTACTTGTGCAATAGTACAAATACCCCTGAACTATCGACATACTAATTTTACCAAACTCAAAATAATAGTCTGCGTCTATAATTACCAGATGGAAATAGTTGCTTCTTCTGCGATTTTCCCCTTGAAATATATGAGAACCAAATCCATACATAAAATCACGTCCCCTAGATTGTGTCTTGCGTATCAAGTTATGTCTCAGTAGTACTATATCTTAATGAAGAATCAACATGGCCAGTTAGTTTTTCTTTCTACTTGGACTCAAATAAGTCAAATTTCTTGATACCATGAATATCAGCAAAAACACTACAACCGCATGCACTACTAGGAAAAGGGCTATAGATGGAATTGATACTAATGGCGCACTAGACAAGCAGTGCGCCATTAGTAATGGCGCACCAACAACAGATACGCCATTAGAGTTCAAACTACTAATGGCGCACCAGGCCCAGTGTGCGCCATTAGTATCAAAAAGTTTTTTTTTGAACTAGCGCGCCTGTCCAAACATACTAATGGCGCATCGAGACGAAGTGCGCCATTACTAGTTGTAACTAGTAATGGCGCACCGGCAGTAAAGTGCGCCATTAATGTTCTTTTTTTTATGATATTTTTTATTCTTTTTTTACAAAACTACTAATGGCGCACTGTCCCACAGTGCGCCATTACTAGTTTAAACTAGTAATGGCGCACTGTGCGACAGTGCGCCATTAGTATGTTATATTTTTTTTGCAAAACTAGTAATGGCGCACCTACTATAAATACGCCATTAGTAACCTTGATTACTAATGGCGCATTTATAGTGGGTGCGCCATTAGTAAGTGGGCAGCAACAAGATATTTTGGACAGCACCCACACTCACTTTCTCCCGCACTTCATTCTCTCCACCTCCTCCTCCTCTCGGGTTCCTCCTCTTTTTCACCTCATTTCCACCATAGATTCATTCAAATTAAGTGGTTAAATTAACTTGTTTTGATAGGTAAGTAAGGGGGGAAGCTATATTTATGTTGTTCTCCATACAACAATGTGCACATGCACTTTTTATGGCCTAGCTAGATCTATGTATGTTCGTGGTGTTGCATATGTTTGTTGTGTTGCATATGTGTTTGTGTTTGGAGGTGTACCGGTATTTGAAATGCGATAGTTGCCAATATTTTCCCGGAATGTTGATTCATTTCCGTTTTGGTGAGAATTTTGGCATTAAGCATTCTTTTTTGTCCTATTTTTAGGGAAAGTCATGGCAAATTTTTTCTTGGTTCTAAAATATCGTTTTGCTCTACCCCGCAGGCGACCATGGTGCGCACGATGACCGAAGGCATCGTGAATATGTTTTTGAGGTCCGCGAAGGCCGAGATGCTTCGAAAGAACGAGACGGAGATAAGATGTCCGTGTCGAAGATGCAAGCTGAAGAGCCTTATTGCGGACCCGGATTCCGGGCAGGTGCGGGACCACCTGCTCTTGCGTGGTTTCATGGATGGCTATCGATGGCAAGGTGATGAAGATGACTACGAAGTCGTCCATGGGGGCCAGGCAAGAAATGAGGAAGGGTAGCAAGACAACCACCATGGCTCGGGCGGGCGAGAAGACGAAGAATCCCCAGGAGATGATCACGACGGTGATGCTGTACACAGTCATCATGTAGAAGATGCAGGACATGATGATGAGGAAGATGCCGGAGCAGACGACGGGCATGATCATGAAGATGATGATGCCGGCGGAGCAGACGACGCTGGACCATCGATGGGCTGGGTGCAGGACCCTCATATTCAAGAGCTGCTTCTCAAGCAGACCGATAACGCAAGAGCTGCCGCCCGAGAGAAAGCTAAGAAGGATCAACTTGAGCTAGACGCGGTTACTCCATTGTATGAAGGATGCAGGCCCGAGGATACCCGCCTGAAAGTAACGCTCATGGATCTGGAGATGAAGGTAAAACACAAAATGACCGACGCATGCTTCGACGAGAACATGTCATTCTGGCACGAACGTCTTCCCAAGGGGAACAAGTGCCCCACCAGTTTGGAGGAGGCGAAGAAAATCGTACGTGTCCTCTGGATTTACCGCACGTGAAATACCATGTGTGCATGAACAATTGCATCATTTATCAGGACGAGCACGCGGAGTCTACCATATGTCCGGTGTGCGGCGTCACTCGATACAAGAAGAGGAAGAAAGCTCCTCGAAAAGTGGTGTGGTACCTTCCGATCACTCCTCGTCTGCAGCGGTATTTCGCGGACCCTAAGGTAGCAAAGCTCCTGCGTTGGCACGCGGATAGGGAGGAGAAGAAGCGAGAAGATGACGCAAATGATCCGGAGTTAGATAAAAAAGACAAGATGCTGAGTCACCCTAAGGATGCGAGCCAGTGGCAAGCATTGAACTTCGAAGATCTAGAATTTGGGAATGATCCAAGGAACATCGTGCTGGGCACGAGCACCGATGGATTCAATCCGTTTGGCAGCCAGAGAAGCACACATAGCACCTAGCCTGTGTTTGTGTGGATGTACAACCTCCCCCCCTGGTTGTGCATGAAGAGGAAGTACATTCACATGAGTATGCTAATTGAATGACCGAAACAACCAGGGCACGACATCAATCTGTATCTGGGGCTGCTGAAAGTGGAGCTAGACACGCTGTGGAAAACGCCAGCCAATACATGGGACGCCGCAAAGAAAGAATATTTCCCTATGAGAGTCGCGCTGCTCACGACGGTGCACGACTATCTCGGTTACGGATATGTCGCGGGGCAGGTGGTCCACGGATTTTCTGGATGCGTCAGGTGCATGGATGACACAACATATCGCCAGCTAGATAGAGATCCCGGGTCTTCAAAAACCGTGTTCATGGGACATCGAAGGTGGCTTCGCGATGATGACCTGTGGAGAAAACGCAAGGATCTGTTCAATGGTGAAACCGAACCCCGAGGACGCCCGCGTACGAGGAGCGGCGAGGAAATAGACGAGCTGTTGAAAAATTGGAAAGATTGCCCACTGCCGGGAAAGAAGCAAAAGGCGCTAGAGCCGGGAAAGAAGCGAAAGGCGCCAGAGGCGCTGCTGAAGGTATGTAAAACGAGGTCTGTTTTCTGGGACTTGCCGTACTGGAAGATCCACCGAGTGCCTCACAGCCTTGATGTAATGCATATCACGAAGAACGTGTGCGAGAGTCTGCTTGGTACCCTGCTCAACATGCCAGAGAGGACCAAAGATGGGCCGAAAGCAAGGGCAGACTTGAAATCAATGGGCATCAGGCAGGAGCTTCACGCTATATATGATGATCATGATGATGATGATGATGATGAGGCGAAGCAGGACACGGAAAGTCGTTGCAAAGGCAAAAAGGCCAAGGAGACCGGAAATGACTACCCTCCCGCGTGCTTCACTCTAAGTCAGGATTAGATCGAGCAGTTTTTCACCTGCCTCGTAGGAGTACAACTTCCTTACGGTTATGCGGGGAAGATAAGCAGATACCTAGACCGGGCGAAGCTGTCGTTCAGCGGGATGAAGTCTCACGACTGTCACGTGCTGATGACGCAGATACTTCCAGTTGCAATCCGTGGTATCATGGACGCGCACGTCCGTGAAACCCTATTTGGCCTATGCAACTTTTTCGACGTCATCTCTCGGAAGTCTGTTGGCGTGAGGCAACTCAGAAGGCTACAGGAAGAGATCGTGGTGATACTATGCGAGCTTGAGATGTACTTCCCGCCCGCATTCTTCGACGTTATGGTGCATCTGCTGGTCCATATCGTGGACGATATCATCCAACTCGGGCCGACGTTCCTGCACATCATGATGCCGTTCGAAAGGATAAATGGTGTCATCAAAGGATACGTTCGCAACATGTCACGTCTAGAGGGAAGCATAGCCAGGGGCTTTCTGACTGAAGAGTGCATCTCCTACTGCACGAATTATCTAGGCATCAAGAACCCCGTTGGTCTGCCTGTCAACAGGCACCTCGGCAGGCTCGCTGGATGGGGTCACCGTGAGGGTCGCCGCGAAATGCATGTCGACTTCGAGGGTCGACTCGCCGACTTTGAAAGAGCAAACCTAGTCGCGCTACAACACATAGACGTGGTCGATCCTTGGGTGGTTCAGCACAAAACCTTTATTGAGAAGACGTACAATGACCGAGGCCAACAGAGGACGGATGGAGATATAATCAAAGAGAACAACTCATGTTTCACGCGTTGGTTCAAGCCGAAGCTTCTGTCGTACCCTTTACATGATGATTCTTCCGCGAAAGAACAACTCATATTCGCCTTGTCACACGGCGCCGAGCACAACCTGATGACCTATGAGGCGTACGATATCAACGGCTACACATTCTACACCGAGGCCAAGGACATGAAGAGCGATGGTTATCAGAACTCCGGGGTAACGATGGAATCCTACACCGGTAATGACAAGGACAGATACTACGGAAGGATCGAGGAGAGCTGGGAGCTGAGCTACGCTGGAGAGAAGGTCCCGATGTTCCGTGTCAGATGGGCCAAGAGCGTCCTAAAAGAAGACCGGTATTTCACCACCATGGTTATACCCGAAGCCAAATCCAAGACCGCGGGCGCAAACGTCACCGCAAAAAATGAGCCATGGGTACTGGCTTCCCAAGTTGACCAATGCTTCTTCATTACCGATCCGTCAAAGCCCAGTCGTGTTGTCGTGAGGAGAGGCAAAAGGAAGATCAACGGAATGGATGGAGTAGCCAATGAGCAAGACTTCGACAAGTACGGCGACCCGAGGATCGAACATGACGACGATGATGAAGTAGCAGCTTACACCACAAGAAGAAGCAGGACCACCCTACCTAAAGGACGTCCGTTTCACAGAAAAACTCCATTTGCGAAAAAGAAGGGCAAGAAGATTGTGAACAGATAGCTAGCTAAGATCGACTGTATTTAAATCATACCCTTCATTTCTCGATTGTATTTCATGGGCACTTTTTGAACTATCATGAATATTTTTAAATTTCATGGACACTCGATCTCGACCCCCCCTCCATCTCGATCGCTATCCCACCTCGCCAGATCCGGTCCCCCTCGCCGCCGAGCACCCCCCGGTCCACCGGCCGCCGCCGCCGACCCCCCGCACCCTCGATTCCCCTACTCAACCGCCGCCGCCGAGCACCCCCCGGTCCACCGGCCGCCGCCGCC
>LR738711.1:320056262-320074758 GCA_902687465.1 Secale cereale | reverse complement strand
ACTCAACCGCCGCCGACGAGCACCCCCCGGTCCACCGGCCGCCGCCGCCGACCCCCCGCACCCTTGATTCCCCTACTCAACCGCCGCCGCCGACCCATGATATATTCAAAATAATAAATTTGATGATATTTTTTCATATTCATAAATATTTTCAAATAACAAATTTGATGATATTTTTTAAAAAAATATTACTTTTTTATAAAAAAATATTACTATTATGATTTAAACAAGTTTGAACATATTTAAACACAAATAAGTGTCAAACAGCATTTTAAAAGCAAAAAAAATTTGGGGAGCCTGGGAATCAAACCCAGGACCTCCTGGTGGGTGTGCAGAGTGCTGACCAGTCGGGCTAGTGCGGGGGTTCTGTTAGGTAGTGGGTTAGGTGGGAGATATAGCTTTCTGTCGGGCTACTGACTAGAACACAATACTAATGGCGCACCTGGGGGTGGTGCACCATTAGAGTCTACATACTTATGGCGCACAGAGCTGCGGTGCGCCATTAGTAATCCCCCCATACTTATGGGGCCGGCCGCACCCTCCTCTCTCTCCCTCTCGCCAGATCTCCCCCCTCTCCCCGACGCCTTTCTCTCCCTCACCCGTCGACGCCTCTCTCTCCGCCCGCACCCGCCGACGCCCTCGACGCCCGCGCCACCGACGCCCCGGACGCCCGGAGCTACGCCGCCGCCGCCGGCGCCCCCGACGCCCCGGCCCCGACGCCTCAGCCTCGATGCCCCGGCCTCCCCCAGGTGCGTGGCCATCTCCGGCCGCCTCCTCCAGATCCTCACCGACCACGGGCCCCTCACCGTCGCCAACACCAAGGTATAACACTACTAGGAAAAGGGCTATAGATGGAATTGATACTAATGGCGCACCAGACAAGCAGTGCGCCATTAGTATATAGTAATGGCGCACCAGCAACAGATACGCCATTAGAGTTCGAACTACTAATGGCGCGCCTTGCCCGGAGTGCGCCATTAGTATCAAGAAGTATTTTTTAACTAGCGCGCCTGTCCGAACATACTAATGGCGCATCCATGCATAGTGCACCATTACTAGTTGTAACTAGTAATGGCGCACCAGCAGTAAAGTGCGCCATTAATGCTCTTTTTTTATGATATTTTTTATTCATTTTTTTACAAAACTACTAATGGCGCACTGTCCCAGAGTGCGCCATTACTAGTTTAAACTAGTAATGGCGCACTATGCGACAGTGCGCCATTAGTATGTTTTTTTTTGCAAAACTTGTAATAGCGCACCCACTATAAATACGCCATTAGTAACCTTGATTACTAATGGCGCATTTATAGTTGGTGCGCCATTAGTAAGCGGGCAGCAACAAGATATTTTGGACAGCCTCTCTACCACAGTCACTTCCCCCCCCCACTTCTTCATTCTCTCCACCTCCTCTCCTCTCGGGTCCCTCCTCTTTTTCACCTCATTTCCACCATATATTCATTCAAATTAAGTGGTTAAATTACCTTGTTTTGATAGGTAAGTAAGGGGGGAAGCTATATTTATGTTGCTCTCCATACAACAATGTGCACATGCACTTCTTATGGCCTAGCTCGATCTATGTATGTTTGTGGTGTTGCACCGGTTTGTTGTGTTGCATATGTGTTTGTGTTTGGAGGTGTACCGGTATTTGAAATGCGATAGTTGCCAATATTTTCCCGGAATTTTGATTCATTTCCGTTTCGGTGAGAATTTTGGCATTAAGCATTCATTTTTGTCCTATTTTTAGGGAAAGTCATGGAAATTTTTTTCTTGGTTCTAAAATATCGTTTTGCTCTACCCCGCAGGGCGATCATGGTGCGCACGATGACCGAAGGCATCGTGAATAGGTTTTTGAGGTCCGCGAAGGCCGAGATGCTTCAAAAGAACGATACGGAGATATGATGTCCGTGTCGAAGATGCAAGCTGAAGAGCCTTATTGCGGACCCAGATTCCGGGCAGGTGCGGGACCACCTGCTCTTGCGTGGTTTCATGGATGGCTATCGGTGGCAAGGTGATGAAGATGACTACGAAGTCGTCCATGGGGTCCGGGCAAGAAATGAGGAAGGGCAGCAAGACAACCACCGCGGCTCGGGCGGGCGAGAAGACGAAGAATCCCCAGGAGATGATCACGACGGTGATGCTGTACACAGTCATCATGTAGAAGATGCAGGACATGATGATGAGGAAGATGCCGGAGCAGACGACGGGCATGATCATGAAGATGATGATGCCGGCGGAGCAGACGACACTAAACCATCGATTGGCTGGGTGCAGGACCCTCATATTCAAGAGCTGCTTCTCAAGCAGACCGATAACGCAAGAGCTGCCGCCCGAGCGAAAGCCAAGATGGATCAACTTGAGTTAGATGCGGTTACTCCATTGTATGAAGGATGCAGGCCCGAGGATACCCGCCTGAAAGTAACGCTCATGGCTCTGGAGATGAAGGTAAAACACAAAATGACCGACGCATGCTTCGACGAGAACATGTCATTCTGGCACGAACGTCTTCCCAAGGGGAACAAGTGCCCCACCAGTTTGGAGGAGGCGAAGAAAATCGTGTGTCCTCTGGATTTACCGCACGTGAAATACCATGTGTGCATGAACAATTGCATCATTTATCGGGACGAGCACGCGGAGTCTACCATATGTCCGGTGTGCGGCGTCACTCGATACAAGAAGAGGAAGAAAGCTCCTCGAAAAGTGGTGTGGTACTTTCCGATCACTCCTCGTCTGCAGCGGTATTTCGCGGACCCTAAGGTAGCAAAGCTCCTGCGTTGGCACGCTGATAGGGAGGAGAAGAAGCGAGAAGATGACGCAAATGATCCGGAGATTGATAAAAAAGACAAGATGCTGAGTCACCCTAAGGATGCGAGCCAGTGGCAAGAGTTGAACTTCGAAGACCTAGAATTTGGGAACGATCCAAGGAACATCGTGCTGGGCGCGAGCACCGATGGAGTCAACCCGTTTGGCAGCCAGAGAAGCACACATAGCACCTGGCCTGTGTTTGTGTGGATGTACAACCTTCCCCCTGGTTTTGCATGAAGAGGAAGTACATTCACATGAGTATGCTAATTGAAGGACCGAAACAACCAGGGAATGACATCAATCTGTATCTGGGGCTGCTGAAAGAGGAGCTAGACACGCTGTGGAAAACGCCAGCCAATACGTGGGAGGCCGCAAAGAAAGAATATTTCCCTATGAGAACCCGCTGCTCACGACGGTGCACGACTATCTCGGTTACGGATATGTCGCGAGGCAGGTGGTCCACGGATTTTCTGGATGCGTCAGGTGCATGGATGACACAACGTATCGCCAGCTAGATAGAGATCCCGGGTCTTCGAAAACCGTGTTCATGGGACATCGAAGGTGGCTTCGCGACGATGACCTGTGGAGAAAACGCAAGGATCTGTTCGATGGTGAAACCGAACCCCGAGGACGCCGCGTACGAGGAGCGGCGAGGAAATAGACGAGCTGTTGAAAAATTGGAAATATTGCCCACTGCCGGGAAAGAAGCAAAAGGCGCCAGAGCCGGGAAAGAAGCGAAAGGCGCCAGAGCCGCTGCTGAAGGTATGGAAAACGAGGTCTGTTTTCTGGGACTTGCCGTACTGGAAGATCCACCGTGTGCCTCACAGCCTTGATGTAATGCATATCACGAAGAACGTGTGCGAGAGTCTGCTTGGTACCCTGCTCAACATGCCAGAGAGGACCAAAGATGGGCCGAAAGGAAGGGCAGACTTGAAATCAATGGGCATCAGGCAGGAGCTTCACGCTATATATGATGATCATGATGATGATGATGATGATGATGAGGCGAAGCAGGACACGGAAAGTCGTCGCAAAGGCAAAAAGGCCAAGAAGACCGGAAATGACTACCCTCCCGCGTGCTTCACTCTAAGTCAGGAGGAGATCGAGCAGTTTTTCAACTGCCTCGTAGGAGTACAACTTCCTTACGGTTACGCGGGGAAGATAAGCAGATACCTAGACCGGGCGAAGCTGAAGTTCAGCGGGATGAAGTCTCACGACTGTCACGTGCTGATGACGCAGATACTTCCAGTTGCAATCTGTGGTATCATGGACCGCACGTCCGTGAAACCCTATTTGGCCTATGCAACTTTTTCGATGTCATCTCTCGGAAGTCTGTTGGCGTGAGGCAACTCAGAAGGCTACAGGAAGAGATCGTGGTGATACTATGCGAACTTGAGATGTACTTCCCGCCCGCATTCTTTGACGTTATGGTGCATCTGCTGGTCCATATCATGGACGATATCATCCAACTCGGGCCGACGTTCCTGCACAGCATGATGCCGTTCGAAAGGATGAATGGTGTCATCAAAGGATACGTTCGCAACATGTCACGTCCAGAGGGAAGCATAGCCAGGGGCTTTCTGACCGAAGAGTGCATCTCGTACTGCACGAATTATCTAGGCATCGAGAACCCCGTTGGTCTGCGCGTCAACAGGCACCTCGGCAGGCTCGCTGGATTGGGTCACCGTGAGGGTCGCCGCGAAATGCATGTCGACTTCGAGGGTCGACTCGCCGACTTTGAAAGAGCAAATCTAGTCGCGCTACAACACATAGACGTGGTCGATCCTTGGGTGGTTCAGCACAAAACCTTTATTGAGAAGACATACAATGACCGAGGCCAACAGAGGACGGATGGAGATATAATCAAAGAGCACAACTCATGTTTCACGCGTTGGTTCAAGCAGAAGCTTCTGTCGTACCCTTTACATGATGATTCTTCCGCGGAAGAACAACTCATATTCGCCTTGTCACAGGGCGCCGAGCACAACCTGATGACCTATGAGGCGTACGATATCAACGGCTACACATTCTACACCGAGGCCAAGGACATGAAGAGCGATGGTTATCAGAACTCCAGGGTAACGATGGAATCCTACACCGGTAATGACAAGGACAGATACTACGGAAGGATCGAGGAGATCTGGGAGCTGAGCTACGCTGGAGAGAAGGTTCCGATGTTCCGTGTCAGATGGGCCAAGAGCGTCCTAAAAGAAGACCGGTATTTCACCACCATGGTTATACCCGAAGCCAAATCCAAGACCGCGGGCGCAAACGTCACCGCGAAAAATGAGCCATGGGTACTGGCTTCCCAAGTTGACCAATGCTTCTTCATTACCGATCCGTCAAAGCCCAATCGTGTTGTCGTGAGGAGAGGCAAAATGAAGATCATCGGAATGGATGGAGTAGCCAATGAGCAAGACTTCGACAAGTACGGCGACCCGAGGATCGAACATGACGACGATGATGAAGTAGCAGCTTACACCACAAGAAGAAGCAGGACCACCCTACCTAAAGGACGTCCGTTCCATAGAAGAACTCCATTTGCGAAAAAGAAGGGCAGGAAGATTGTGAACAGATAGCTAGCTAAGATCGATTGTATTTAAATCGTACCCTTCATTTCTCGATTGTATTTCATGGGCACTTTTTGAACTATCATGAATATTTTTAAATTTCATGGACACTCGATCTCGACCCCCCTCCATCTCGATCGCTATCCCACCTCGCCAGATCCGGTCCCCCTGGCCGCCGAGCACCCTCCGGTCCACCGGCCGCCGCCGCCGACCCCCTGCACCCTCGATTCCTCTACTCAACCGCCGCCGCCGAGCACCCCCCGGTCCACCGGCCGCCGCCGCCGACCCCCTGCACCCTCGATTCCCCTACCCAACCGCCGCCGCCGACCCCCCGCACCTTCGATTCCCCTACTCAACCGCCGCCGCCGACCCATGATATATTCAAAATAATAAATTTGATGACATTTTTTCATATTCATAAATATTTTCGAATAACAAATTTGATGATATTTTTAAAAAAATTATTACTTTTTTATAAAAAATATTACTGTTATGATTTAAACAAGTTTGAACATATTTAAACACAAATAAGTGTCAAACAACATTTTAAATGCAAAAAAAAATTGGGGAGCCTGGGAATCGAACCCAGGACCTCCTGGTGGGTGTGCTGCGTGCTGACCAGTCAGGCTAGTGGGTGGGTTCTGTTGGGTAGTGGGTTTGGTGGAATATATACCTGACCAATCGGGCTAGTGACTAGAACACAATACTAATGGCGCACCTGGGGGTGGTGCGCCATTAGATTCTACATACTTATGGCGCACAGAGGCGCGGTGTGCCATTAGTAATCCCCCCATCCATATCGCCCCCCACCGGCCGCACCCTCCTCTCTCTCCCTCGCCAGATCTCCCCCCTCTCCCCGATGTCTCTCTCTCCCTCCAGCACCGCGCCGCCGCCCCCGCGCCACCCCCGCTGAGCCGAGCGCCGTGCCGCCGACGCCCTCGATGCCCGCGCCACCGACGCCCCGGACGCCCCCGACGCCCTCGACACCCGCGCCCCCGACGTCCGACGCCCCCGACGCCTCCCCGACTCTGCAGCAATGCCGCCGCCCGGAGCTACGCCGGTGACCACTCCATACGCAGGTAGCCATCACTCCTCCCTCCTTCCTCTCTAATCACCACCACAAAGTCATTTTTTTGTATTTCTGCCATTTTTGTTAAAGTACTCTAGATCAAAATTTAGGTCTGTGAGTGCTCTGTGAGTGCTCTGTGAGTGCTGGAGTTGATCTACAAGAAAAATATAAGTTGATTTCGCATCAGTAGAAATCGCAGACAGACAATTTTTTTAGGTTAGTACTGGAGTCAATGATATGGTAAGCAAATTAGGGTGCGCCACCGCAGCATCAAATATTCTGTTGGGAGTAGGACTCGCTCAAATGAACACAGACCTTATTGTCCTTATCAATCAAAATGCAGGGTTGCTACAAAAGGATCCATCCATCTATTAGTAGATATCTTCCTGTGGTGAATGTGTATGCTATACTTTAAGAGAGCTGGAATTGTATTTGTGACGTCTGTTGAGTTGTATCAAGAAGTTGAGAAAATTTCTATTGCTTCAGAGTTCAAACTGGTCATGTTGTTCAACCTAAAACCTGCAGTACAGTACTGTGCCTCTTCTTCAGAGATAACTAGGCATAAGCACCCTTCAACTATCAGTGCTTGCGTTGTAGACTTGTGGCATGCTGTGTTGTTCCCCCTACGCGTTGGAGTATTTGCCAACCAGACCTGACATGTGGTCCCCACAGTCGTGACTGTATATGCGCAAGTCAAGTCGCTGGCTCACTCTTCTATGCTATATTTATATATGCCCCTTATATATCTCGAATGGTTCAAGAAGCAACCAAAAAACTAAATTTGTGCCTTCTTCAGAAGTACATTCCTCCTCGTTGGCCCGATTAGTCGCCGGTTGAGATCTGACATAGGAGTATTTCTCAAAGGAAGATGACCAACTCTTCATATTTGATAAATCCTCTCTTGCTCAACCACTCTCACGTATCTCACTCGTTTAGGTTAACTTCTATTTTTCTGTGTGGAAAGAAATCATCTTATTGGAGGCTCTGCCCTTATGAGGTCAAGGATAGCCACTGTTACTTAAATATGCCATATTGCTGCTGCTTTCTAATTAATACTGACATCAACATCAATTTTTGAGTTGTTGTCAGTTTGCTATCAAGCCATGACTGTTCATGTACAAGTCAAGTCTAGATAGCACTTGGTTTCTGTCTTTTGTGTTAGTGCTTGCTGTCATACTTATTGGAAGACATGTTAGTGCTTGTTGTCATACTTTGGCATGCCATAGTCCGTGACAATTTCATCTTTTTCAGAACCCCTTTGGCTCTTGCCTTTACTAGTATGGTAGTCCCAAGTGAGATCTTTAGTTCGTTTAGCCGGTTGGCGGGCTTGATGTTCTGTTGGGGTTTTAGGTTTTAGGTTTTTTTTTCATGTACACTAGCACTACTTGTTGTATGTCACACTAGCACAATGATAATAATGGTGGTCATGTATTTGGTTCCTTGTTGTAAATATTTGAACTTCAAACTATTGTTTTACAAGCTTCTGCAACCTTTTCTTAACTATTGATGCTGCTGTTATGCCTGTATTCACTGCTGTTTCTATTGTACTTGTCATGATGTTGTACTTGTGATGATGCTACTTGTGATCTTCTGAAATGACCCATTGGCGACTTCATTAGGCGGGGATAATGATTTTGCAGGTACCCCGAGAGGCCCTTGAGTTTGCTGGAATGTTGATTAGCTTCCGTTCCGGCAAATTCGGGTACTCCATATGTCCTATTTTCAGCAAAGGTCATGCTGAAATTTTCCGTGAATTTTAGCATGACTTTGCTAAAAATAGGACATATAGGGTACTTGTGACTAATGCATGGGCCGGGGGTATCTTAGTGGTTAATTAGGTAGGATCAAGTGCCCCTTTATTCTAGCTGCATTAAACCATAGGCGGCAATAGAGCCAAGTGATTAGGCCCAACTTACAATTCTCCTTCCTAGCTTAGCTTTTAGGATGCCTCGGTGTCGACAAACCATAAATTATGAAACCTTGGCTTTTAGGGTGCCTCGGTGTCGATAAAAACCGAAATGATGAAAGCTTAGGCTTTTAGGGTGCCTCGGCGTCGAAAAACCCTCAATTATAAAAGCTTAGCTTTTAGGATGCCTCGGTGTCGACAAACCCTAAATGATGAGACCATGATCTTGTTCCTTGACAATAACCAACTTTTTGACCAAACTTTGTTCCTATTTAGAGAGAAACATGGCCAACAACGATGAGGCCGGCGGTTCGGGCGGGAAGGCATTCTGGGAGCTGTCCCAGGAGATGGAGGAACAACCTCACTTGTATGAGGACGCCGCCTTCCACACCGATCCTGAGACCACTGATGGTACCGCGGAGGATGACCCCACTGATGCCACCACTGATGGTGCCGCCGAGAATGCCACCACTGATGATGGCGGCGCACGCACAGATGCCAGCCAACCGAAGAGGCAACGGAAGGACCGGCGCCCGACCGTGCTCCGCACCCTCAAGGAGGAAGTTACTGAAGTGGACTCTGACGGGAATCCAACGGCGCCCGAACGAGTAGTCAAGGGGTACTCGCTTCAGCTCGGGTGAATTCTTCGGAGCACCGTCTCGATCAACAGCGAGAACCTGAGGCATCCTGACAACGGGAATTACCGCAACCTCCTCTTCACGAAGCTGCACGAACGATACAAGTTCCCCGCTCAATTTGATAACACAAGCCTCAAAGGGAATAAAGTGAACAATCCTGCCCTCACGACGATGAGCAAGGCCCTGTCTACTTGGAAAACCAATGTGAAGATAATGATCAAGAAAGGTGAGAGTTATGAGACGATCAAGGAGAAACATCCTTCGATCACCGAAGATGACTACAACGAATTCAAGATCACTTGCTCGAGCGCCGCACACTCCGAATCAAGTCAGTGGGGGAAAGAAATGCGGGAGCTCAACTTAGGGGAACACACACTCGGTCCCGGCGGTTACAGAGTGGCGGAGCCTATATGGGACAAGGAGGAGGCGGACCATGCCGAGCAAGGCCTACCGCCCCTCTTCGATAAATACGGTGACAAGCAGACCAGCAACTTTAACAGGGCCCGGTATAAGAAGGACCCGAAAACAATGGAGCTGACCACGGATCCGAAGACCAGGGCGCTTGAGGCTGTTCTGGTAAGGAATACACCCCCGCGTAATTAGCTCCATATGGTTGCTTTCTAATTAATGAAACCAAATTTCTAAATGATTCACATTCCTTCCGCAGGCGACTGAAAGCAGTAGCGCGGGGTCGACTAAGAGCGGCCCTTGGGACACGACTCTAAATAGGGCGTTGCATGTAATGAAGAACAAGGATAAGCTCGAGAAGCCGACGTCAGCTGGTCGTGTGGCCGGCAAAGGCTTGTCGAAAAAATGGTCATCATACTATAACGCTGGTGGGCGAAAGGAGAAAAAGACCAGCTCAGAAAGCCAAGCGCGCGAGGTTCAAGAACTCAAGGCACAGGTGGCGCGGATTCCGGAGATTGTCCAAGAGCAAGTGCAACAACAGCTCGGAGCGACGATCACCACCATTGTGCCTAGCTTGATCGAGGGGTTGCAGGCGTGGATTGCTGGCGGCCAACAGGGGCCGCCCCCGATTCCCAGCTTCACGGCCAGCAACTCGCAGAACGCGATGGCGGGGCCATTGGTGTCTCCGGCGGAGGCGGCATTGGTGTCTCCGACGCCGGCACGGGAGCTTAATGCACCCGTGTGTACGCCGGCCGGCACCTCTGCAGCAAGCGGCCACTCCGTCAACTGCACGCCCGCCGTTGGCGGTGCCTCGACATTAGCCGAGCTCGACGCCATCATCACGGTAACTAATTAAGCCTCTCTCGGCCGAGGACTTCATCTCCTTGCCTTTGACTGGGCATCCCTGACGCCCTACATGTTTTCGCAGGGCGCTGCCGACGTTCCGTGCACTCTCCTGCACTTCGTGAACAACGAGTTGGTCGATGTCGCCAAGGGCAAAATCGTTCAACCGGGTCAGCCCTTGTTCCACGGTACCCAGATGCCACCCAACTTGTTTAGGGTTCAACTGGTTCGGGTGCTGCCAGGCTGCGACGAGGTGTTACCTCCGATTCGACCCATCGGGGCCGACGATGATGACGTCATGACCCTCAGCGCCTGCCTGAGCTGGCCCCTACTTTGGCGGAAGAGCCAGATTCGTTTGGGGGCGGGGGAAACCACACCAAAGACAACACCGCCAGTCGTGCCGGCGCCAAGTCGTCCCCATGGCAAGTCCGCCGCAACGGTGCCGGACATCCCTATGCCACTGGATCCAAACATGCATATGGCACAGGATCAGAACGACGACGACGACGATACATTTGCCAACGTCGATCAGTACTTTGCCGATCATGGGTACGGTGACGACCAAGTTGCAACAGGCGTCGTCTGCCGTTCAACTCTCAGGAGACGCCTCCAGCCGCCGACTTCACTGAGCCTCAGATAGGCGAGGTGCGAAATATGATCAGCCCCAACACAATAAAGAAGGCGGTCTCTGAGCAGAACTCGGTCCCAATTCAGGAGATCAAGAAGAAGGCACGCAAAAGAAAAACTAACAAGGGTGCGAGCCAGCCGGCACCGAGTACGATCCGTGCTCAGGACGGGCCACCTTCACCTGAGGATGTAATGAGGAGGGTGCATGTGGCGGGTAGGCCGATGCTACCGAGAAATATGCTCGATGCTGCAACCGGTGCTATGCGGAGTCTGCATGACAGTGTTCTTTCTTTGGAGAAGCGGCGTCTCAGAGAGAAGGATGTGGCATACCCGGTTTTCGCGGCCAAGGTGCCAGAGGGCAAGGGCTTTGTGGATAACTCCATCGGGGGTACGATCATCCTGCGGTTTGATGACATCCACGCTATGTTGAACCTTCTTCCGCTGCACTACACCTTCGTTCGGCTATTTTCGCTGAGTATGGAGATGCGGATCATTCGCGACAAGACCCCGGACATCGTGATAGTTGACCCCTTCTACATGCGTGCCAAGATCTTGGGCAGCGCTGGGGACCGGCAAGTCGTGAGTTCTTACCTCGAAGGCGTCATTCTGGCAAACCGAGATAAGGATAACTTCCTCATGCCTTACTTTCCCGAGTAAGTCCTCCGCCTCAACCGCCCCGTAACATATGAATTCTTAGATTTCGATCGTTCTTCTTTTAACATTCCGTGTTTTCTGCAGTGACACACATTGCACGCTCATCCTCCTAAGCCCCAAATATTCCATGGCCACGTATTTCGACCCAGACCGTCAGTCGAAAGTAGACTACACAAATGTCAAGAAGGTTCTTGATGATGTTCTCCCCGGCTACGCCAAATCTGGAGGCACCTTCACCAGGCCTATTCGTAAGTACGGCAAGCACGTGTTCTCCCACAATACGACGTTCTGCTGCGTCAAGCAGCCGCCTGGCGGTCAGAAGGGTGCCTACTACGCCATCCATCACATGCGGGCGATCGTACGGGACCATCATCAACTTCTGCAACCGAGTAAACTCAAAGATTGGGCCGCGAGGGTGTCGGCAATCTAGGACACGGACATCAGACAAGAATTCTTTCGCATCCAGTCGGAGTTTGCGGAAATCATCCATCAAGATGTCCTTCGTACCTCGGGGTAGTTCTACCTCAGAAATCAACCATCGAACAGTGACATCGACACAATGCTACAAATGCAGGCTGACAACGCCCGTGATTTCATGACTACCACGATAGACGGCGGCTTCATCCACGCTCCGGTCCCTAGAGTCGAGTCGAAAGCAGTGATGTTGTGTCTAGTTCTGAAACATCGATTGTCTCATGTTCTAATTAAACTTTAATGAACTTGTAGTATGTCTCTTTGGTTTCGAGAGTCGTTCAACTTAGATGTAATTGATGCTATTAATGTCTTGCTTTTCTCTTTCGATCGTTCTGTTGCATACTTATATATTGCTTATGTATTGTCTGTGAATTGGTACTAACGTTTCGTTTGGCTAGTGCATAGCGATGCCGTCGTATGTCGTGTACAAGGGTAAGGTTCCCGGAGTCTACGACGACTGGGAGGAGTGTCGGAGTCAGGTTCACCGATTCAGCAGTAACAGTTACAAAGGGTACACCACTAGGGCCGAGGCCGAATCTAGATACGGCCGCTATCTAGTGGGAGAGGGGAGGGAGTGTTGGAGGAACCGGATGAAGACGAGTTTCATCGTGATGATGCTCATCATGATGACCGCAGCTCTCTTCTATGTGATGGTAGTTTAGATGATCGATATCGACTTGTAATGTGAAGACAAACTCGCTACTCGCGGTCTCGAGACTTGTAATATATTGTTCTATCTTTGTTCGGTCTTTTCAATTCGGAGACCAATATGATGAATTGTATTCGGAGACTAATATGATGAATTGTAATCAGAGACTAATCTTCTATTGTATTCGATGAATTTGTTGTTGATGTGTGCTGTCTATATTCTGTGCAATTATACATTTTGTAATCTGTGCAAAAAAACAGAAAAATAATAATAATAATAAACCTAATATTCATACTAATGGCTCATCACAACACAATGCGCCATTAGTATGCCAAAGGATACTAATGGCGCATCACCAGACAGTGCGCCATTACTATGCGGACATTACTAATGGCGCATCCTGCTGGAGTGCGCCATTAGTATGCCAAAGCACCTGGGTACACATGGCCCCTGGGAGGCATACTAATGGCGCACTACTATGCATACTAATGGCGCATCAGCGGTGCGCCATTAGTATACCAGATACTAAGGGCGTGGCACTAATGGCGCACCACTAATGCGCCATTAATGGCCAAATTAGGTGCGCCATTAGTAGGCCTTTTCCTGGTAGTGATGACATCACACCTAAACTGAGTTAAGAAGAACATACATAATTTGCATGTTGTAAAACTAATACAACATGAAGGCGTAAATTATGTGCACTTTAAGGTTACAACATATTCTATAGTCCGCAAAATAAGTACAACATGAGGTGAATAGGGATACTAATACACTACGACCTTGTACGTGCAACTAACATGCTGAAGACAGATCATAAACTCTCTCCCTTTCGAGAGCAAGAATAAATACTTTTTCCATCGGCGCAAGTTCTTGTTCTTGAGAGATCCCATCTGGACGACGTTCAACCACGGAGGAGCTCTACATCGACCTTCGTGTCCTTTTGATGATGTGTGAGTAGTTTACCATAGACCTACGGGTCCATAGTTAGTAGCTAGATGGCTTCTTCTCTCTCTTTGATCTTCCAAACAATGTTCTCGTTGATTTTATTGTGGATATATTCGATGTAATGACCTTTTGCGGTGTGTTTGGTGGGATCCTATGAATTGTGAGTTTATGATCAGATTATCCATCGATATTATTTGAGTTTTCTGTGAACTCTTTTATGCATGACTTCTATATCTTCGTATTTCTATCCTATCTATTCATTTTATTTTGCCAAGTAGATTGATTTTTCTTGCATTGGTAGAAGGTGCTTTGTGATGGGTTTGATATTGCGGTGCTCAATCCCGGTGATTGAATGGGACATGACACGTATTTCTATTGTTGCTATTAAGGATAAAAATATGGGGTTTATTCATGCATGAGTACACTTTGTCTACATCATGTCATCTAGCTTAAGGCGTTACTCCGTTCTTTATGTACTTCATACTCTAGATGCATGCTGGATAGCAGTCGATGTGTGGAGTAATAGTAGTAGATACAGAATCATTTCAGTCTTCTTGTCTCGGACGTGATGCCTATACATGATCATTTCCTTGGCTATCATAATGATTATATTCTTTTGTATCAATTGCCCAACCATAATTTGTTTACCCACTTTATGCTATTTTCAAGAAAGAAGCCTCTAGTGAAAACTATGGCCCCCGGGTCTACTTTTATCATATATCAAAAACCAAAAATACCTTGCTGCACATTTTCTTTCTTTATTCTATTTTTGTATTTTTGCTCTATTTATCTATGAATCACTACACAATTTAATCTTGCAAATAATCGCCCAGGGATTGACAACCCCTTGTTCGCGTTAGGCCGCAAGGATTTGTCGTTTGCGTGCATGTGCCGCTAATGAGGTGTTGTGTGGTTCTCTTGCTGCATTGCTAACCTTGGTTCTTAATTGAGGGATATACTTATCTCTACCATACTGCATCATCCTCTCGTCTTTGGGAAAATCCCAACGCAGTTCACAAGTAGCAGGAAGAATTTATTGCACCGTTGCCAGGGAGACATCATCAACATCTATCAAGTACCTATGCATAAACTTTCATCTCCTTGCCTTGGCATTATTTGATATTTACCTCTCATTTTCATCTCCCCTACTTCTAAAAACTTCTTACAAAAAAACGAAAATATTTTCCATTTGCCTTTTCTTGTTTGCTTCTTTATCCGCTTGTTATCTTGCTTGCCTAGCCATGATGTCTCAAGAAAATACAAAATTTTGTGAATTTTTCAATACCAATAATAATGATTTTATTAGTACTCTGATTGTTCCTCCCACCTCTAGAGCGGAGACTTGTGATATTAATGTCGCTTTGTTAAATCTGCTTATGAAAGAACAATTTTCTGGTAGTCCAAATGAAGATGAGGCATCCCATCTTAACACTTTCATAGAATTGTGAGACATGCAAAAGAAAAAGGATGTAGATAATGATATTGTCAAATTAAAAACATTCACGTTTTCATTGCGGGATCACGCTAAAATTTGGTTTTCATCTTTGCCACGAAATAGTATTGATTCTTGGGATACATGGAAAGATGATTTTACTAATAAATATTTTCCAACCGCAAAAAGTATTTCTCTTAGAAATCAAATTATGAATTTCAAGAAATATGAGCGTGAACATGTTGCCCAATCTTGGGAGAGGATGAAATTGATGATTAGAAATTGCCCTAGTCATGGTTTAAATTTGTGAATGATCATACAAATTTTTAAGTGAGATTGAACTATGTTTCTAGAAATCTTTTAGATTCCACTATGGGAGGTCCTTTGTTTGGAAACCACATTGGGAGAAGCTACAAAATTGGTTGATAATATTATGTCAAATTATTCACAATGGCATACTGAATGAACTCCTACAAGTAAAAAAGTGAATTTTGTTGAGGAGATTAGTACTTTGAGTGAGAAATTTGATGCGCTTATGAAATTGGTTGCTAGTCAATATTCTCTTATTGATCCTAATGATGTGCCATTATCCACTTTAATTGAGAAAAATAATGATCCCATAGATGTGAGTTTTGTTCTAATTACAACACTTATGGAGGTAATTTCAATCCTAGACCATTTCTCGAAAATTCCTCTGATAATTGTAGCAATTCCTATGGTAATTCCTATAGAAATAATAATAGGATATCTTCTGATCTTGAAAGGAATATAAAATAATTTATTATTGCTAAAAAAGGTTTCAACACTTATGGAGCTTTCATAAAATTGTTCATGATGTGGAGATTGTGAAAATACAATTTTGCCATCGAATATTGATATTAATGAATCAATTAAATCTCTTTATGTTTCCACGGATGAATGTAAAGAAAGAACTGCTAGATTAAGAGCTAAGCGAGAATTTTTTGAAAAAGCGATTACGCCTGATGTTTTCGTAGTAATGATGAAGACGTTAACATGATTGGTGTTTCTTATTTTGCCTCGTTGTTTAGCAATGTTAAACTTGATGAAAAAGGGACTAAAGAACAGTCAACTTTAGATAGAAGGCGTCCCCATGATTCGAAGGGTGAAATATTGATGAGAAAATTGAAAAAAGTATCTCCCTTTCATATTACCGTAGCTAGCGTTACAATTTCTGTTGGTTGCATTTGAATCACTTATCTATCTGGCCATCTCTCTGATGCGATGAATATCTTGCGCCCTGACAAGCTTGCTTGCACCCGTCTTATGATCGAGGGCGGGCACGGCGTCTGAGCTCGGGTCTGTCCCTGCGGCGTCGCCAAATCCAAGCGGCTGAGCTCTGGCCCGCGGGCCAGCCGCGTGTACGTCACCCCCCATGGAGGTTTCCATATCAGTGCAACAAGACCAAGACCAGCAGGAGGGTAGAGCGGAGATCACCGCGGAGCACACGGCGACGTCACCACCAGAGCCTTTGGCAGGAGAAGACCACCTTTTATCAGGATAGCTTGTACTAGCTGCCCCCCCTTCAAATTTGGTCGTTATGGGATCCCTTCCCACTCATATTTCGGAACAGGACCCGGGCCACTATAAATAGGACTAGCCATCACCATTAGGATCATCTCATCTGGAATTGATCAGATAGAAGGCCACACGCCACAAGCTCACTCGAGTGCAAGAACTCCTCTCCTCAGGAGGCGGTTCATCCATGCACTAGTTCGTCCTCGGCCTACAACGCAATCCACCACACCTCTCTGGATTTGGGTATTACACCACAACGGTGGCCTGAACCAGTATAAACCTTGTGTTCCTTGTTCTTCTGCTCTGACGAGCTCGGCCTATGGATCGGCGAGTAGACGAGCTAGGGCGGAAGGAGAGATCTTCGTGCGCACCCCAGAGTTTGAACCACAAGGGTTCTGCCGGAAACCAAGATCCGACATGCTGAGATGGAGAACCTGGCCAATGGCCAAGTTGTTTCCGAGGGTGATCCCATCACTGATGATGAGACGAGCCATCGATCGCTCGTCATGAGTGTTGGTGTATTTGGATCGACACCTATGGGATCACAAGAATCCCTACTATGGTTGCGGGGCGTGGGGTTGAGAGAAGAGCGGATCCAACAGTTAGCACACGGTTCCTTTACCCAGGTTCGGGCCGCAAAGATGCGTAAAACCCTACTCCTGCTTTGGTGGATTATATGTTTGTGTTCTTCAGCTAGCTATGGGGCGTGAGGAGCTCCAAAAGCCGAGTCGTGAGGAGTTCTAAAGAGCCGAATCCTTCTCCTGGTCGCCTCGGGCCTCCTTTTATAGGGAAAAGGGGTTGCCACAGTGGCACACAAGAGGTAGAAAGGGCACAGTGATGCGAGGCTATTCCTCACATTACATGACAAGGCGCATTTAATGCGCTTAGCTTAGGTGTCCTTGCTTTATCGGGGACGGGGGAGACATCCGTCTTGTCCGTCTCCGCTCCTTCTTGTGTCGACACGCGCCCTGGCCAGCGATGCCTGGGATACCATGTAGGCAGGCATGTAGCTAAGGTGGCGCAATGGTGGGTCTTCATGAAGATCTGCATGTTGCCATGCAGGTGCCTGCCCAGCTGGTTGGGTCGGCAGCTGCATGGGGCGGTGGAAACTCAGTTGGTGCGGGCCTGATGGTGGCCCTGCGGATGTCCTCGGCAAGTGCCTTGACGGGGCCCCCGGCAAGGGTCTTGCCGCGGCGCCTGCTGTCATCCCCGACAAGGTGCTTGCCGGAGGTCTTGTGGTCCTCCTTGGCTGGGATCCCACCAAGGGTCGTCGTCTTCTTAGCGTGTATCTGATCTTGAATGTCTTCACAAAGATCTGCATGCCACTACGGGGATGCCTCCCGAATCCTTGCCCCATGGGGGCAGTGGACTCAAGGGTGATCTGCTCCATAGGCGTGGGGCGAGTTGCCGCGGCGAGGGTCTTGCCGGGGCTGCTAAAGCTGGCCCTGGCAAGGATCTTGCCGAGGCTGCTAAGACCGGCTCCCCGCAAGGACCTTGCCAGGGGGTCCCGCTTCGTCCCTTTGCTCTTTGTGGTCTCTGGTTTGGGCTTCAGTCTCCATCGAGCTTCGGTCTTACCCTGGCTCACCTCCCTTGCCATGCTTGGTGTGGTGTTCCCGTGGCACAGACTGCCCGTGCACAATCATAGGGGTACAAAAAGTGTACCCCTCTTTTTGTACACCGACAGGAGCCCCTGGGCCTGGGCCACATATGAGCGCGACGCGTTGTTGGGCTAGGCCCAGAACGGTGCGCGGGTAGGCAGGACGGCTTTTACCGAGGTAAGATTTTCTGCGCGCTGTGTCTCCCACGATCCGCGCGCATGGCGCGGGGTGGAGGTGCGTGCGTGACATGGGCGGCGTGCACGGGGCGGTTTCCACAGGCATGCGTCACGTCGCAGTAAAGAGGCGACTTCGCGCCTTCCCCATAACCGGGGGGGGGGGGGCGGG
>LR738711.1:320004429-320056144 GCA_902687465.1 Secale cereale | reverse complement strand
GGGGGCGTGGAGACGCGGCCCATTTACTGAATGGGGCCGAGGCGCGGTCCTCAAGGCATCCACACCCCGCGATCACGGGGTGGGGAGAGTTCGCCTCACCTGTCCCCTCGGTTCTGCATGTCTGCCACGTGCCTGCCATGCGCTTGGGGTGGCAAACGGTGGAGGCTGGAAACCGGGCCCTCGCTGGTTGGGGCGGCGGGTTGGTCCCGGCTCCCTGCGCCTTCTGTGTCTTGTTTGGCCGAGTGGGGCGGTCGAGCCCTAGCCCCGCCTCTTTATAAAGAGCGGGAGGGGAGGGACGGCGCCCCGCACTCTTCCATCTCCTTTCTCCTTTAGATTCTGTTCTTCTCTTCCGTTCGCCATGGAGAGAGGAAATCCCAGCCCTTCAACGTTGGCGGCGAGGGTCGCCGCTCAACAACGCGCCCCTCCTTCTCCTGCACCCGTGGTGGCAGAGCCGGCCACGAGGGGAAGGGGGAGGGGGCGAGGCCGGGGCGCTCGGGGAAGAGGAGGATGGGGCGGCCTGCCGGCCTCGCCCCCGCCAGCAGCTCCTCCTCCAGTGGATGGCCATATTGGGGATGACCCTTGCGAGTTCTTCGTCAGGTTGCGGCAGCCGCCGCGTCGTCGCCTTCGTCTCCCGACCCCTTTTGCGCGGGAGATGGAGCTGGATCCGCCAGAGTCACTGCGGCTGCACATGAGGGGCCGCGGGATCAGTGGCACGCGGGTCCGCGTCGACTTCCCTGCTCCTCGCGTGATGTATCTTTGCCAAGGATGGAAGACGTTTGCTCGTATCTACAGCCTGACGGATGGGCTCACTCTCCATTTCAAGTTGATGGAGGATGGCCATATTTCCGTCAAGGTCTTCGGGCACTTCGGGACTCGTGCAAGGTGCTGCGAGGAGAGCTCCTTCGATGACGAAGACTCCTCCTCAAACGAGGGTGACGAGGAGGACAGCGGCAACGACGACGAGGGCGGTAGGCGGCAGGATGACGGGTCCGACTAGGTGTCGGGCGCCACTCCCGGTGGCACCGGCGACCCCATCATCCGCGTCGCCGGCTCCTTGAACTTTTCGGGGCCGTCCCCTTGGCGGCTGGCATAGGGAGGCTGCAGAAGAGGAAGAGGAAGAAGGCGGGCGGCAAGGTCGTCATGTCGGAGTACGCGGGCACCGACGCCTTCGACGCGTACTGACATCCTGACGCCTCGTCTTCGAGCTCTGCTTCCGACGCCGCCATCACCATCCAGCCTTTGGGCGGCCACCAAGATGTTCTCTTGGTGTCTTCTGCCTCCCGTAGCTCGCCTAGGCGCTCCTTTTGCCCTTCTCGCCTCCTTGACCTACCTCCTGAGGAGAGGTACAAGAAAGTCATTACGGGCATCTTATCTCCTTTTAGTTTGTAAGCCTTCGGGCACCTGTTAAATTTAGAACTTGTAATCCCCTTGTTCATGTTTTTCATTCCCTACGGATTGTACCTGAATGTAATGTTTTTAATGAAAAAGGGATGTTTGCCGGGTCATTTGTTTGTGGGTGAAACCCATGACAAGGAATAAATCCTTAATATCTTTTAAGACAAACATTTTCTCGCCCGGTAACAGGCCTTGCCGTCTCCCTACTCCGCTCGACCTTTCTCATGCCTTTGGCGGAGGCAGGGATGAAGTGGGCTTAGGCTCCTCGTTTCATCCTTTCGCTGCTGCGACTACGACCAAACTTAGTCCCAGGAACAAGCCCTAGGGCCTAGAGTTATAGGAGCACGGTAGCTTAAGGAAAAGAACGAGGTTTCACATACCTCAGTCCATAATGGAATGGATGATAGGGGATGTAGAACTTATCTGAAGCTGCAGCCCCCGGCAACCTTGGTTCGCCGTGGGTGAATCTTTGCTCTTGTAGCACTTGGCAACACTGGCTTGTTGGGGCCTTGATGCTGATCTGTTCCTTTTCTTTCTCCCCAAGTGGTTTCGGCAAGGATACATGTGCGTCCTGTGAACCAAAGGAGATAAAAGAAAGACAAAGGGATGCAAACTCGACCTCTAAGCTAGGGGTTAGCCACCGCTAAGCACTATCAATCCTAACCAAGGACGAGACTCGACTCAGCATGCATGCTATAACTTAGGGCGCCAGCGCTTCATTTATTTATGCTCAGGGTCTAAGCCTGGCTTTGCACAAAGGGTTACATGCCTTGCCGGCAAGTCTTGGAAAAAAGGGTGGCTTGCCGGGGGCCCGTGAAGCCGCGCCTTATGGGTAAAACTTGCGAAGATGCTCAATATTCCAGGAATTGCTCACCATAATGGCATATTCTGTCTCCAGGCGGACTGCGCCAGGCCTGGTGACTCGTATTACCCGATAAGGGCCTTCCCACTTCGGCGTCAACTTGTTTGTATTCTTGGCCGATTGAACACGCCGAAGAACAAGGTCGCCTTCCTCAAAGCTTCGGGCATGGACCTTGCGGCTATGGTAGCGGCGCAAAGCTTGCTGGTAGCATGCTGCTCTCATAGCCGCCCGAAGACGATCTTCCTCAAGGAGCATTGCGTCATCTTGCCGCAGTTGCTCTTGCTCAAGCTCATCATAAGCGAGCACTCGAGGTGACCCATATATGAGTTTAGTTGGGAGAACTGCTTCTGCCCCGTATATCAGGGCAAAGGGTGTCTGGCCGGTGGCTCGATTTGGCGTCGTTCTGATCGACCAAAGAACCGCCGGCAACTCATGAATCCAGCGCCTTCCACTCTTGTGCAGCCTGTCAAAGGTCTTTGTCCGTAGGCCTCGCAACACTTCAGCGTTTGCCCTCTCATCTTGACCATTGCTTCGGGGGTCAGCAACGGAAGCGAAACAGACTTCGCTGCCGAGGTCTTGGGTATATTGCATGAAGGTGCGGCTTGTGAACTGCGTGCCATTGTCGGTGATGACCCTGTTGGGTACAGCAAAATGGCACACTAGTCCCTTGAAGAACTTGACGGCTGACATAGTTGTGACCTTCCTCACTGCCTCCACCTCTGGCCACTTTGTGAACTTGTCGATTGCAACGTACAAGTACTCAAAGCCCCCGACAGCGCGGGGGAAAGGGCCCATTATGTCGAGCCCCCAGACCGAGAAGGGCCAGGAGAGAGGAATGGTTTGAAGGGCTTGAGCTGGTTGATGAAGTTTATTTGAATGAAACTGGCACGCTTCACACCTGGTGACTAGTGCCGTCGCATCCTGGAGGGTAGTGGGCCAGAAGAAGCCTTGGCGGAATGCCTTGCCGGCAAGGGCTCTTGACCCTATGTGGGATCCACATATGCCTTCATGTATCTCCGCCAACAGCTCCAGTCCTTCCTCTCGAGGGATGCACTTCAATTGCACACCGTTCGGTCTCTTTCTGTACAGGACGTCATCGACGAACTGGTACATAGCAGACCGACGGGCTACTTTCTCCGCTTCTTCCTGCTCCTCAGGAAGTTCACCAGTCTGGAGGAATCGGACGGTATGCTGTGCCCACGCTAGAGCCTGGGGCTCGACGGCGAGGACTAAAGGCATTTCCTCCGCCATGGGAGCGGTTGTCTCGACGGCAAGAGCTTGACGCTCCGTCGGAGCTAGCCGTCCAGTGGCGGGCTCAGTGTCTCCGGCAACATCCTTGCGGGCGGCTCCGGGGAGCTCGGCGAGAAAGTACTTGTCGGGCCCTGATTTCCTCCTCTTGTTCTGCTCTGTTGATGGATCAACGGATGGCTGAGAAAGCTGAAGCACAAAGGTACCTGGTTCAACAAGTAGCTTGAGGGCAGCGCGCTTTGATATGTAATCGGCGATGTCGTTCTCCGCTCGGGAAACGTGCTCCGCCTGTATACCATCAAAGTGCTCTTCCAGCTTTCTCACTTCATCGACGTAGGCCTTCATCAACGGTCTCTGGTAGTCTTTGTTGACTTGCTTGACGACAAGCTGCGAATCGCCCCTGACAATGAGTTTATTGATTCCGAGGTCTGCCGCGATCCTAAGACTAGCAAGCAGCCCCTCATACTCAGCAGTGTTGTTCGTTGATACCTCCCTGGGGAAGTGCATCTGGACCACGTACTTGAGGTGCTCTCCAGTGGGCGCGACCAGCAGTACGCCAGCCCCGACGCCCTGTAAGAAGAAAGCTCCATCAAAGTACATGATCTAGTCGCAACTAGCTTCTTTGCCGGGGAGAGCAGTTTCCTGGACTTCCTCAGGCGTCGCAGTCCATTCTGCAACAAACTCCGCCAGGACTCGGCTTTGAATCGTCGAGGTACTATCAAACTTGAGGCCAAAGCGGGACAGCTCCAGTGCCCACTCTACAATCCTTCCAATTGCATCTGGATTCTGCAATATCCGTTGTAGAGGGAGGCGAGTGACGATAGTGATCTCGTGCGCCTGGAAGTAGTGACGCAGCTTCCTCGAGGCCATAAGAAGGCCGAAGAGCAATTTCTGCACACCGGAGTACCTTGATCTAGCCCCCCTGCAAGAGGGAGCTAACAAAGTAGACCGGGTGCTGCATCATTTATTTCCTTGGCTGCACTCCAACCGGCCGTGTCGTCCCTGCACTAGTGGCATCAGGCTCTGTTGCTGCTATCACCTCAATATCAATTTCTCTCTGTGCCACTAGTGCGGCGCTCACCACCTGGTTTGTTGCCGCCAAGTAAAGCAGCAACGGTTCTTGTGGCCTAGGCACAACTAGTATTGGCATGGAAGAAAGATACCTCTTCAAATCTTGTAATGCTGCTTCAGCTTCTGCTGTCCACTCCATTGGGCCTGCCTTTTTTAAAATCTTGAAGAAGGGGAGGGCGCGCTCGGCAGACTTGGAAATGAATCTGCTCATGGCGGCAACGCAGCCAGCAAGCCGACGCACATCCTTGACCCGTTTGGGTGCTTCAATCTGCTCTATAGCTTTGATCTTGTCCGGATTGGCCTCTATCCCACGCTGCGACAGAAAGAACCCGAGAAGCTTGCCGGACGGGACGCCGAAGACGCACTTCTCAGGGTTTAGCTTGAGGTTGATCTTGCGTAGGTTTACAAATGTTTCTTGCAAATCCGGTATAAGGGTTGCCCTGTTCTTGGTTTTGGTCACTATATCATCCATATAAGCCTTCATATTTCTATGGAGTTGGGGTTCAAAACCAATCTGGACTGCCCTTGCAAACGTCGAGCCAGCACTCTTCAACCCGAAAGGCATTCGTACAAAACAAAACGTACCACATGGGGTGATGAATGTTGTCTTCTCTTCGTCTTCTCTTGCCATGAAGATCTGATGGTAGCCGGAGTAGGCATCGAGGAATGACAACAGGTCACACCCAGCCGTGGAGTCAACAATCTGGTCGATGCGCGGCAACGGGAAGGGGTCCTTGGGACAAGCTTTATTGATAATCAATACACAACCTCCACTTCCCATTTGCCTTGCGCACTACCACTGGATTGGCCAGCCACGTTGGATGGACCACTCCTCTTACCAAACTCGTTGCTTCTAGTTTCCGGATCTCCTTTGTGATGAATTCTTGTCGTTCCAAAGCTTGCTTCATGACCTTCTGCTTGACAGGCCGTGCATGTGGACAGACAGCAAGGTGGTGCTCAATCACCTCCCTGGGAACGCCGGGGATGTCGGATGCTTGCCATGCAAACACGTTGACATTCGCCCGCAGGAAGGTGACGAGCGCGTATTCCTATTTGTTGTCAAGGGTGGAGCTTATGGTGAAAGCCCCTCCCGTGCCGTCCTCCCTGATGGAAACCTTCTTGGTTCTCGGCGGTGTGGCCCTGGACCTCTTGTTTCTGCCGGTGGAGCTCTCTGGCACGTCCTCGCCGGGAGCGCGACACTCCGAAGAGGTGTGCTTGCCGGAGTGGGTGTCCGAGGTCTCAACGGTCTTCTTCTTGCCGGTGGAGCTCTCTGGCACGTCCTCAACGGCAGCACAACACTCCGAAGTGGTGCGCTTGCCGGAGTGAGTGCTCGAGGTCTCACTTGTCTTCTTCTTCTTCCCTCCAGGGGCTCCAATGGCAGGAGCAAGTGCCCTCGTGGCGGCAGCTGCTGCAACCGCTTGTTGGTATAGTTGGTCAGCGCAAATCAACGCATCTTTCTTATCGGAGGGGATGGTGATGATCGTCACAGGTCCTGGCATCTTCAGGGTGTTGTAGGCGTAGTGTGATGTTCCCATGAACTTGGCCAGTGTTGGGCGGCCAAGGATCCCGTTGTAAGGCAAAGAGATCTTGGCAACATCAAACACGATCCTCTTCGTCCTGTAGTTCGGATCACTTCCAAAAGTCACGGGCAGCGTGACTTTCCCCTTTGGTTCGCTTCTCCACGGGTTGACCCCCTGAAACGTGCCCGTCTCTTCGAGGTCTCCATCAGGAACTTGCAGCTTCTCGATCACGGTGGGTGAGAGTAGGTTCAGACCGGCCCCGCCATCGACTAGCATCTTTGTCACCTTGGGGTTGCGTATTATCGGTGAAACCAACAATGGCAAGCACCCGACTGCAGTTGTGCGATCAGGGTGATCCTCAGCGTCAAAGATGATAGGTGTGCTGGACCATTTCAGCGGCTTTTGGGCATCAGACGACGGCCCGTCATCTGTAATCTCATGCGCCCACTGCTTAAGTTGGCGGTGAGAAGTATGCAGCGAGGCGCCGCCATCGACACACAAGGCCTCCGTAGCCTTCTGAAATTCTTGGTCGCCAGACTCGTTGTCCTCCTCGAGATCGTCGTCTTCGGGCCTTCTGTCACGGCCCCTGGCGGGCCTCTCCTGCTGTTTATCCTTGCCACGATGGCCTGCTTGGCCATCACGCTTCTTGTCGGACCCTTCAGCACCATCCTGGCCCTTCTCCTTGTCCCGCCTCTGATATTCAGCCCTCTGTTTCTCTGCAAGGAGCTCAACCTGTCGGCAGTCCTGGAGATCATGGCCCTTGGTGCGATGGATCTTGCAGTATCGCTTGCCGGAGTTTCCTGGCTTCTCGGCAGCCGCCAAGGCCCGGCAGGCGACACACCCGACAATTTCCTTGCCGGGGTCACCCGCCCTAGTTTTCTTGGCGGAGCCGTCGTCATCAGATCCCTCGACGGCAAGCACAGCTTTACCCTTACGCTTCCTGTTGCAGTGTCGCTCTTTCTTCGCCGGGGCGGTAGTATCCTCATCTGAAGAGTCGGTTTTCGCGCCGGCATCTTCGCCGGGGTACTTCCTTCCCTCTTCAGCCCGGGCACATCTGTCAGCAAGAACATAGAGTTCTGCCACATCTTTTACCTTGGTCATCACCAGTTCTTCACGCATCTTGCGGTTACGCACGTTCTGATGGAATATGCTGATGATGGCAGCATGGTGAACATTAGGGATGTTGTATTGTACCCGGCTGAACCTCTGTATGTACTTGCGTAGACTCTCGCCTTCCTTCTAGGGTATGACATGCAGATCACTTGCTTGGCCATGGGCTTGGTGACCCCCAGTAAAGGCGCCAACAAACTCGTGGCACAAATCCGACCAGGAGGAAATGGAGTCTACCGGCAAGTGCATCAACCACGACATGGCGTTGGGCTTAAGAGCCAACTGAAAGTAATTCGCAAGCACCTTATCGTCGCGGGGCTCCGGCAGCCTGCATCACGATGGTGTAGATGCCGAGGAACTCCGACGGGTGGGTCTCGCCGTTGTACTTTTCGCCAACATCGGGCTTGAAGGTGCGGTGAGAGGGCTACTGCAACTGCCGCAGCTCACGGGTAAAAGCCGGACAGCCTACCTCGTAAGGTAGACCTCCAGGGCTCTCCGGTGCTGGGCGCTGCACAGCAGGCCCCGCTCGTCTGTCTGACTGGTGGCGCGCTCCGCGCCGGCGCTCGATGGTGGTTCGAGCATCTTCATGAGATCGCTCCTGAAGAACTTGACGTTGGTCGCCGTGGGTCCGTGGGTCGGACGACGCTATGGAGATGGCGTCGCCTGCGACGTCCCGACGAGTTGACACACGCGGTACCGGGCGAGGAGGAGGCGAATGTACCGTAGCCAGGGCGCTACCAGTCCTCCTGCCACCGGTGCGTGGGACTCCATCGGAGCGTCGGCCTGGGAGCTCCGCCAGATTTGGGTCATCCTTGTTGGCGACTACGACGAGGCTTCGGATGGTGGATATCCATTCATCAAGTTTCCCCGTAACGGGAGGAAAGTTGAGGAGTAACTGCGCGCGCGCCAGGGCTTCGGCTGGGGTTAACAGTAGCGAAACCTGCATGGACCGCGACGTGCTTCGACCCCTGACCGTGTCAGGAGGAGCTTCATCACGATCCCGCGGTCGCATACCGTCTCCACCAGTGCTTCGGCGGGCGGGCAGGTCTTCTATGTCCCGGGAGTGGCGCTCGGGACTCTTCCCATGGCGACGCCCGGGATCTTTGGCATGACGACGCCGTTCGTCGCGCGCTGCTTGAGAGGAGCGCGCTGTTGGCGCCAGCATGGGAGTTCTGGAGGCCCTTGCGTCGCCTACGGGAGATGCGGCAGCGACCTTGGAAGGTCCCGCGCCACTCGCGGAGGGCCTGGCTCCATCTTTGGAACTGGCGGTGTGTGGCCCGTTACCAGGCGCACAAACATCGCCACCTCCCAAACTCCGGCTGCTGGGACGGTGTTGGTGTTCGCGAGCAGTGCCCCGGGTCCTTTCCGCAACCGGTCTGCTGCTCGCCCGCGTCGGGACGGGCTGTCCGGCTTCCAACTGGCCAACCGCCACCGTCGTCTTCTTCTTGGGCGCCATGATGATGAAGGAGTGTCGAACTAACTGCTAAAGCCGATTCTCACAACTGCGCCCCCTACCTGGCGCGCCAAAGATGTCGGTGTATTTGGATCGACACCTATGGGATCACAAGAATCCCTACTACGGTTGCGGGGCGCGGGGTTGAGAGAAGAGCGGATCCAACAGTTAGCACACGGTTCCTTTACCCAGGTTCGGGACGCAAAGATGCGTAAAACCCTACTCCTGCTTTGGTGGATTATATGTTTGTGTTCTTCAGCTAGCTATGGGGCGTGAGGAGCTTTAAAAGCCGAGTCGTGAGGAGTTCTAAAGAGCCGAATCCTTCTCCTGGTCGCCTCGGGCCTCCTTTTATAGGGAAAAGGGGTTACCACAGTGGCACATAGGAGGTGGAAAGGGTATAGTGATGCGAGGCTATCCCTCGCATTACATGACAAGGCGCATTTAATGCGCTTAGCTTAGGTGTCCTTGCTTTATCGGGGACGGGGGAGACATCCGTCTTGTCCGTCGCCGCTCCTTCTTGTGTCGACACGCGCCCTGGCCAGCGATGCCTGGGATGCCATGTAGGCAGGCAGGCAGCTGAGGTGGCGCAATGGTGGGTCTTCACAAAGATCTGCATGTTGCCACGCAGGTGCCTGCCCAGCTGGTTGGGTCGGCAGCTGCATGGGGCGGTGGAAACTCAGTTGGTGCGGGCCTGATGGTGGCCCTGCGGAGTCCACGGTAAGGGCCTTGCCGGGGCCCCCGGCAAGGGTCTTGCCTCGGCGCCTGCTTTAATCCCCAGCAAGGTGCTTGTCGGAGGTCTTGTGGTCCTCCTTGGCTGGGATCCCACCAAGGATCGTCGTCTTCTTAGCGTGTATCTGATCTTGAATGTCTTCACAAAGATCTGCATGCCACTACGGGGATGCCTCCCGAATCTTTGACCCATGGGGGCAGTGGACTCAAGGGTGATCTGCTCCGTATGCGTGGGGCGAGTTGCCGCGGTGAGGGTCTTGCCGGGGCTGCTAAAGCTGGCCCCGGCAAGGATCTTGCCGGGGCTGCTAAGACCGGCTCCCCGCAAGGACCTTGGCGGGGGGTCCCGCTTCGTCCCTTTGCTCTTTGTGGTCTTGGCTTTGGGCTTCAGTCTCCATCGAGCTTCGGTCTTACCCTGGCTCACCTCCCTTGCCATGCTTGGTGTGGTGGTGCCTGTGGCTCAGACTGCCCGTGCACAGTCATAGGGGTACAAAAAGTGTACCCCTCTTTTTGTACACCAACAATGAGCGCACAGTGGAGCTCTCAATGAAAGCACCATTGTCGGTGTCAAAACCGGCAGATCTTGGTTAGGGGGCCCAAACTATGCGTTTAGAGGATCGATGGTAACAGGAGGCTAGGGACACGATGTTTACCCAGGTTCAGGCCCTCACGATCGAGGTAATACCCTACTTCCTGCTATATTAATATGGATGAATATGGATACAAGAGTTGATCTACCTGGAGATCGTAATGGCTAAACCCTAAAGTCTAGCATATGAGGATATTGTGATGTTGATGATCCCCTCTACAGACTAAACCCGCTAGCTTATATACACGGCAGAGAAGACCTAGGGTTACAAGGGTGACTTGGGGAGAAAGTAATTGATTACATCTGGACTCTACGCTTGCCTTTCTACGTACATAGGAGTCCTGACCGAATACGGGTGAGAGTCTTCTGCTTCTTCTTTTACGGCCTACCAATACGGCCCAGCTTCATCGACCCGGACGCTTGAGGACCCTTGAATACAGGAGTCCCTCAGTAGCCCCCAGACTTGCCTTCAAGGACGAGATCATGTTCGGCTTCATGTCTTCGATCTTGCAAGGTGAGTCCTCCTGGATGATAGTCCGGCTTCTTTAAATAATGTATTCCGTTGACTCCTCGCCACAATCGCCTTGCCTTCCACGTGTCCAACGAATGCGAACCATCTGGGCAGTTTACAGATACCCCCTGACTCTGTATGGAAGGCGCCTATATAAGATAATAGATCCCAGTTGCCTCTCCATCCCATTCCACAAAGAAGAAACCCTAGTGCCTGCAAAAAATCTTCAAGCATGGCAAGCGCACGAAGCTCTTCCTCGCGCCCTCATGGCCCTTGTGCAGGAGATTGGAAAGGCTGCTCTGTATCCCATGTGCATCTGAGGACACTTCAAGCGCAGGGATATCTCCCTCCAAAGGATCTAGTCCTCGTCTGGGCCGGACTAACTTCTATTGACAATCAAGCCCTGGGAGAGAGCTTTCCCAACCCCTCCGATGGAGAGCGGGTATGTTTTATCCACGAGATCGTAATGGCTAAACCCTAAAGTCTAGCCTATGAGGATATTGTGATGTTGATCAACTCTTGTATTCATATTTTTCCATATTATTATCGCAGGAAGTAGGGTATTACCTCGATCGTGAGGGCCTGAAACTGGGTAAACATTGTGTCGCCAGCCTTCTGTTACCATCGATCATCTAAACGCATAGCTTGGGCCCCCTACCTGAGATCTGCCGGTTTTGAAACCGACACTCCTTGTGCATCCAACTCCTTAAACCCAAATTTGTGCCAAATGAGTTCACTATACCTACCTATAAGCAGAATTTACATGTCGTTCTAAGTATATTTGCATGTGCCAACTCTAAACCTTCAAAATAAATTTCCGTTTTGTATGCTCGTACTGCTCATGAAGTGGCGGGGGGTGGCTAATATCTTTCATGCTAGGCGGGTTATTCTCAAGATGAGTTTTTATTGACTTGTCTTTGCACGAGAAAATGGCAAGGCAATAAATTCCTTGGAATGTGAAAAGTTTGGAAGGCACTCGTGGATACAGCTACCATGGATTGTGAAAGAATGATGCAAATGAAATTAAAATTATTTTCTGTTTGGGAACCACCTATGATGTATCCAGCATGGAACATGTTAGGAACTCTTGGTCATGATGTTGACAGGAAAAGCATGCCTCTCAAAATAATTTTATCTCTCTATTTAAACCTTGATCTCTAGCACCTTACCAAGTCTCCGCTTCCCTCTGTGATGAGCCTATCAATTTATTTTTATGCAATATTTATTTTTATTTGAGTCGCCATCTTCTCTTGTAAAGCACCAACTAGAGGGCACTATTGTCATACTTTTGCATTGGATATGGTTCTTATTGAGTGTGTTTCATAAATGGATCAATGATTGGGCATAATGGGCTAGGGATAACTTGCTTTAGCATTGATATCTCGAAAGACATGGTTGCTTGTTGGTATTGCTTGAGTATTATGTTTTCATGTCAAACTATAGACTATTGCTTTAAACCATTCAAGTCCAAATATCCATGACATAAAGGAAAATAGTATATGATGGATATCATTCCACATAAATAATTCTATTTTTATCATTTACCTACTCGAGGACAAGTAGTAATTAAGCTTGGGGACGATTGATATGTCTCCAACATGTCCATAATTTATTATTATTCCATGCTATTATAGTATTAATCTTGGATATTTCATATACATTTACAAGCTTTTATATCGTTTTTGGGAATAACCTATTAACTTAGTGCCCAGTGCCAGTTGTCGCCTATTTTTGGTTTTGCTGAATATCAATATCAAACAAAGTCTAAATGTCACAAAACTTTTCGGAGATTTTTCCTATACAAAAGAGACACTAGAAGCTTTGGGAGAGTGCCAGATGATGGAAGGTGGGCCCACGAGGCACCAGGGTGTGCCCAGGGGGTAGGCGCGCCCTGGTGGCTCGTGGGCCCACGTGGCTCCATTTTACCTATGCCTCTATAAAATCTATAAAATCCCTAAACCAAAAGGGAGCCAGAAGAAATAGTTTTCCTCCATCGCAAGTTTTTGTTCTCGAGAGATCCCATCCGGAGGCCTTTTTCGCACTCTACCCGAGGGGGAATCAATCACAGAGGGCTCTACATGAACCTTGCCGCCCTTCCGATGATGTGTGAGTAGTTTACCATAGACTCGCGGGTCCATAGTTAGTAGCTAGATGGCTTCTTCTCTCTCTCTGATCTTCAATATAATGTTCTCCTTGATGTTCTTAGAGATCCACTCTATGTAATGACTTTTTGCGGTGTGTTTGTTGGGATCCAATGAATTGTGAGTTTATGATCAGATTGTCCATGAATATTATTTGAGTTTTATCTATACTCTTTTATGCATGATTACTATAGCTTCGTATTTCTCTTCGATCTATTGATTTGGTTTGGCAAACTAGATTGATTTTTCTTGCAATGGGATATGTCCTTTGTGATGGGTTCGATCTTACAGTGCTCAATACTAGTGATGGAAAGCGACATGAAACCTATTTGTATCGTTCAAGTTAAGGATAAAATGATGGGGTTTATTCATGCGTGAGTTTACTTTGTAAACATCATGTCATTTTTCTTAAGGCGTTACTCCATTCTTTATGACCTTAATACTGTAGACGCATGCTGGATAGCGGTCGATGGCTGGAGTAATAGTAGTACATGCGGAATCACTTCCGTCTACTTGTCATGGACATGATGCCTATATTTGATCATTTCCTTGGATATCATCATGATTATTTGTTTTTCTATTATGCTGAACAGTAATTTGTTTACCCACCGTATGCTATTTTCAAGAGAGAAACCTCTAGTGAAAACTATGGCCCCGGGTCTACATTTATCATATATCAAAAACCAAAAATTACTTTGCTGCACCTTTTATTCATTTACTTATTTTTGTATATTTTTTCTCTATTTATCCATCAATCACTACACAATTTAATCTTGAACATAAACGCCGAAGGATTGACAACCCTTTGTTGGCGTTGGGTTGCAAGGATTTGTTTTTTGTGTCTAGGTGCTGCTAACGAGGTGTGCTACTTGTGATCCATGTTGGTAAATTCCTCGAAGAGGAGGGGATTATGTAGCACAAGAGTGGTAAGTATTTTCCTCGGTTATGAAACAAAGGTTATCTATCCAATTGGAGAACCAAGCAACACTATGTAAACAACACCTACACACAAACAACAAAACCTCACAACCCAACGCGTTAGAGGGGTTGTCAATCCCTCCAAGGTAAGAATAATAGATAAATTGATACATGAAAATAAAATATAGGAAAATCAAACTCAGCAAATGTTTCTTTGGATTTTTGGGAAAACATATCTTAAAATATATGATAGGAAAATATACCGAGGGCACGTAGATTTCACAAGTAGCTTCTCTCGAGAAAATAGCATATGGTTGGTAAACAAGTTAATTTTCGGTAATTCAGAGGAGAGACAATAAGTATGACGATATCCAAGATAGTGATCATGTTTATAGGCATCACGTCCAAGATTAGTAGATAGACTCCTGCCTGCATCTACTACTATTACTCCACACATCGACCACTATCCAACATCCATCTAGTGTATTAAGTTCATGGAGAAAGGGAGTAATGCTTTAAGAACGATGACAGGATGTAGACAAGATCTATTCATGGAGGAATATACTTCATCTTTTCATCCTTAATAGCAATGATACATGTGTATCATGTCTCCTTCTATCAATGAGACTGAGCACCACAAGATTGAACCCATTACAAAGCACCTCTTCCCATTACAAGATAAATCAATAAAGTTGGCCAAACAAAACCGAAATATCAAAGAAGAAATACGAGGCTATAAAAATCATATATGGATATGAATAGATCCGATCATAAACTCACAATTCACCGGATCCCAACAAAAACACCGCAAAAAGAATTACATCGAATCTATACCTACTAATAAAGCAAGGTGCGTTTCGCCAATGTTTTCATCCGTTCACCGCAGAAAAGATTTTTTTCATATCTGAGGTGGTACTAAATTCTTATGCCCTTGAGTGCTACAAAATAAGCCTTTTCCAAAATTCCGTACATGGGCCACACGTTGTGGTCCAGCGAACCCAGCCCACTTATTTTTCTGCCCACGCGGCTGGGAAAATAGCCATCCAACTTATTTTTCTGCCCACTCATCTGGGAAAATTCTATTTTCCGCATAGGGCGACAAATTGTCAGAGCTTCGCACAAGTCACTAATAATGGGCTGGTCCATTTGTCCTAGTTTATGTGTCTTACTTATATTTTTATTCTCCTTCCCATATCTCTTTTTCCCTTCCAACTTTATTTTTTCATATAGAATTTATTTCATCAATTCAAAATTATCAAAAAACTTTCAGAATTTAAAACAAAATCAAGTTTTAGAAAATGTTCAGAATTCAAAATTTTGTTGATTTTCTGATAAATATATGGAACTTGAAAAAAGTTTCCCATTTTTTAAAAACAATTTTATTGTTTTGCAAAATTGTTCAAGATTTGTATAAAGAAGTAGGAATTTTAAAAATGCTCCAAATTTAAAAAATATTCTTGTTTTATTGAAATTTTCACAATTCAACATAATATTTGCATGTAAAAGATATACATTTTAGAAAGACGTTATGAATTATCAACACATGTTCCCGTTTTAAGAAGTCTTCACAAATACAAAAATGTTCATGTTTATTATATAAAAAAGTAGGTGTTTTTGAAAAATGTTTGCGAATTTTGAAAGATGTTCCCGTTTCAAATTTTGTTTGCGCTTTTCTGAGAGTGCACATTACTTAAAAAACCTTTTCAGGATTTAGAAAATGGTTTATGTTTCCTACAATATTCAGAAACTTCATAACTTAAAAACTTCTCAATTGAAAGAAAAAGTAGATTGGATAATTCATGGGCCTTCTCTCGCGTACAATGACGTAACAAAACTCGTAAATGTCCTCGATCAATGAAAGGAAAATTAGTCGATTGATTACTTCACACCCGGTGAAACCAAGAAGCTAAATGTTCCTTTTTCACGTGCACACAGGGTTTTGCTTGCACATATAATTCTCACTAAGTTTATATGCATATTATTTTTTACCTCGTTGCAACGCATGGGCTTATGAGCTAGTAGATCTCCTAAGAGAACATTTTATTGAAGATCAAAAATAGAGAAGAAGCCATCTAGCTACCAACTATGGACCCATAGGTCTGTGGTAAACTACTCACAGAGGAGCACCAATGAGGATGATGAACCCCCTCTATGATATTGTTCCTCTCTGGCGGAGTGCCGGAAAGGACCTCTAGAATGGATCTCGTGGTTCTGGAACTTCTGGTGGCTGGAATAATTTTTCGTCAACTCCCCTACGGTTTATTGAATATTTGGGTATTTATAGAGCTGGAAGTTGGTGGAGGAGACTTCTATGGGCCCCACAAGGCATCAGGGCATGCCTGGGCATCCTGACGCGCCCTAGTGTCTTGTGGGCCCCACGGGTCCCCTCTGGTGCACCTCCTGGCGAAAAAAATCTCCAAAAAGTTTCATTGCATTTGGACTCCGTTTCGTATTGATATTCTTCAAAGTAAAAAAACAAGCAAAAAACAACAACTGGCACTGGGCACTATGTCAATAGGTTAGAACCAAAAAATGATATAAAGTTGGTAGAAAATTTATGTAAAACATCTGTGATTGATAATATAACAAAATGGAACAATCATCCCACCCGTGACCTAGGTTCTCCGGCGATTTGCAACTCTAGCCAGTGATTCCTGGATCTCTTCAATTCATCTGCTCCGGCGTCTTCTGATCTACACGCCTATACCCATCTCCTATGGGTTCCTCTGGTGGATCAACTTTGGGTTTGGATTTCTCAGTGGGCTCCATCTTTGTGGATAGGGTTTTCAATTCTTGTGGGAGATCTGTCCATCCCACGGATGACACGGGCCATTTCATTATGGTGTTGTCTTTCAGCAGACATGTTTTTCATCTTAATGAAGATTCAGTGGCGGCTGCATTGGAATCAGCAATAGGAGGATCTGCAATTGATTTGTCGGTTAATCACATGAAAGACAAGGTATTCTCTTTCAGTGTTTCTTGCAAGAAAAGTTGGCCTTTATATCCTCTAGCTACGATCGTTTGCATGCATGCAATTCAAATGTTATTTTCATCTCTAGGGGCATGGGGGTCCTAATTGGAAATGTGAGTTTGTGATCTGGAAAAAAGAGTGTGATGCTGAGTGGATTCTTGTTAGTCCCTCTAAAAAGTGTGCTACTCTTGGCCTACTTGCTATGCATAAGCCGCCTTCTAAATTTTCTTTTCGTTCGGGATCATCTTCGGGGAAGAAGCTCTCTTTTGCCACGTTTCAACAGTACACAGCTTGTAGGGGTTATCGATATCCACCTACATAGCTGTGTGTTGATACGATTTCTGAGGCTGACTACGACGTGAATCCACGTGAACAAGTCATCATCCCCTCGCCACCGGCGATCAATCTTCAATGGACGATGGCGACGCCACCCATCTCATTTGGAACGATCAATGTCCCAGCCAAAATCACTGCCGTCATATCCGGAACGGATCATATCTGCTTGAAAAAGGATTTGCATGCAACCCAAGATGTCGCACATGTTGCTTCTATTGCACCAGACTCCCCAGCCCATCATGGCTCGCTTGCCCAACATGGCACTCTGGCCCGGTGTAATACTGCAACGACCCAAGCTTCGGTAAATGTGGCCTAGTTGGATACGGTTGCCCCCTCTCTTTCGGAAAGATCTTCCTAGGATGTTACGAAAAATCAACTACAAGATGCTGTTATGTATTCTGTTAGGGTTAATGAACTCATTGATGACATGGTGTTTAATCAACAAATTTGTTGTCGCAGATGCTTTCGATTGGGACACAGAGCCAAAGGATGCTCCGGCTCTGCACCTTCGCCGACTTACAAGTGGGTCTTGCGGGTCAATTCTGCGTCTGTAGGATGGTCAGAGGAGATATCAGCGCCTGGCGCCTCGGTTTCCCTCCCAGCCTGCCTAGTTGGGTCTCCGCCCAGTCCCATCACGCATGCCTCCCCGTCGCCTCCACCATTGCCTAACGAGCCACTGCCCATTACTCCACCTTCGGTTGGCTCGCCACCACCGCCCACGACCAGCCGCCACAGCTCCGGCATCTCCCCAGCCCGGAATGGCCAACTTTGCACTCGATCATCTGGAGTTTATCCCGTCGGGTTTCGACATCATCGACGGTGGCTGATAACCCACAAGTGTAGGGGATCGCAACCGTTTTCGAGGGTAGTATTCAACCCAAATTTATTGATTCGACACAAGGGGAGCCAAAGAATACTCTTAAGTATTAGCAGCTGAGTTGTCAATTCAACCAGACATGGAAACTTAGTATCTGCAGCAAGGTAGTTTAGTAGCAAAGTAATATGATAGTGTTGGTGGCAGCAAGAAAAGTAACGATAGTGTTTTTTTAATTTTTGTATTAGTAGCAGCAGAAAAGTAAATAAGCAACAAGCAATATGTGAAAAGCTCGTAGGCATTGGATCGGTGATGGGAAATTATGTCGGATGCAATTCATCATGTAGAAGTTATAACCTAGGGTGACACAGAACTAGCTCCAGTTCATCAATGCAATGTAGGCATGTATTCCGAATATAGTCATAGGTGCTTATGGAAAAGAACTTGCATGACATCTTTTGTCCTACTCTCCCGTCGCAGCGGGGTCCTATTGGAAACTAAGGGATATTAAGGCCTCCTTTTAATAGAGTACCGGACCAAAGCATTAACACATAGTGAATACATGAACTCCTCAAACTACGGTCATCACCGGGAGTGGTCTGGATTATAGTCACTTCGGGGTTGCCGGATCATAACACATAGTAGGTGATTATAGACTTGCAAGATAGGATCAAGAACACACATATATTCATGAAAACATAATTGGTTCAGATCTGAAATCATGGCACTCGGGCCCTATTGACAAGCATTAAGCATAGCAAAGTCATAGCAACATCAATCTCAGAACATAGTGGATACTAGGGATCAAACCATAACAAAACTAACTCGATTACATGATAGATCACATCCAACCCATCACCGTCCAGCAAGCCTATGATGGAATTACTCACGCACGACGGTGAGCATCATGGAATTGGTGATGGAGGAAGGTTGATGATGACGATGGAGACGATCTCCACTCTTCGGAGCCCTGAACGGACTCCAGATCAGCCCTCCCGAGAGAGATTAGGGCTTGGCGGCGGCTCCGTCTCGTAAAACGTGATAATGCTTCCTGTCTGATTTTTTCCCCAAATGTGAATATATAGGATCTGGGGATACGTCGGTGGAGCACCAGGGGGCCCACGAGGCAGGGGGCGTGCCCCACCCTCGTGGACAGGGTGTGGGCCCCCCTGGTCTAGATCTTCTTGCAGGTATTTTTTATATTTTCCAAAATAATTCTCCGTGGATTTTCAGGTCATTCCGAGAACTTTTTATTTCTGCACAAAAAAATAACACCATGGAAATTCTGCTGAAAACAGCCTCAGTCCGGGTTAGTTCCATTCAAATCATGCAAGTTAGAGTCCAAAACAATGGCAAAAGGGTTTGGAAAAGTAGATACGTTGGAGACGTATCAACTACCCCAAGTTTAAACCTTTGCTTGTCCTCAAGCAATTCAGTTGATAAACTGAAAGTGATAGAGAAAAACTTTGACAAACTTTGTTTTCTCTTGTTGTTGTAAATATGTAAGTCAGCATTCGGGGTTTCTGCAAGATCATGAACTAACCACATTCACAATAACTTTCAGGTCTCAAGTCTACTCATATCAATGGCATAATCAACTAGCGAGCAGTAATACTAAACCTCAGATGAAAACACTTTCTCAAAACAATCATGATATGATATAACAAGATGGTATCTCGCTAGCCCTTTCTGAGACAGCAAAACATAAATGTGGAGAACCTTTAAAGATCAAGGACTGACTAGACATTGTAATTCGTGGTTAAAGAGATCCAATAATTATCATACTCAACGCAAATTAATGGTGATACATGCAAATGACAGAGGTGCCCTCCTACTGGTGCTCTTTTATAAGAGGATTATGACTCGGCATGAACGTAAATAGATAGGCCCTTCGCAGAGGGAATCATGGATTTGTAGAGGTGCCAGAGCTTGATTTTTAAATAGAGATGAATACCATTTTGAGCGGTATACTCTCATTGTCAACATAACAACCAAGAATCTCGATATCTCCCATGCTACGCACATTATAGGCGGTTCCCAAACAGAATGGTAAAGTTTATACTCCCCCAACCACCAACAAGCACACTCCACGGCTGGTCTGAAACAACGGGTACCGTCCAAGCCAACAACAGCCCTGGGGGAGTTTTGTTTAATTATTATGATTTTGAGCATGGGACTGGGCATCCCGGTTACCAGCCATTTTCTCGTGAATGATGAGCGGAGTCCACTCATCGTGAGAATAACCCACCTAGCATGGAAGATATAGACAGCCCTAGTTGATACATGAGTTGTTCGAGCATACAAAACAGAATTTCATTTGAAGGTTTAGAGTTTGTCACATACAAATTTACTTGGAACGGCAGGTAAATACCGCATATAGGAAGGTATAGTGGAATCATGTGGAATAACTTTGGGGTTTATGGAAGTGGATACACAAGCAGTATTCCCGCTTAGTATAGGTGAAGGCTAGAAAGAGACTGGGAAGCGACCAGCTAGAGAGCAACAACGGTAATGAACATGCATTAAAATTAATCAACAGTGAATGCAAGCATGAGTAGGATATAAATCACCATGAACATAAATATCGTGGATGCTATGTTGATTTGTTTCAACTACGTGCGTGAACATGTGCCAAGTTAGATCACTTAAATCGTTGAAAGGAGGATACCAACCCATCATACCACATCACAACCATTTTAATATCATGTTGGCACGAAGATAGACCATTATAAACTCTCAGCGAATTAAGCATGACATAAGCAGCTATGATCTCTAATTGTCATTGGAAGCATGTTCCATTCATAACAAGCTGAATCAGGAACGATGAACTATCATATTTACAAAAACAAAAGAGGTCGAGTTGATACCAGCTTTTCTCATCTCAATTAGGTCATCATATATCATCCATGTTTCCTTTCACTCGCATGACCGAACGGTGTGGATAATAATAATAGTGCACGTGCATTGGACTAAGCTGGAATCTGCAAGTTTTTAATACTAGAGAGAAGACAAGGTAATATGGCTCAAGGTTAAATCAACAATAAAGCATATGAGAGCCACTAATGATTTTAATCATGGTCTTCTACTCTTAACCCCCAAAGAAAAGGAAAGAAACTATTTACACGGGAAAGCTCCCAACAAACAAAAGAAGAACGAGAAATATTTTTGGGTTTTCTTTTAGTTACTACTACAATGAATGTAAACTAGCTAGAAACTACAGCTAATATTTATTGTTTTTCTTAAGGGTTTTCTAGCACACGAGAAAAAGACTAAGAAAAAGAAATGAAACTAAACATGGATGGTACAATGAAAGAGTGTGAGCACCGACAACTAGAATAAGTGTGAACATGAATGTAAAGTCGGTGAGAAACACGTACTCCCCCAAGCTTAGGCTTTCCTAAGTTGGTCTATGGCCAGTATTGGCCTGGCAGTTATCCAAAGTCGTAGTTGGGGTTGTACTGAGATGCAGCAGCTACTGCCTGCTGAGCTGCAGCTCGAAGGCGGGCTTCTTCTGTCATATTATGATACACATTTGTCTCCTACATGGTTATAGTGTATCTCCCTTTTGCATGAAAGTCAAACAAAGTAGGGGCAGGAAGAACAATAGGGATGGCATGATGTCTGCTAAAGATTAGTCGATATTTGAGGGATTGACCATCGCTATCTATAAACCGCTGACTAGGCATAGCATGGCAATCCAAATGAGCAGGAGGTAAAGGTTCATCATTCTCGTGCACATGCACACCAAGACGGCGGGCTATGCGAGTGGCATAAATCCCACCAAATTAATCTCGATGAATACCATTATGTTGTAGCCTACGTGCAAAAATGGCTCCCAGGTTATATTGTCTATCACCTAGTACAGCACTCCTGAGAACACTAAGATCTGGGACACACATGTGACAGGCCTCATCTTTACCATTTGTGCATCTACCAATAAAGAGAGCAAACTAATGAATAGCAGGAAAATGAATGCTCCCTATAGTAGCCTCTGTGATTTCTCTAGATTCCCCCACTGTGATACTAGCAAGGAAATCAATAAATTCGGATTTGCGAGAATCACCCATACTGCCCCACTGTGGGAGCTTACAAGCATCATTGAAATCCTCTAAGTCCATAGTGTAATATTTATCATACAGGTCAAACAGCACAGTGTGAGAATTACGTGAAGATGAAAATTTAAACCTTCTCACAAAGGTATTAGTTAAGCCACGGTATTGAGGGCACTTATCTTGTATGAAGCCCTCGAGGTCAGCGTTGCGCACGTATGCGTAAAATTCGTCCTTGATGCCAACCTGATCCCTAAAGTCATCTGACGGCCATTCACAAGGCCGCAAGTCAGCATCCCTCGGTAGTTCATCGTCCGGCTCACGAAACGCGAGCCTTGATTCTTGCTTCCTTGAAGAACCACCTTGGAAGTTTTTCCTATGCATTTTTCTGAAATTTTCTGAAATTTTTAGTAAATCAAAATAAAAGTTAACCAAACTCAACAAGATTGATAGCAACAACTCCTACTAGTGCCTAGAGACTAAATCATGCATTAGAACTACTTGGGACCAAGAAAATTTGACATGCAAGCTCAAGAACAAGGTCAGCACAGCAGCAAAAATTTGCAACAAATAAGCACTAGAAAAAACTAATTGGATAAATGGAGGAGTCTCATACCAAGGAACAATCTCCCCAAACAGTTTGATGAATAGTGCTTTGAACAAGGAGATCGAAAATGGCAACAAGATGAGCTAGAACTCAGGTTTGAGCTGGTTGGTGATTTTTTTGGGAGGAAGAAGAAGAGTGTGGGTGCAGGAATAAGTGGATGGGGGCCACGAGGCAGGGGGACGCGCCCTGGCAGGGGGGGGGGCGCACCCTGGACCCTCGTGGCCAGGTGCTGGCTCCCCTAGCTGTGTGTTCTGTGCCATATGTTCTCAAATATTCTAGAAAAAATCATATTTCATTTTCAGGGAATTTGGAGAACTTTTATTTCCGGGGTATTTTTTATTGCACGGATAAGTCTGGAAACAGACAGAAAAAACAATTTTTTTCTTTATTTATCCTAATTAGCAGAAAGTAAAAGGAGGGTATAGAAGGTTGTGCTATCTAGATTCACCTCTCTCATGCTCATCAAAAGGAATCCATTAACAAGGTTGATCAGGCCTTGTTAATAAACTCTTTCCGAATAACATGAAACCGGAGAATTTTCGAATATCACTAGGTTACCTCAATGGGGATATGTATGTCCCCAATAATAAGAATGTCATATGTCTTCTTGATAGTAGGAAGACGAAATTCAAAACCTCCAATAGTAATAGTTCAAATTTTTCCAATATAATTGATACTGTGGACCTGAGGTTGTTTCCTCGGAAAGTGAACCATATGCTCATTACCATTGACATAAAAAGTTACATTGCCTTTGTTGCAATCAATAACAGCCCCTGCAGTATTCAAAAAGGGTCTACCAAGGATAATATACATACTATCGTCTTCGGGAATATCAAGTATAACAAAGTCCGTTAGAATAGTAACATTTGCAACCACAACAGGCACATCCTCACAAATACAGACAGGTATAGCAGTTAATTTATCAGCCATTTGCAAAGATATTTCAGTAGGTGTCAACTTACTCAAGTCAAGTCTACGAAATAAAGAGAGAGGCATAACACTAACACTGGCTCCAAGATCACATAAAGCAGTTTTGACATAGTTTCCTTTAATGGAGCAAGGTATAGTAGGTACTCCTGGATCTCCTAATTTCTTAGGTATTCCACCCTTGAAAGTGTAATTGGCAAGCATGGTGGAAATTTCTACTTCATGTATCTTTCTTTTATTGGTAATAATATCCTTCATATAATTAGCATAAGGATTTGTTTTAAGCACATTAGTCAAACACATACGCAAAAAGACAGGTCTAATCATTTCAGCAAAGCGCTCAAAATCCTCATCATCCCTTTTCTTGGATGGTTTCAGAGGAAAAGACATGGGCTTCAGAACCCATGGTTCTCTTTCCCTACCGTTCTTCCTAGCAACAAAGTCTCTCTTATCATAACGTTGATTATTTGATTGTGGGTTATCAAGATCAACAGCAGGTTCAATCTCTACATCATTATCATTGCTAGGTTGATAATCATCGTTAACATTATCACTAGGTTCATGTTCATTACCAGATTGTGTTTCAACATCAGAGATAGAGATATCATTAGGATTCTCAGGTGTGTCAGCTATAGGTTCACTAGAAGCATGCCAAGTCCTATCATTTTCTTTTTCTTCTTCTTAGATCAACTAGGTGAATCTAAATTAGTTCTCTGAGAATCTTGCTCAATTCTCTTAGGGTGGCCCTCAGGATACAAAGGTTCCCTAGTCACTTTACCACCTCTAGGTGCAACTGTAACAACATAGTCATTATTCTTACTATTTAATTCACTGAACAAATCATTATGAGCCTTAAGTACTTGTTCTACTTGAGTGGTGACAGTGGAAGCATGTATACTAATGAGTTTCAATTCACCTTTAACACTAGAGAGATAATCACTCAAGTGTTCAATCATTTAAGCATTACGTTGCAATTGTGTACCAACATAAGCATTGAAGCTTTCCTGTTTCACAATGAAATTGTCAAGCTCATCTAAGCATTGGCTAGCAGACTTATAACAAGGAATATCACCTTCATCAAATCAATAAACAGAATTTACCTTTACTACCTGTGTCGGGTTATCAAGACCATGTATTTCTTCAATAGGTGGTAAATTCTTAACATCTTCAGCTTTAATACCTTTTATTTCATAGATTTCTTTGCCTCTTGCATATCTTTAGACTGAGAAATAGAACACCTCTTTTCTTCGGAGTTGGCTTAGGGGCTGGTCCAGGAAGTGTCCAATTATTTTCATTGGCCAGCATATTATTCAATAGTAATTCAGCTTGATCAACTATTATTTCCCTGAAAACACAACCAGCACAACTATCCACGTGGTCTCTAGAAGCATCGATTAGTCCATTCTAAAAGACATCAAGTATATCTCTCATCTCAAGAGGATGATCAAGCAAAGCATTAAGTAATTGGAGAAGCCTCCCCAAGCTTGTGGGAGACACTCTTCTTCAATTTGCACAAAGTTATATATTTCCTGTAAGGTAGCTTGTTTCTTATGAGCGGGAAAATATTTAGCAGAGAAGTAATACATCATATCATGGGGACTACGCACACAACCATGATCAAGAGAATTAAACCAAGTCTTAGAATCACCCTTTAACGAGAAAGGAAACAACTTAAGGATATAGTAATAACGAATCTTATCATCGTTGGTGAACAGGATGGCTATATCATTCAACTTAGTAAGATGTGCCACAACAGTTTCAGATTCATAGCCATGGAAAGGATCATATTCAACCAAAGTAATTAACTCAGGATCGACAGAGAATTCATAATCCCTATCGGTAACACAGATAGGTGAAGTACCAAAAGCAGGGTCGTGTTTCAATCTAGCATTCAAGGACTTTTCTTTCAGCTTAGCTAATAATTTTTTAAGATCATATCTATCGTTGCAAGCAAGAAAGCTTCTAGCAGTTTCTTCATCCATAACATAACCCTCAGGAACAACAGGCAATTCATATCTATTGGGAGAAGCTTCATCATCACTTTCATAAATATCATCAGTTTCAATATTTGCATTCTCCCTAACCTTAGCAATTTGTTCATCTAGAAATTCACCTAGTGGCAAAGTATCAGGCATAGAAGTAGTTTGTCAGGACACCGATCATATGTCACACCGATCTAGCTATAACACGTCATATCACTTTGCGGCCTCACGCACGGTATCCCCACGGGTGCCACCTTACCTGGCCCGGGACCGTTTGCGCATATTGGCACACGTATATGACCATGTCGCTAGCATCCATATGACAGAGAACCCGGGCCGACATGGCTAGTTATAAACCATAAGTGGCACTAAATTACAGAGACAGGCATCCATGACCCTGCAACGAACGTGTCGGTCATCAACGTATGAACCCAAGTCGTAGCAAGCTACATGGACTTAAAGGAACAACGCGTGACATTTCCCCTAAGGGACAGACATAGGAACGAAGAAGGACACATGCCGGCCAGCCTACGTGTTCCGAGCAGTAGCAAGCTACCAAGGCTCCTTGGAAGCACTAGGAGGCATTTCCCTGTAAGATAGGCTACCAAAGGAAAACAACTAGGTGTCGGATTCCACACATACCAAGCATTTCAATCATACACACAATATACTCAATATGTGCAAATACAACATTGCATCACAACAGAACTCTATGACTCAAAGTACTTTATTTAAGAGGCTCCAAGAGCCATACATAACATATCCATACACGTAGGGGTCACATGACCCAACACTCAAGTCATACAGTCATACAAGCACAAGCGGAAGCTACATGTCTGAGTACAGACAACTTAGAAAATAAAACAGGCTTGGTGTAGCTTGACTATCCACAAGGCCCTTCACAAGCTCCAGATCTCCGTCTGGGTAACAAGCTACTCGTCGACGTCAACGTCTATGTAGAACCCATCAGAAGGGGCAGGGTTCTCCTCTGCAACAGTTATTAAGCAAACATGAGTACAAAGGTACTCAGCAAGTTTTACAACATAATCTATCATACATGCAACATTATCAACAGGGGGTAGTGGAGTTCATAGCAGAAAGCCATATTTGACTCTTGGCTAACCTATACTACAACTCTCAACAGATTGCAAGATATTACTACGTACACGAGTCCTCTACTCATCACATCAATACACCACCGAGGATTCTCATCCGTCATCCTACGGAAGGGCCATCCACGGCACTCACACTTGTCTTGAGGCTTTTAGTAGTATCCATCAACTTGTCTATGAACTGTAAGAGTAATCAAGTAGTCCGTACCGCGAACAACGGCTATTCGAATAGATTGATAACCATGCAGGGGTGTACTTCTTCACACATGTTTTCACCACTTAGCGTCTGCACACGACATGTGCTCGGCAGACTTCAAGCGAAAGCCGACGTGGGTGTAGACCACGACCTAACCAACCACTCAAGTCTCTCGTCCAGGTTTATCGCCTATTTGGGTTCCATCCGTGGGGCGATCCGGTCGGGGTGTCGCTCACGGCCCCAAACGATGTGTACAGGGTTCCCGAGTCACCAAACGGGCGCTCGGTACACCCGGCCACGTACCTGTCGCATCACAGCCCACCCCGAGGGTCAGCTCTATGCACGACCACTAGTAAACTACAAACACCAGAAACAAGTTGCAACTCCTGGACAGAGAACATGGGCAGTCAATAAGTCGAGCGGGGTCATATTCAGGGCCCAATGTGTGGTAGTAGCTGTAACTTGAACCACACATACAGATCTCAGGTCCTATGGACGGTTCCAATGAAACAACCCACCATGTACTCCTACATAGCCTTTCATCGATACCTTTACCAAACATGTTCCACACTTCCCTCTCTTTACCGATATGATCATTTCACTCTGATCCATCACCCAGATGAACCAGACCTGACACAACTCTTAGCATAGCAGGCAACATAAACAAATAGCATGGTGGATCACACATCACATGGCTCAATCAACTCCTACACATGCTAGTGGGTTTCAACTATTTACTATGGCAATGACAGGTCATGCAAGGGAATAGGGTTCAACTACCGCATCAAGTAGCAGTTCACACGCTGTTGCCTTAATGCAGTAAAAGAGAGCAGGAGCGAGAAGATGGGTTTGTATCGGAATGATCAATGATTGCTTGCCTGACAGAGTGGTTGTCGGGTACTGCTCTTCAGTTGGATACGCAGAAGTATCCTCGGGAGCAGGACCTAACACGGAGAACATCAACGATACAATCAATAAGCAAACAAATGCAACAATATGATGCATGCTCATGATATGGCAAGATGCATGTTTTTGGGCTAATGCAACTATAACCAGAAGGGTTTGAGCCCATTTGAATCAAGGATTCAAATTGAAACCCAAACTATTAATTATTTAAGTGCATTATTATACTTTAATGTGAACAACAAGGTTAACTATCTCAAACATGCATGAAACCAGTGCCATTGGAAAATTGGATTTTTCTGATCAATTTTCATATATAAATCTTTTCCATCTGAGCTACTGTTGAATTTATATGACTTTTTTGAAGTTTTAAGCATTTTCTGGAATTTCTTGAATTATTTCTAAATCAAATAATCCCAGAAAATCCTTTACTGCGTCAGCATGACATCATGCTGACGGCAGCCAGTCAACAGGGCGGCCCAGGTCAAACCTGACCAGTGGGACCCACTGGTCAGTGTCACAGTTATTTAACTGACTAATTAAAACTAGATTACACACTAACCTAGGTTTGACTAACAGGTAGGGCCCACATGTCAGTGACCCAAGGGGGTCAAACCCTTGGTCAAACGGGGCTAACTCGCCGGCGTTTAGCCACCGGCGAGGCCAAACGCGGCGGTGAGGTGAGGGATTTGTGCTCCGGCTGCCAAAACGACGGCGGAGCATGCCTACGGGCAGCTGGGAGTGAGCCGCGTCGAGTGGTGGTGGTGACTGGCCTCGGGGTCACCGGAAACGACGTCGGCGACGAGTCCAGCGGCTGTCGGAGTTCGGGCGAGGTCGAACTCGTCGGTGCGGTGCTCGTAGAGGTGCGTGGAGTGATCCTACAACATCTACACATGACGATGAAGCTGGTGGGCACGATGGCCGGGCCGTTAGACGGCCGGAGCCTCGTCGACGACGAGCACCGCGGAGGCGCGTGCAGGTGAGCCTCGTGCGGTGCGTTTAGTGCAGGAGAGAACTAACGGAGAGGGGGGGACGGAGCTGAGCTCACGGCGGTTGTAGTAAACGTCGAGGCGGGCTCGGGGACGGTCGGAGCTGAGCGGGGCGGCGATGGGGATCTCTGCGGCCGGAGTTGGGGAAGACGGGGTCGGGGGCGACTCCAGAGCGGGCGAGCGCTCGGGGCTCAGCCTGCTCGATGTAGTCGATGACGACGGAGCGGACGGACACGGTGACGGAGCTCAGGGACGGCGGTGGACGCGGCTACCACGACGGCGTGAGCGCGGCGGCGTCGGCCATGGTGCGGGGAAGGCGAGGGAGAGGAGCTGGGGAGGAGTGGGCGTGTCAGCGAGCTCGGGGGGAAGTGGGTGGTCGATCCCACCCATCAGAACGGCGAGGGGAGGAAGCAGGGCCGCGGGCAGCTGCGTGGCGCGCACTGCGGCCGCCGTCGAGCACCTGCCTGCCTACCTGGCCGAGCCAAGTAGCTCGCTGGAGCGGTGGCTGGGCTGGGCCGGCAGGTGGGCCTGTTAGGCACCAGGTAAGTTTTCTTCTTCCTATTTTTTTTTATTTTACTTTCTGTTTCATTTGTTTTGCAACTTTGTTGAATTAATAAAAATGCCAGAACATTTTATTAACTCATAGAACTAATCATGCCCACTGTATATAAAATGAACAGTATGGAACATTTTAGTTTATGATTATTTGGGAACACAAAATATTTTATAGCATTTAAATGCCCAAATGCAAATACCATATGACTTATTCCACAGACCTTGGATGTCCTAGAAAATTGTGCACCATTTCTGGTAGAGGTTTAGGACCAAGGTAGAAATTGTTGGAGATATGCCCTAGAGGCAATAATAAAAGCATTATTATTATATCTCCTTGTTCATGATAATTGTCTGTTATTCATGCTTGAATTGTATTGTACGGAAACAGCGATACATGTGTGAATACACAGACCACAATGAGTCCCTGGTAGGCCTCTAGTTACCAGCTCGTTGATCAACAGATGGTCATGGTTTCCTGACCATGGACATGAGATGTCAGTGATAACGGGATCACATCATTAGGAGAATGATGTCATGGACAAGACCCAAACTTGAGCATAACACGAGATTGTATAGTTCGTAATGCATAAGCTTTTCGGTGTCAAGTATTTATTCCTTAGACCATTAGGTTGTACAACTCCCGGATATCGTAGGAGTACTTTGGGTGTGCCAACTGTCACAACGTAACTGGGTGGCTATAAAGGTACGCATCGGGTATCTCCGAAAGTGTCTGTTGAGTTGGTGCGAACCGAGACTGGGATGTTGTCACTCTGTATGACGGAGAGGTACCTCTGGGCCCACTCGGTAAGACATCATCATTATGAGCTCAATGTGACTAAGTAGTTAGTCACGGGATGATGGATTACGGATCGAGTAAAGAGACTTGCCATAACGAGATTGAACAAGGTATCGGGAATACCGACGATCGAATCTCGGGCAAGTACCGTACCGATGGACAAAGGGAATAACATACGGGATTAAGTGAATCTTTGACACGGTGGTTCATCCGATGAAGATCATCGAGGAACACGTGGGAACCAACATGGGTATCCAGATCCCGCTATTGGTTATTGACCGGAGAGTGGTCTCGGTCATGTCTACGTGTCTCCCGAACCCGTAGGGTCTACACACTTAAGGTTCGGTAACGCTAGGGTCGTAAAGATAAATGCACGTGGAAACCCGAAAGTTGTTCGGAGTCCCGGATGAGATCCCGAACGTCACGAGGAGTTCTGGAATGGTCTGGAGGTAAGGATTGATATATAGGAAGTCCAGTTTCGGCCAACGGGTGATCTCCGGGGGTCACCGGGAGCGTCCCGGGACCACCGGAGGGGCCCCGGGGGTCCACCGGGTGGGGCCCCTAGGCCGCAAGGGGAAGTGTCCAGCCCTCTGGGCTGGCGCACCACTAGGGGGCCCACCTCCCCATGCGCCTAAGGGAGGGGGGCTCCACTTGCCTTGGGGGGCAAGGAACCCCCCCCCCTGGCCGCCGCCCCCATGCAGATTGGATCTGCAGGGGGCCCAGGCGTACCCCCCTGGCCCCTATATATATGTGGGGAGGGAGAGGGCAGCCGCACCAAAGCCCTGGCGCCTCTCCCCCTCCCGTCACACCTCCATACTCCCACGCAGGGCGCCCGGCGAAGCCCTGCTGCGATCTCCACTGCATCCGTCATCACGCCGTCGTGCTGCCGGATCTCTGATGACTTCTCCTCCCCCCTTGCTGGATCAAGAAGGAGGTGACGTTGCTGCACCGTACGTGTGTTGAACGCGGAGGTGCCGTCCGTTTGGCGCTAGGTCATCGGTGACGAAGAACGTGAAGAGTACGACTACTTCATCCACACTTCGTTGAAAGCTTCCGCACGCGATCTACATAACGGTATGTAGATGTACTCTTACTTGCTCGTTGCTAGATGTCTCCATAGTTGGATCTTGGTGAAGGCGTAGAATTTTTTTGAATTATGCTACATTCCCCAACAGAAATGATGGACATTTTTTAAGGGGCATTTTGGGTATATTGGAAAATATTTTATTAAACCCTAGTTGTTAGAAGAGGGGTGTTGGGGTTTTTGTCATTCCCATTTCAAGTGTCTTTGAAAAGTAAACATGATGCACACTCTAGCTAGTCCTAATGCAAGCACTGACTAGGGATGTGACAACTCACCCCCACTCAAAAGAATCGCGTCCCAAGATTCGGGTTCCTCCGGAAAGAGCGTGGGGTAGTCAAGTCGAAGACGATCCTCCCTTTCCCAGGTAGCTTCACTCTCGGAATGATGTGACCATTGAACCTTGAGAAACTTGATATTGTGACGTCGAGTGGTACGCTCGGTTTGATCAAGAATATGAACGGGGTATTCTCGATATGTGAGATTGTCCTGGAGATCAAGCGTTTGGTGGTCCACTCCGGGGATAGGATCCGAGAAGCAACGCCTGAGTGGAGATACGTGGAAGACATCATGAACTCTTGAAAGGTGCGGAGGTAGTTCCAATTGGTAGGCAACTTCTCCTCGTTTGGCAAGAATGCGAAAAGGACAGATGTAATGAGGGGCCAATTTGCCTTTAATACCGAAGCGATGGGTTCCCTTAAGAGGAGTAACCCGAAGGTGAGCCTTATCGCCGACTTCAAAAGTCACAGCCTTATGATGACTATCATATTGGCTCTTCTGGCGAGACTGGGCTGTTTTGAATTTCTCACGAATGATGCGAACTTGCTCTTCTGCTTCCTGGATTATATCCGGACCAAAGAATTGTCTTTGCCCGGTTTCTGACCAGTTAAAAGGTGTTCGACATCTTCGTCCATATAAAACTTCGAAGGGAGCCTTGCCCAAGGTGGCTTGATAACTATTGTTATAAGCGAATTCGGCAAATGGAAGACACTTCTCCCAATCCACACGGAAAGAGATGACAGAGGCTCGAAGCATGTCTTCCAGAATTTGATTGACTCGTTCCACTTGACCACTTGACTGAGGATGCGGTGCTGAAAGAGAGATGAGTCCCCATAGCATTCTAGAAACTTTCCCAAAATCGTGAAGTGAAAAGACTTCCATGGTCTGAGTTAATCTCCATCGGCACACCATGAAGTGATACTATCCGAGAGATATACAAATCTGCTAGCTGGCTAGCGGTAATACTCTCTCGAACAGGCAGGAAATGAGCTACTTTGGAGAGGCGGTCGATAACGACGAAGATAGCATTATTCCCTTTCTTGGTCCTGGGAAACCCGGTAATGAATTCCATACCGATCTTGTCCCATTTCCATTTAGGAATAGCTAAAGGTTGAAGGGTGCTAGCACGCCGTTGATGCTCTGCTTTGACTCGACGACAAACGTCGCAGTTAGCAATAAATTGAGCAATTTCTCTCTTCATCCTAGTCCACCAGAACCTCTGGCGTAGATCCCGATACATTTTGGTACTACCGGGATGAATCATGAGAGGAGATTCATGAGCCTCCCTAAGAATCAGCTGCCGCAGATGTTGGTTCTTGGGAACCACTAAACGGTTCTCGAAGAAGACAACACCTCAATCATCCGTAGAGAAACTTCTAGCGACTCCGCTAGCAATGCTCTCCTGGAGTCGGGATATACCCTTATCACGCTTCTGGGCAGCTATGATTTGATCCGTAAGGGTAGGTTTCGCCACCAAGGTGGAAAGGAATCCTCGAGGAACAATGTGAAGGTTAAGCTTATGAAATTCAGTGTGGAGAAGTGGTTGCCCTTGTTGTAACATCAAGTTGTTACAATAAGACTTATGTCGCCACCGGTCCTTCGGTAAAATAATTACCGGAAGACCGGTTGCTTTATTAAACCGGCGAGGAATAATATTCCTGCTGGGAGACAATTCCCTGATACAGAATTTCCAGTACACTGAATATTATACAAGGTTGAGCTAGGGATGGCTCAACAGATTTTATTACAAGCACGCCAATATAATACATAGAGGCAGATATGGCACAAGGCAGGGTGGCATACTACTGACTCGTAATAAAAGGCGGTGGAATATATCACAGTGAAGTGGGTGGTGTGACTCCAATATTTTATAGTTCATCGAGTGTCGGAGTGAGACCCGATGAATTTATTTGGTGGTAGGCGGAAGCGGTTATAAAACGGTGATCAACTCCAGGATCGCAAGAGACTGACTGGGACTCCTCTAAGCGTCCACATCTGGCCAAATCAACAAGCCAGGTGAGTACTTTGAATGTACTCGCAAGACAGTTCGGACTTAAGATATAACAAATGCCAACATGAATGCATATGAGTATTCCAGCAAAAATGCAACCGGAACAAAATATGATGCACTGAAAGTAAAGACTGGAAGTCGGGCGGTAATCCTCCCGAAATCCAAAAGATGTGACGCCTCGTAGAAAAATAAGAAAATGACAACAGGCCACAGTCGGGCGTCTGAGCGACACCACATAAAGGGCTTATAAATAAAAATAAAAAGAATGCCACAGTCGGACGTCTGAGCGACATCACATACATGGCTTATAGCAAAAATAAATAACAAGAATGCCACAGTCGGACGTCTGAGCGACATCACATAAAAGGCTTATAAATAAAAATAAAAAGAATGCCACAGTCGGACGTCTAGGCGACATCACATAAAGGGCTTATAACAAAAATAAATAATAAGGATGCCACAGTCGGACATCTAAGCGACATCACATAAAGGGCTTATAACGTAAATAAATAACAAGAATGCCACAGTCGGACGTCTAAGCGACATCACATAAAGGGCTTATAACGTAAATAAATAACAAGAATGCCACAGTCGGACGTCTAAGCGACATCACATAAAGGGCTTATAAATAACAGGATATAATAATGAGATACTTCGGAAAGTAAAATCAATACAGGGATGGTGGTGAGTTCATTTACCAACTGAACCTGATGACAACGCTGTTTTGGCTACTCACAAGAATATACTAGAGACGGTCATCGGGTGGACATGAATATAGATCCTAGGCCAGAAACATGGCTACTGAAGGAATTTTAACTCTGCAGAGCTTGTACTAATAACTCATAGCCAACGGGTTCTACTAGCCACGTGGGCTAGCCCCGTCTACGGTTTTTTAGTAGAAACCCAACTAACCAGTACACACCCATTTAACATCCTGCCGTCCAGAATCACCCGCGATGACATTCACGGAAAACTTTAAGACGGGGAGGCTACAACCTCGAATAGCATGGGATCAAATTTATATAAGCGCGCTCTAAGGGGTTCCCCCCTCTCGGTCCCAACCGGAAACACCCATGCCCCCTGACCGGATGACGGGCTTTAATCCAGGGCCATGGAACCCTCATCCCGGCCCCTCTACTTGGTGTGTACTCGGAAAGTGGTTTACAACCGACTAGACTGTAATCCCAACGGATGGCCTATGATAGTACTAAAAAGGAGACGAACGGAATCGCGACATGATCTCCGTTGATACTAAGTTGACCAACTACTGGCATGCTCCAACAATACCAGTATTCCACCCCATCATATCACCATATGATCGAGGTGGTTCAACATTCTCCTTCAGGACTCACCCGAAGCATCACTTGCATGAAATATGCCATACACATATGCTCATATAATCATGCTTATGAACGAGCTACTCGAGCAAACATGCAACACACTCATCATATCAAGAGTTCAAACATGCTTGCCTGGTTCTGAAAAGTCGGAGCCTAACTTGGCGTGATTCGCGTCTCCGTCACGGCCTCCGGTATCTATGTATTCAAACAAAAATATATACTAACATAAATACCGCGCGTGCAAATAAAGTTGCTCAAAATATTTCCACATAAATATGACAAAAAACTAGACAGAAAACCAAGATGGACAGAAAAAAGAATCAACTAAAAATCACTTTTAGTTTAAAAGATATTAAGGTTTCTGTCTAGGGACCTATCTGTAATGAAACAGAAAAGATCCGGGGGTTAGAACAGAAAAGGACAAAGCGAACCGGTATGTAGTACGTCACCCGCAGAGGGAAAACGCACTTTGCGTAAATACGCCAACAGAAAACGGTTCGAGGGGGAGATGTGAGAGACTGACGGAGGGACCCCACCTGTCAGGTTTGAAAAAGAAACAGAGCAGCGCCGGCGCCGGTGCTGCGGTGATCGCCGGCGTCGATCCACGGCGAGATAGGGGAGGGGAGTGGTACATATGGCTCCACGGTGGTCTTCCGCGTCGAACGGGGGTGGAGTTGGGTGTCACACCCTGCATTTTGTAACATGTTATTTGCATCAATGTAGCATGAAAATTTGGACCAACAAATTTTTTTAGCATCATTTGGCTTTTATTTGGAGTTGAGTTTTTCTTCATGTGCTCATTAAAGTCAACTATTACCTCTTGTAGAATTCATCTCCATCCCCAAAACTTCTGCCCAATGATCATGCCAAGTGTTATATAACAGTATAGTATTTTCTTACAAAATTAATTTGGCCAAAATGTATTTTATAAATTTAGTTTTCCAAAAACCCCTGAATTGAGATTTGCACTTCAAGTGCTTGATTTAGGGTGAGAAAATTATTTCAAAGGGAACATTTGAAACATAGTAGTCATAGGACTCCTAGAAACCACAAAAGTATAATTTTAAAAGTTATTTTCCTATTTTATTTAAAAGCTTTTTCTTAAGGCCATAAATGGTCTTTAATAGGGAAAAATTACTTAAGTATTTCAAAAATATTTGCCAAAATTCAGGGAGACTCAGAGGACATATATTGTCCATATATAAGAGTTTCAACACTTGGTCATGTTCAAAATAATGGGCTAATCCCTCTAAAACCCTTTCTGGATATTTCAAGCTTTTGAAATATTTACAAAGGAAATATTCTCCAAAAATTCCAAGGAAATTCTATCATGTCACATATGACATATTTGATGATCTTGCCAAGTCCCATGCCTTGGGAAGCAAGAAAACATCATCAAAACCCTTCATAACCATTCTGTCCATATTTGAAGTTTGGGCAACTTTCCATTGCCAAACTTGTCAAAATGCTATCAAACTTGGTGCACATGCTAGAAATGCCTAATAAGGCATCTAGACCAAATGGCACAAAATTTGGAATAGAGCCACTTGATCAGAACACCCCAAAACCCATTCTGTTCAAATGCAAATTTGAACAACTTTACATTACCAACTTTTTACCTGGAGCTTCAAACTTTGTGGGCATGATCAATACCCCAAATGATGAAACTACACCAAGTGGTGCATCAAGGGGAGATGATTAACTTGACTCAAACAAGATGAAGCCATTTCTGTTGATTTCTAGGGCTCACCAAAGTTACATTGGCTAGTTTCTTCAAATGAGCCCAAATTTGGTGAAGCACCCTATTTTCACATGTCATTCCATCCTGTTAAGTGTCATGGCAAGTGGAGATCATTTGCTTGACCAAACACTGATCAAACACCTTTTGGCTTTTTACTAAAACCCTCTTCTTGATCACTTTTACCTTTTACCTTGGCCTCAACTTTCTACCACACGTTCATCTGGTTACTAGCTACCTCCAGTAACTTCCCCAAGACCCCAGCTCCATGATTGAGGGGTAAAAACCCAAGTTCACCCTGCTGGACATCCATTTCTTACCAAGTCACCAGCTTCCTCTCTCTCTCTCAGCATCTCCAGAGTATCCAAAGCTTCTACCGTAGTGCTTGCATCACCCTGGACCCCCCAGACACGGTGGACGCGTCTAGAGGCCCAATGGCATGCCGTGGCATGCGATAAGGGCGCTCCAGAGCGCGCTACAGTGCGCCCACACACTGTAGCCTCGGCCAATCGTTTCCCCCGACAGCCTCGGGCTCCCCCCTCGCGCCAGTCGATGCCCCTCGACGTCCACAACCACGCCGGAGATGTCCTCCCTCCTCCTGCGCCCTCCAGTGGTCGTCGCCACACGCGTACCGGCCGTCCGCAGCGCCCACTCCTCGGCCTCGCACGCGCGCACGGTCTGGAAGCTTCCCCGCTCCTCCTCTCCCCTCAACTGGACGTGGAACACGTCCACGATCCTCCCCGGCTTGATCACAGGCACCAAAGACCCTTCTAGCCTCGCCTACAACCTCGCCGGTGCACGAGTCCACGCTGGACCGTGGGCGCGGCTATAAAAGCCCCCCCCCCCCCCGAGCCTCTCCAACGGCACCAGCAGCCTCCACACCCTCACAGCAACGCGCCAGCACTACCCGTTCTTCCCCAGGATGATCCAGTGCTTGGGATCGACCGGAGCTCCGCCGCGTCGGGCCGCCGGTGATCTCGCAGTACGGGCCTCCTCCGCCCCTCCTTTGGCTCGATCCAGAACCACCATGCGCCACTGATACTTTTCCCTTGTTTTCCCCTCTCTGTGGCAGTCGGAATCGGCCGGAGCGACGACTTCCCGATGACCCTCCGCCGTCCCACCTCGCTGCCGGCGAACCCGACCTCCCCGGCGTGCCGCACCACCACCACTACCTCCGCAACTCGATGCTGAGTCCGTTCCTGCCCTCCGTTGCCGTCGCCGTGGCCGGAATCAACGCCGGTGAGCTCGCCGTCGCCGTGGCCGTGAGGTTGGAGATGACAGGCGGGCCCGACCTATCATCCTCACCCCTCTCTCCCTCTCCTCACAGCCGCTGACCACCGGGCCCCGCCCGTCAGGTTTGAAAACCTGACGTGCGCGCGCTGGCGCCCGAGCGGCCGGGCTGGATGCCCTGGGCCGTGCACTGTGGCCCCTCTGACCCAGTAGCACATGGGCATTTCTTTTTATTCTTTCTATAATTGTTTCAAACATTTTTACAGAAATGAATATTGGTCCAAATGAAATAATTCCAACTCCTAAATTCTTGTAATATTCCAACCTATTTAATGGTGTCACTTTCACACATATCCATGAAACTTTTCTGTTCTGTTCAAATTTAAATTCAAATTTGAGCAAATAAACTCCCGTTCTAAAATCATTAGATTCCATTCTGTTACTCCAAAACTCCAACTAACAATTTTCCCCATCTTGGAACTCCCTCTAGTATTTAACAAAAATAAGTTGACATTTTCCTGAGCACTTTGATTTTTCTGTTTTATTTGTGGTCTTATTTTTCCATTGTTATTATGCGACGTATAGATACCGTATTTGACGAAGTTGCTGAAGAAGGAGAAGGAGAAGGATTTGAAGACTTTGAAGACCAAGCCAATCCAGGCAAGCAGCCCTTTGACCATGATACACTTGTCCTTCGAAACCCGTTTGTTTCCGATGCATGATGATAGGGTTACGGTGGTGACCTAGTTGAAACCACCACATGATGCCTGCCTTGATCTTGATCTTGCTATGTGCTAGATGACATGCAAATAGTAAGGAGTGATGCTTAGTGATGCATGTGTGATTTGAACCTTCGTGGTTGAAATCTTTGCATGAACCCATCGGGTGCCCCTAATGCCCGAGGGTGATGTTGAGTTAGTTCATCACTTAAGGAAGAAGTGATGTGCCGGTAAATCTTGTGCATGGGTGAAATAATGGATTAGATTTATGTGTGACTACCATCCCAACCAAACATGTGCAACCACACGACCCCTTATGGGATGGGGCTTTATTGATTACTTAGGTCGATACTAGCATGGTGCCCGCATTACTAGTGACGGGAAGGCTTGAGGTCTTTCCCGGGACGGGGTCGTGCTTGGATAGACGGCCATGACTGTTTTTACAGGGCACCGGACACACCGTTGGTCCCTTCGGGTACGCGTGACATTGAAATTAGGGCAAGTCTCGTGATCTATTGGTTGTACTCGAGGGCCGTGTACCAACGAGTGGACTCTATGTTAGTGTCGTCTAAGGAAAGATAATGACCGGGTGCTTCCCCCGAGTACTTGAGGTACTGCAGGATCGTGGATGACACGAAAGCTTCTCGGATCTTGTGGGTAATGTGTGCAACCTCTGCAAAGTGTAAAACTATTCGAATAGCCGTGTCCACGGTCATGGACAGTTGGGTGGTGCTACTTAAACTATGTCCAGAATTTTACTTCATCGGTGAAAGTGTGTGTGTGATGAGTCAAGGTGGTGACTTGACTTGATAAATTGAATCATATTCATGTTGATATCGGTAACCTGTCTTCGAGGTTACGCGAGTTTATTGATGCATAATCTCGATGGTAGAATATTTATTCTAGCCCATTGCTAGATTGCTCATTATTGTTCAAATTGCATTGTTACTTTGAACCACATCATGGGTTGCTTGCGAGTACATTCAAAGTACTCATTGGCTTGCCACTGGTTATTCTTCATGTGCTCATTAAAGTCAACTATTACCTCTTGTAGAGTTCATCTCCATCCCCAAAACTTCTTCCCAATGATCATGCCAAGTGTTATATAACAGTATAGTATTTTCTTACAAAATTAATTTGGCCAAAATGTATTTTATAAATTTAGTTTTCCAAAAACCCCTGAATTGAGATTTGCACTGCAAGTGCTTGATTTAGGGTGAGAAAATTATTTCAAAGGGAACATTTGAAACCTAGTAGTCATAGGACTCCTAGAAACCACAAAAGTATAATTTTAAAAGTTATTTTCCTATTTTATTTAAAAGCTTTTTCTTAAGGCCAGAAATGGTCTTTAATAGGGAAAAATTACTTAAGTATTTCAAAAATATTTGCCAAAATTCAGGGAGACTCAGAGGACATATATTGTCCATATATAAGAGTTTCAACACTTGGTCATGTTCAAAATAATGGGCTAATCCCTCTAAAACCCTTTCTGGATATTTCAAGCTTTTGAAATATTTACAAAGGAAGTATTCTCCAAAAATTCCAAGGAAATTCTATCATGCCACATATGACATATTTGATGATCTTGCCAAGTCCCATGCCTTGGGAAGCAAGAAAACATCATCAAAACCCTTCATAACCATTCTGTCCATATTTGAAGTTTGAGCAACTTTACATTGCCAAACTTGTCCAAATGCTCTCAAACTTGGTGCACATGCTAGAAATGCCTAATAAGGCATCTAGACCAAATGGCACAAAATTTGGAATAGAGTCACTTGATGAGAACACCCCAAAACCCTTTCTGTTCAAATGCAAATTTGAACAACTTTACATTACCAACTTTTTACCTGGAGCTTCAAACTTTGTGGGCATGATCAATACCCTAAATGATGAAACTACACCAAGTGGTGCATCAAGGGGAGATGATTAGCTTGACTCAAACAAGATGGAGCCATTTCTGTTGATTTCTAGGGCTCACCGAAGTTACATTGGCTAGTTTCTTCAAATGAGCCAAAATTTGGTGAAGCACCCTATTTTCACATGTCATTCCATCTTGTTAAGTGTCATGGCAAGTGGAGATCATTTGCCTGACCAAACACTGATCAAACACCTTATGGCTTTTTACTAAAACCCTCTTCTCGATCACTTTTACCTTTTACCTTGGCCTCAACTTTCTACCACACGTTCATCTGGTTACTAGCTACCTCCAGTAACTTCCCCAATACCCCAGCTCCATGATTGAGGGGTAAAAACCCTAGTTCACCCTGCTGGACATCCATTTCTTACCAAGTCACTAGCTTCCTCTCTCTCTCTCAGCATCTCCAAAGCATCCAAAGCTTCTACCGTAGTGCTTGCATCACCCTGGACCCCCCAGACACGGTAGACGCGTCCAGAGTCCCAATGGCATGCCGTGGCATGCGATAAGGGTGCTCCAGAGCGCGCTACAGTGCGCCCACGCACTGTACCCTCGGCCAATCGTCTGCCGCCGACAGCCTCGGGCTCCCCCCTCGCGCCAGTCGATGCCCCTCGACGTCCGTAACCACCCCGGCTGTCCCCCCTCCTCCCGCGCCCTCCAGTGCCGTCGCCACACGCGCACCGGCCGTCCACAGCGCCCACTCCTCGGCCTCGCACGCGCGCATGGTCGGGAAGCTTCCCCGCTCCTCCTCTCCCCTCAACTGGACGTGGAACACGTCCACGATCCTCCCCGGCTTGATCACAGGCACCAGAGCCCCTTCTAGCCTCGCCTGCAACCTCGCCGGCGCACGAGTCCACGGTGGACTGTGGGCGCGGCTATAAAAGCCCCCCCCCCCCCGAGCCTCTCCAACGGCACCAGCAGCCTCCACACCCTCACAGCAACGCGCCAGCACCACCCGTTCTTCCCCAGGAAGCTCCAGTGCTCGGGATCGACCGGAGCTCCGCCGCGTCGGGCCGCCGGTGATCTCGCAGTACGGGCCTCCTCCGCCCCTCCTTTGGCTCGATTTAGAACCACCATGCGCCACTGATACTTTTCCCTTGTTTTCCCCTCTATGTGGCAGTCGGAATCGGCCGGAGCGACGACTTCCCGACGACCCTCCGCCGTTCCACCTCGCCACCGGCGAACCCGACCTCCCCGGCATGCCGCACCACCACCACTACCTCCGCAACTCGACGCTGAGTCTGTTCCTACCCTCCGTTGTCGTCGCCGTGGCCGGAATCAACGCCGGTGAGCTCGCCGTCGCCATGGCCGTGAGGTTGGAGATGACAGGCGGGCCACGCCTGTCATCCTCACCCCTCTCTCCCTCTCCTCACAGCCGCTGACCGCCGGGCCCCGCCCGTCAGGTTTGAAAACCTGACGTGCGCACGCTGGCGCCCGAGCGGCCGGGCTGGATGCCCTGGGCCGTGCACTATGGCCCCTCTGGCCCAGTAGCACAGGGGCATTTCTTTTTGTTCTTTCTGTAATTGTTTCAAACATTTTTACAGAAATGAATATTGGTCCAAATGAAATAATTCCAACTCCTAAATTCTTGTAACATTCCAACCTATTTAATGGTGTCACTTTCACACATATCGATGAAACTTTTCTGTTCTGTTCAAATTTAAATTCAAATTTGAGCAAATAAACTCCTGTTCTAAAATCATTAGATTCCATTCTGTTACTCCAAAACTCCAACTAAGAATTTTCCCCATCTTAGAAATCCCTCTAGTATTTAATAAAAATAAGTTGACATTTTTCCGAGCACTTTGATTTTTCTGTTTTATTTGTGGACTTATTTTTCCGTTGTTATTACGCGACATATAGATACCGTATTTGATGAAGTTGCTGAAGAAGGCGAAGGAGAAGGATTTGAAGACTTTGAAGACCAAGCCAATCCAGGCAAGCAGCCCTTTGACCATGATACACTTGTCCTCCGAAACCCGTTTGTTTCCGATGCATGATGATAGGGTCACGGTGGTGACCTAGTTGAAACCACCACATGATGCATGCCTTGATCTTGATCTTGCTATGTGCTAGATGACATGCAAATAGTAAGTAGTGATGTTTAGTGATGCATGTGTGATTTGAACCTTCGTGGTTGAAATCTTTGCATGAACCCATCGGGTGCCCCTAATGCCCGAGGGTGATGTCGAGTTAGGTCATCACTTAAGGAAGAAGTGATGTGCCGGTAAATCTTGTGCATGGGTGAAATAATGGATTAGATTTATGTGTGACTACCGTCCCAACCAAACATGTGCAACCACACTACCCCTTATGGGACGGGGCTTTATTGATTACTTAGGTCGATACTAGCATGGTGCCCGCATTACTAGTGACGGGAAGGCTTGAGGTCTTTCCCGGGACGGGGTCGTGCTTGGATAGACGGCCATGACTGTTTTTATAGGGCACCGGACACACCGTTGGTCCCTTCGGGTACGCGTGACATTGAAATTAGGGCAAGTCCCGTGATCTATTGGTTGTACTCGAGGGCCGTGTACCAACGAGTGGACTCTATGTTAGTGTCGTCTAAGGAAAGATAATGACCGGGTGCTTCCCCCGAGTACTTGAGGTACTGCAGGATCGTGGATGACACGAAAGCTTCTCGGATCTTGTGGGTAAAGTGCGCAACCTCTGCAGAGTGTAAAACTATTCGAATAGCCGTGTCCATGGTCATGGACAGTTGGGTGGTGCTACTTAAACTATGTCCAGAATTTTACTTCATCGGTGAAAGTGTGTGTGTGATGAGTCAAGGTGGTGACTTGACTCGATAAATTGAATCATATTCATGTTGATATCGGTAACCTGTCTTCGAGGTTACGCGAGTTTATTGATGCATAATCTTGATGGTAGAATATTTATTCTAGCCCATTGCTAGATTGTCATTATTGTTCAAATTGTATTGTTACTTTGAACCACATCATGGGTTTCTTGCGAGTACATTCAAAGTACTCATTGGCTTGCCACTGGTTATTTAATTGGCCAGGCATGGAGGAACAGGAATATGATGAATAGTTCTTTGGAGACGAACATGCGAACTAGGACGCTATCCTAGTCAGAATGCCTGTAGGGTTAAGGCAGATGGCATGGGTTCTACCTATTATCGAAGACTTCCGCTATTTGAGTTGTTTGCTATTCAGCCCGTGAGGCTTTATCTATGTAAGACTTGGCCATAATGGACATAATTTGTGTAAGACGATATGTATGGATGTAAGACTCTTGTTATTCAGCTTCTGTGTGTTCAGTGAGCATTGATCTCTGGGATCACTGTACACGTGCATTCGGTGATCTCGACTTCTAAGTCGGGGTCCCTACATTGGGTGCCGGTGAGTCCCACGTCGACGGCGAGCTTATCTCCGGCGGACGACGGCTCGGGTGTTCGTGGACCTCGTCGGGGAAGGTTTCTGGAGATAAATTGGGCTGGGGGTTAGGACTAGGTGGATGCCAGGGTACTACGTTCAAGCTCACGGCGGCGGAGGAGCCCTCACCGGAGTGAACGGAGCTGGAGCCCGAGGCGGAGGTAGCTAGCCGGAGCCGGGGAAGAAAAGCCTCTCGCGGCTCTTCCAGAGGTTGGGCGTGGTCTAGGGACATGGTGGAGGCGTGTGTGCTCGAGCACGAGCTCGGGGGTGCCTTTTAAAGGCGGCTCGAGGTGGCTGCCGCGATGGATAAGTCCGGGGAGCCAATTACGGTGCTGCAGTGGTCGGACGGCGGGGTTAGGAGCTTGAGCATCTTCCAGGAGCTGTTGTGGTTCCATTCCCGCGCCAAACCTAGCAGGAGAGGTAGAGTTACGACCTGTCACCGACAGAACGGCCGTGCGGCACGTCGGCGGCAGAAACGGCGCTCTGCGCGTGCCAGGCTACGGCAACGGCGTGCCAGGCGTGCGCTGGCTGTGGAGAAGGACATGCGGGGCACTGGGGTGGTCTGGGCGGCGCGAAACGGCGTGGAGCTGCGGTGTTGCGTCTGTCAGCCGCCACGCGCGGCGCTGTGGCCGTGGCATTTGCCGGCGCGGTCGGGCCAGGGCGCCACCGACGCCCAGATGCTGCCAAGCGACTGCGCGGCGCGTGGATAAGAAGAAGCTGCAATGCAGCATCGAGCCAAGGGAGATACAGACGGAGTTTTGTCGCCGCGCCCGACGACAGTCGAAACTGACAAAACGGACGAAGTGTTAAACTGTCTACAGTTTCAGTTAACAGCTAACAGTTCAGTGTAGGCTAGGTGTTTGATGAAATGATTCTGGTATTTGTGCAATGTCTCTGGAGCTGATTTTTGGTGGAGTGGCCTCTTGATGTACCTAGAGGCTGCATGATTTTTCACAGAATTTTTGGATGAAGATAAATATGAATTTCACCAAATTTTGCAAATCTGGTCCAAACTTGCAGCAGGTGAAATTTGAAAAATTTGAACTGTGGACCAGTGAAACAAGATGGATCTAGGTTGTGGGTATTAAGGACTATCTAGGAGAGTTGGTTTGGAGTCAAATAGGTAGATGAAAAAGGTGGTTCCTTTGTAAATCACTAAGGTCCACTATAAAAGACAGAATTTGTTTTGAAGTGAAATAAATAGGAGAAAAATCCCAATAAGGTTCAAACTTGCTGGAATTGATGAAATGCTTGTCCCATGGTTTGAAGAGAGTCTTGGAGAGGATTGTTCCTGTTGGGATCATGGCAGGAGGAAGTTTGGAGGGGAGATAGGTCAAGGCTAAACTTGAGAATTTTAAAACAAGAAGTGGTGAACTCAAACAACTCCATTTGAATCTCAACTTGTGCTTGAGCCAAACACAAGAGGAGAACTTCAAGGCTAAAAACCAAGCTTGAGAAGACACACAAACTTTGGCATAAAGGGATTTTAGAAGGGCAGAAGAAAAGATCAAACAATCCCCTTTCAAAAAGACCAAAAGTTTGCAAGAAAAACCAACTCAAAAATTTGGGGTGTTACAGCACCTACCCCCTTAGGAAAAATCTTGTCCCCGAGATTTCAGCTGATCCTCAAATAGGTGCGGATGTTCTGTCCGAAGGAAATCTTCCCTTTCCCATGTTGCCTCATCCTCTGTGTTGTTACTCCACTGAACCTTGAGAAATTTAATAGTTTTCTGATGGGTCCTCCTTTCGGACTCCTCCAAAATCTTCACTGGGTGTTCTCAGTATGTAAGATCTGGTTGCACGTCAAGATTTTCATGTGACACATGTTTCTCTTGGTTGCTTACACACTTCCGTAGTTGCGAGACGTGGAACACGTCGTGGACATCGGACAATTCCTTGGGGAGGTCCAGTTGGTAAGCTACTGTGCCTCTTTGTGCAACTATACGGAAGGGTCCGATGAATCGTGGTGGTAGTTTCCCTTTGACTTTGAATCATTGTAGTCCTCTCATCGGTGACACACGCAGGTATACATTGTCACCGGGCTTGAAACTTATTTCCCGATGCTTTTGATCGTAATAGCTCTTTTGTCGGCTTTGGGTGGTCTTGAGTCGATCCCGTATCATTTTTACTCTCTCATCGGCTTCCTATAACATATCGGGACCGAATATGCGGCTGTCCCCTGTTTCCGACCAATTCAATGGAGTACGACATCTTCGTCCGTACAATGCTTCGAAAGGTGCCATCTGCAGGCTAGCTTGGTAACTATTGCTATATGCGAACTCGGCATATGGTAGGCTTTCCTCCCATCTGGCCCCATAGGTGAGGACACATGCCCTTAGCATGTCTTCGAGTATTTGATTTACTCGTTCCGTTTGTCCTCCAGTCTGGGGGTGGTAAGCCGTACTGAATGTTAGTTGCATTCCGAGGGCTTGCTGCAACTGGTCCCAAAATTTCGAGACGAACTGAGTGCCCCTGTCGGATATTATAGTCTTGGGCACACCATGTAGGCATACTATCCGGGCGAGGTAAAGCTTGGCGAGCTTTTGATTGGTGTGTGTTGTCTTGACGGGTATGAAATGTGCCACCTTGGTCAGTCTATCTGTGATGACCCATATGGCATCGTTACTGTGTTGTGACCGTGGTAGTCCAACAATGAAGTCCATTCCGATATCATCCCATTTCCACTCTGGTATCTTCTTTGGCTGTAATAGCCCTGCGGGGTTTTGGTGCTCGGCTTTAATGCGTTGACATGAATCGCAACATGCAATAAATGTGGCTATATCCCTTTTCATGTCGTGCCACCAAAATCTTTTCGGAATATCTTTGTACATTTTCGTACCTCCAAGGTGGATTGAGTATGGAGCAGTATGACTTTCCGCTAGAATTTGCTGTTTAAGGTCGTTGCTGTTGGGTACGCAAAGTCTGTCTCCGTACCATAATATTCCTTCATGGTCTATGGTGAATTCTGAAGCCTTGCTTGACTTATTTTTCTTTTTTATTCCTTCGATGCTGGGGTGTCCGAGTTGAGCCTTCTTTATCTGCTCTATTAGTGTAGGCTGTATTTCTAGCTTGGATACTTCGCCCTCCGTGACAATTATTAGGTTGAGTCTGGCGAATTCTCACTGAAATTCGGGTCTTAGGTTCTGTATGCTGCCGCTATTCGGGTAACGGCTGAGAGCATTGGCTACCACGTTTGCTTTCCCGGGGTGATAGTGGATACCCATGTCGTAATCTTTTACCAGTTCCAACCAGCGTCGTTGTCGTAAATTTAGATCTGGCTGTGTCAGAATATAGCTGAGGCTCTTATGGTCCGTATATATTTCACAACGATTTCCAAGTAAAAAGTGCCTCCATTCCTTGAGTGCATGAATGACTGCTGCCAACTCCAAATCGTGAGTAGGATAATTTTCTTCATGTTTTCGCAATTGCCTGGATGCGTAGGCGACTACTTTGCCTTCTTGCATTAGTACGCATCCGAGGCCTTTCCGGGATGCGTCGCAATATACTTCAAAGCTCTTGTGTATGTCTGGCACAATTAATACTGGGGCTGTCATTAACCTCTTTTTGAGCTCTTGGAAGCTTTTCTCACATGCTTCGGTCCACTCGAATTTCTTATCCTTCTTGAGTAGCTGGGTCATTGGTTTGGCTATGGTGGAAAATCCTTCAATAAACCTTCTGTAATATCCGGCCATATCGAGGAAACTGCGTATATCCGGCACACTGGCTGGCGACTTCCAGCCAAGTACAGCCTTGACTTTATCTGGGTCCACAACAATTCCTTCTTGCGTTAATACGTGTCCTAGGAAACCCACTTGTCTCAACCAAAATTCACATTTGCTGAATTTGGCGAAAACTTGGTGTTTCCTTAATTCTCCCAGAACAATGCGGAGGTGTTCCGCATGTTCTTCCGGTGTTTTGGAATATACCAAAATATCGTCAATAAATACCACCACAAATTTGTCCATGAATTTCATAAATACCTTATTCATGAGGTGGACGAAATATGCGGGGGCGTTGGTCAGTCCGAATGGCATCATTGTAAATTCATAAAGTCCGTATCTTGAGGTGAATGTTGTTTTGGGTTTATCTTCTGTGCGTACTTTCAGCTGATGATAACCTGGCCTTAAGTAAACTTTTGAGAAAACCTTGGCTTGTGCGAGCTGGTCAAATAAATCATTTATCCGTGGCATCGGATATTTATTTTTGATTGTGACCATGTTGAGCGCTCGGTAGTCTATACACAGCCTCATGGTCCCATCTTTCTTTTTGGCAAATAATACCGGCGAGCCCCAAGGTGAGGAGCTGGCCCGTATAAACCCCTTGTCTAGCAATTCCTTTATTTGCTTCTTTAATTCAACCAACTCGGATGGCGCCATTCTGTATGGTTTCTTATATATGGGTGTGGTTCCTGGTGCTAGCTCAATAATGAACTCTATTTCTCTGTCTGGCGGCATGCCTGGTAATTCCTCAGGAAATACATCTGGAAATTCACATACAACTGGAACCTTGCTTAACTCAGAGGCTTCAACTTTGTTCAATTTTGGTTGCCGAGATACTGGTCTCTCCTCAGCTGCGACTCTTATTGTTTTCCCATGATGATGAGTAAGAATCACTGTTCTGTTGAAGCAGTCGATAAATCCTTTATTGGTGGTCAATCAGTCCATACCCAGGATAACATCCAGTCCTTTGTATTCCAACACGATGAGGTTTGCGTGGAATTTTAATCCCTCAATCTCAATGGTCAAACCTCGGCAGTAATTTTGAGTGACTGCTTACTTCCGGGGGACTTGATGGGCATTGATTTTCCCAAGGGAAGCATTGAAAAACCATGTTGCAAAGCAAAACTCTTCGAAATGAACGAATGAGAAGCTCCAGAATCAAACAAAACCATGGCAGGTATTGTGTTGACAAGGAATGTACCGAGTACGATATCCGGTGCATCCTGTGCCTGCTCCTTGGTCACATGGTTCAGGTGGCCTTTCCTGTGATTGTTATTGGGGTTGAAATTGTTACGCTTGGGCGCGGAATTGTTCCCGTTGCTGTTCAGCTTTGGCGCTGAGTTTCTTGGCTTAGGGCACTGTTTGGAATAGTGTCCTTCTTCTCCACATACATAGCAGGTAACACCCGGGGGATAGGTGAAATTCTTGTCTCTTGCATGAAAATTCTTATTTGGATGTGTGTCGTTGGTCGTGGGTCTGTTCACAATGTTCCTCTGGAAATTCATTTTATTCTTGTTGTTGTGGGGGTGGTTGGTCTGATCCCTTTTCCTCTTGTGAATATCCTCCAAGCTGCGACGTTCATTTTCCAGTGTAATAGCTTTGTCTACCAGTGTCTTGAAATCTGGAAAAGTATGTACAACGAACTGGCATTTTAGTGCTGGTGCCAGTTCGTCCAGGAATTTCTCCATCTTTTTATTTTCTGTCATTCGCTCTTCGTTGGCATATCGTGATAATTGCGCAAACTGACTGTTGTACTCCTATACTGTCATGCCTCTTTGCTTGAGATCATCAAATTCTCTTTTCTTGATTTTCATGATACTCTTAGGGATGTGTGCCCCACGAAAGCCTTCCTTGAAATCTTCCCAGGTGATATTATTTATGTCAGGATGCATAAGCAGAAAATTTTCCCAACATGACGCGGCTGCTCCCGTGAGGTAATGCGGTGCGTACAACACTTTTTCATGGTCTGAGCATTGTGCCACGATTAACTTCCTCTCAATGTCTCGAAGCCAGTCATCGGCCTCAAGAGGCTTGTCTGTGTGTGAAAATGTTGTTGGACGCGTCTTCTGAAATTCAGACAATTTTGAGTGCTGCTGGTATGGTTCACGGTGATTTCCCATGTTAAAGACATGGTTCATCATTTCTTGGTGCTGTTGCTGGCTTTGCTCGTAAAGGCGACAAACTTGAGAAAATTCTGTCTCACTGCCCTGCTGACTTGACTGCCCATGCGAGAATTTGTTGTTTGTCTGCGTGCCATAATTTTCCTCTAGCGGACTTGGCATGGAACGTGTCCAGGGACGATTCATTTCTTACTCTGGGGTAACAAAGCAGAAAAACTGAGAAGAACCGAGCAACAAAATAAACCAAGATTTTGCAAAAGCGGTCAAACACGAGCTCGAAAAAGATTTTTGAAATAAACTGGTCGATTGCGCACGGAGAAGGTTGCTAGTACATATGTTACACGCAGATCCTAATTATACATACGTCACTCAGGGTGTGCGCACACATCCTGCAATGTTATTTGAAACTAGTGCACTCCTCCAAGGTCCTACATGATGCGCAAACAGACTACTCCCATCAACCTATTTTACATATCACACAAATATTACAAGCGAGCGCGGCGCGTTGCGAAATGACGCGCTAGTCGGAGATGTTGAAGATTTCCCTCGGCCTGCCGAGGGTAAGGCCCAGTGGTGCTGGAGACTCAACTTCCTCCTCATTGATGGGCTCCAGGCGCGGAGTATGAGTACGAGGTGTCGAAGCAGGTGCAGCAGCCGGTGCAACTCTAACTGGAGTGGGAGCAATGACTTGGTCAAACTCCTCAGTGGTAGGCAGACGGCGGGCGGTGCCTACAATGGAAGGTGCATAGGATGCGGCGGACGAGACAAAAGTCATTCGTGGTGCGGTATGGAGCAGCTCCCTCCTGTTGGCGGAGCCACTCTGGACCATCTCCATATGGGCGGCCACCAGATCGTCCACCAGATTATCAAAGGATGCCTCAAGTGCCTTGAGGTATTCAACCATTGATTCAATGGCTTCGTCACGCTCCCCATTTGCACATGCAAATGCATAGTGGCACGTATAAGGCATGTGGCATGGGAGGTAACGGAAGCGATGAGTCTTCATCGAGGCAGAATGTCTCGGAGACGAGCTATCGCCTCACAGGCAGCCATCTGCATAGCATGCCTCTCCGTAGGCATGGCCCTGCCCACAAATCGAAGGCGGCGCGCTTTAGAACGCCCACCTTTGAAGTGTACCACAGCCTGATGCATAGACACGCTGTCGTTGAGCTTGTGATGGTAGAGTGTAAATTCGGGACATGTGGATGGCCCGATGGAGACTTTGTTGATGGCGATGAGGACCTTGACAAACCCCTCAGGAATGTTGATGAACACGTGTGCATCACAGTCGTTGCTGGCCATCTACAAAAGTAGACAAAAATTCCGAATAGTCAGGCCATAAATTTATGCTGACCAACAGAAAATTTCTACAGATGTAAAAATGCTGAAAAGCAGATTTTCGCTAATACCGATTAGCGAGCGCACCTAGTGTCTTCCTACAGTCAGCCTGGCTCTAATACCAAGGTTGTCGCCACGTGTCCTTCGGTAAAATAATTATCGGAAGACCGGTTGCTTTATTAAACCGGCGAGGAATAATATTCCTGCTGGCAGACAATTCCTTGATACAGAATTTCCAGTACACTGAATATTATACAAGGTTGAGCTAGGGATGGCTCAACGGATTTTATTACAAGCGCGCCAATATATTACATAGAGGCGGATATTGCACAAGGCAGGGTGGCATACTACTGACTCATAATTAAAGGCGGTGGAATATATCACAGTGAAGTGGGTGGTGTGACTCCAATATTTTACAGTTCATCGAGTGTCGGAGTGAGACCCGATGAATTTATTTGGTGGTAGGCGGAAGCAGTTATAAAACAGTGATAAACTCTAGGATCGCAAGAGACTGACTGGGACTCCTCTAAGCGTCGGACTAGCTATCGAACTCTTCATCCATGAGATCGCCTTCGTCCACATCTGGCCAAATCAACAATCCAGGTGAGTACTTTGAATGTACTCGCAAGACAGTGCGGACTTAAGATATAAAAAATGCCAACATGAATGCATAGGAGTATTCCAGCAAAAATGTAACCGGAACAAAATATGATGCACTGAAAGTAAAGACTGGAAGTCGGGCGGTAATCCTCTCGAAATCCAAAAGATAAAAATAACGTGACCAAACGAGGGTCTGGGTGACGCCTCGTAGGAAAATAATAAATGATAACATGCCACAGTCGGGCGTCTGAGCGACACCACATAAAGGGCTTATAACCAAAGTAAGTAACGAGAATGCCTCCGTCGGACGTTTGAGGGACATCACATACATGGCTTATATCAAAAATAAATAACAAGAATGCCACAGTCGGACGTCTGAGCGACATCACATAAAGGGCTTATAAATAAAAAGAATGCCACAGCCGGACGTCTGAGCGACATCACATAAA
>LR738711.1:319926658-320004406 GCA_902687465.1 Secale cereale | reverse complement strand
AGGGCTTATAACAAAAATAAATAACAAGGATGCCACAGTCGGACGTCTAAGCGACATCACATAAAGGGCTTATAACGTAAATAAATAACAAGAATGCCACAGTCGGAAGTCTGAGCGACTTCACATAAAGGGCTTATAAATAAAAAGAATGCCACAGTCGGACGTCTGAGCGACATCACATAAAGGGCTTATAAATAACAGGATATAATGATGAGATACTTCGGAAAGTAAAATCAATACAGGGATGGTGGTGAGTTCATTTACCAAATGAACCTGATGACAACGCTGTTTTGGCTACTCACAAGAATATACTAGAGACGGTCACCGGGTTGACATGAATATAGATCCTAGGCCACAAACATGGCTACTGAAGGAATTTTAACTCTGCAGAGCTTGTACTAATAACTCATAGCCAACGGGTTCTACTAGCCACGTGGGCTAGCCCCGTCTACGGTGTTTTAGTAGAAACCCAACTAACCAGTACACACCCATTTAACATCCTGCCGTCCGGAATCACCCGTGACGACATTCACGGAAAACTTTAAGACGGGGAGGCTACAACCTCGAAAAGCATGGGATCAAATTAATATAAGCGTGCTCTAAGGGGTGCCCCCCTCTCGGTCCCAACCGGAAACACCCATGCCCCCTGACAGGATGACGGGCTTTAATCCAGGGCCATGGAACCCTCATCCCGGCCCCTCTACTTGGTGTCTCCTCGGAAAGTGGTTTACAACCGACTAGACCGTAATCCCAACGGACGGCCTATGATAGTACTGAAAAGGAGACGAACGGAATCGCGACATGATCTCCGTTGATACTGAGTTGACCAACTACTGGCATGCTCCAACAATACCAGTATTCCACCCCATCATATCACCATATGATCGAGGTGGTTCAACATTCTCCTTCAGGACTCACCCGAAGCATCACTTGCATGAAATATGCCATACACATATGCTCATATAATCATGCTTATGAACGAGCTACTCGAGCAAACATGCAACACACTCATCATATCAAGAGTTCAAACATGCTTGCCTGGTTCTAAAAAGTCGGAACCTAACTCGGCATGATTCGAGTCTCCGTCACGGCCTCCGGTATCTATGTATTCAAACAAAAATATATACTAACATAAATATCGCGCGTGCAAATAAAGTTGCTCAAAATATTTCCACATAAATATGACAAAAAACTAGACATAAAACCAAGATGGACATACAAAGAATCAACTAAAAATCACTTTTAGTTTAAAAGATATTAAGGTTTCTGTCTAGGGAACCATCTGTAATGAAACAGAAAAGATCCAGCGGCTAGAATAGAAAAGGACAAAGAGAACCGGTACGCAGTACGTCACCCGTAGAGGGAAAATGCACTTTGCGTAAATACGCCAATAGAAAACGGTTCGAGGGGGAGATGTGAGAGACTGACAGAGGCACCCCACCTGTCAGGTTATAAAAAGAAACAGAGCTGCGCCGGCGCTGGTCTTGCGGTGATCGCCGGCGTCGATCCACAGCAAGATAGGGGAGGGGAGTGGTACCTATAGCTTCACGGTGGTCTTCCGCGTCGAACGGTGGTGGAGTTGGGTGCTGGCGAGTCCCACGTCGACGGCGAGCTTATCTCCGGCGGACGGCGGCTCGGCTGTTCGTGGACCTGGTCGGGGAAGGTTTCTGGAGAGAAATTGGGCTGGGGGTTAGGACTAGGTTGATGCCAGGGTACTACGTTCAAACTCACGGCGGCGGAGGAGCCCTCACCGGAGTGAACGGAGCTGGAGCCCGAGGCGGAGGTAACTGGCCGGAGCCGGGGAAGAAAAGCCTCTCGGGGCTCTTCCAGAGGTTTGGCGTGGTCTAGGGACGTAGTGGAGGCGTGTGTGCTCGAGCACGAGCTCGGGGGTGCCTTTTATAGGCGGCTCGAGGCGGCTGCCATGAATGGATAAGTCCGGCGAGCAAATTACGGTGCTACAGTGGTCGGATGGCGGGGTTAGGAGCTTGAGCATCTTCCAGGAGCTGTTGTGGTTCCATTCCCGCGCCTAACCTAGCAGGAGAGGTAGAGTTACGACCTGTCACCGATGGAACGGCCGTGCGGCACGTCGGCGGCAGAAACGGCGCTCTGCGCGTGCCAGGCCACGGCAACGGCGTGCCAGGCGTGCGCTGGCTATGGAGAAGGACACGCGGGGCACTGGGGTGGTCTGGGCCGCGCGAAACGGCGTGGAGCTGCGGCGTTGCGTCTGTCAGCCGCCACGGGCGGCGCTATGGCCGTGGCAGTCGCCGGCGCGGTCGGGCCAGGGCGCCACCGACGCCCAGAAGCTACCAAGCGACCGTGCGGCGCGTGGATAAGAAGAAGCTGCAGTGCAGCGTCGAGCCAAGGGAGATACATACGGTGTTTTGTCGCCGCGCCCGACGACTGTTGAAACTGACGAAACGGACGAAGTGTTAAATTGCCGACAGTTTCAGTTAACAGCTAACAGTTCAGTGTAGGCTAGGTGTTTGATGAAATGATTCTGGTATTTGTGCAATGTCTCTGGAGCTGATTTTTGGTGGAGTGGCCTCTTGATGTACCTAGAGGCTGCATGATTTTTCACAAAAATTTTGGATGAAGATAAATGTGAATTTCACCAAATTTTGCAAATCTGGTCCAAACTTGCAGCAGGTGAAATTTGAAAAATTTGAACTGTGGACCACTGAAACAAGATGGATCTAGGTTGTGGGTATTAAGGACTATCTAGGAGAGTTGGTTTGGAGTCAAATAGGTAGATGAAAAAGGTGGTTCCTTTGTAAATCACCAAGGTCAACTATAAAAGACAGAATTTGTTTTGAAGTGAAATAAATAGGAGAAAAATCCCAATAAGGTTCAAACTTGTTGGAATTGATGAAATGCTTGTCCCATGGTGTGAAGAGAGTCTTGGAGAGGATTGTTCCTGTTGGGATCATGGCGGGAGGAAGTTTGGAGGGGAGATAGGTCAAGGCTAAACTTGAGAATTTTAAAACAAGAAGTGGTGAACTCAAACAACTCCATTTGAATCTCAACTTGTGCTTGAGCCAAACACAAGAGGAGAACTTCAAGGCTAAAAACCAAGCTTGAGAAGACACACAAACTTTGGCAAAAAGGGATTTTAGAAGGGCAAAAGAAAAGATCAAACAATCCCCTTTCAAAAAGGCCAAAAGTTTGCAAGAAAAACCAACTAAAAAGTTTGGGGTGTTACAGTAATCCGGTAGTGTGGTGAAGCTCCCCGCATTATGAACAATGCCAAATTATGCTATTGATATTTTGAACTTACTCTTTATTTTCGAATTTGAAATTGGATGGAATTGACAGCACAGTTATCATCTTTGTTTATACTCGTGCAAAACCTGTCATCTCTCTGCTTTGTTTCATGGTGATATGCCTGATGGCATGCACAAGTCTGCTGAAGGCTGTGATACAAACCCAACATATATTGCAGCAAAGAACGCAAAACATCTTGAGGATAGCTAGACAGCCCCAAAGTCTTGTCTTGATGCAGTGTTCAAGTTACTTGAGACTAGCAGTCCGACAAGCTCACATAATTCGTTGTCTGAATCAGTTCAACTTCTTTAGTCCCAAGTTCTAGCAGAAAGGCATTCTGCAACTCAACTTTGACTTGAAGTCCTATCTCTAAGAAAGATTGCGGAGAACACCAATGAGAACCTCATCACTAAATAGCTACATCTGGAAGCTATGACCGACATGCTAGGCTAGTCTCATAGCCTTGCTCAGCAACTTGCGCAGCAGTTCCCGTGCAAGGCTAACCTTTCTTGAACTATCTTGGAAGTGGTCTCGGTTCAGTATTATTTGGTTACCCTGCAATGGTGCCCAGTTTTTGTAATCTGCCTCTTCGTTGCGCGTAATGACACTAGTGGCGAACTTTGATGCCCAGAGGATGTAATATACCATAAATCCTTTATCGTATAGTGTAGATTTGTTCTTAATTCTTACTAGTTAATGCCATTATTTACTATCTGGAAAAAAAATCAGATGTAGTCGACCGGGCCGAAACATTCGCCTGTAACAGGCCTGGTGTTTAGCGGGCCTCAATTGGGCTGGCATGCATCTTTCTTGGGCCCGAATCATTGGGGCCTTCATACTTTGCGCGAGGCCCACAACTTACACCGGCCTATATTTTAGTTGGGACTTTTGTGGATCCAGCGCTTAGTTTGGCCTAGGTAGCGTTGGGCCATTAACAGGCTGAATATTGTACTGGCCTGTTACGGCCCAGATGAAACCATGGCCCTTTAGCAGGCCGAAATGCATATTGGGCCTCAATTTTCACTAGTCATCGACGAGCCTTCAGCAGGCTGAAATGTAGACTGGGCCTTTTTGGGCCCAGTTATATCACGGGCAGTTAACAGGCCGAAACATATCTCGGGCTCTAGTTGGCCCACTGATATCATGGGCCTTTAAGAGGCCCAAAGTCACGTTGGGCTTAATTGTTGCCACCTTTATCGCGGGCTGTTAGTGGGCCCGATGTCCTGTCGGACCATATATGGCCCATGGGTAGCACGGGCCATTCCCAGGCTGAAAGTCACACCAGGCTGAAATGGGCCCATGTCTACATCAGGCCTCTAACAGGCTGAAAGTCACTGGGCTGTATTTGGGACCAAATATTCGGCGAACAATTAACGGGCCAGATGTGGCTTCAGGCCGTAAATGGGCCCAAATATTCGGCGAATAATTAACGGGCTAGATCTGGCTTCGGGCCGTAAATGGGCCTTTATTAAGCAAGCCGTTATTGGGCTGGCCCACTAGTACCTGAGTAAGTACTATGAGCCTTTGACTGGGCCGGTCTTTTTAACCTACATGGGCCTCTGTTGGGCCGTACCACGGACGTATCCTATGCCAAAAGACGTCATGGGCCATACATGGGCAGGAAGTTAAAACGGGCTGGAATTATAGTGGACGACCCAGATGACGCTAATGGGCCTAATTCGAATAGGCCGTAAATGGGCCTTGGGTTAGCGGGTTGTAAATGGGCTATATGCGAACATGCCATTAACAGGCTTGCCATGGGCTGGCCCGCCATCTTTTGACCAATTCAAACGGGCCGGCCTTTTCGCAGGAAAGGGCCTCTGTTGGGCCGTGCCACGTGTCGATGTATCATAGGCGCTTTGTGTCCAATTAGTGGATGACATCTGTCCCAACGCTGAGCCGACACGTGTTTCCCCCAGTCAATGATGATTTTACACGTGGAAAATCCCCATTGGTCGGGGCTGTTAACGGGTTATCGGATCCAAAACTGGACCTGATAGCTTAACGGCATTCCGTTACGATGGATGCCATGTGTCGGTCACCCTTGACGCAAGCACTTTTGTGACGCGCGATTTATCATCATGGAAGTGGACACTTCCGTGATGATAATGTTGGTAATGTCATGGAACACTTCTACGACAGCACAGGTATGACTATCTTGATTCTGTCATAAAATCGTCATGGATGTACATGCATGACAGATAACGTGACCTACTGTGATCCCCTTGCCTTACAACGGGATCCTCGGCCGCCCAGCGTTGGCCAAGTTCATGGCAACATCACATTATGCTTACAACACACTGAACATGCCTGGGCCAATGTCCATCATCACCGTCCCCTCCGAGAAGAAGGATGCGTTGATGTGCGCTGATCAACTTTACCTGAAGGTAGTTGCAGCGACTACCGCCAAGGCACTTGCCCCTGGTGTTCAAGCCCTGATACGTCTCCAACGTATCTATAATTTTTTATTGTTCCATGCTATTATATTTTACGTTTTGGATGTTTGATGGGCTTTATTATAGACTTTTATATTATTTTTGGGACTAACCTACTAACCCAAGGCTTAGTGCAGATTGCTGTTATTTTGCCTGGTTCAGGGTTTCGCAGAAAAGGAATATCAAACGGAGTCCAAATGGAATGAAAACTTCGCGAGAGTTATTTTTGGAACGATATCAAGACGGAAGACTTGGAGTACATGCGAGGGAACGAAGGAGGCGGCCACGAGGGTCGAGGGCGCGCCCTCACCCTCGTGGGCCCCCTCTGGCTCCCTCGATGCCCTCCTTCCTCCTATATACATCCATGTACCCTGAAAACATCGAGGCAACAGAAAAAAACCTAATTCCACCAACGCAACCTTCTGTTCCCGTGAGATCCCATCTTGTGCTTGTTCCAGAGCTCCGCCGAGGTGGGGGGGGGGGATCTTCCACGGGTTGCTTCTACATCAACACCATAGCCTAACCATGAGTTGTGAGTAGTTTACCATAGACCTTCGGGTCCATAGTTATTAGCTAGATGGCTTCTTCTTTATTTTTGTATCTCAATACCAAGTTCTCCTCGGTCTTTGAGGAGATCTATTTGATGTAATCTTTTTGCGGTGTGTTTGTCGAGATCCGATGAATTGTGGGTTTATGATCAAGATTATCTATGAGAAATATTTGATTCTTTTCTGAAATCTTTTATGTATGATTATAATATCCTTGCAAGTCTCTTCGAATTATTGGTTTAGTTTGGCCTACTAGATCTATAGTTCTTGCAATGGGAGAAGTGCTTGGCTTTGGGTTCAATCTTGTCGTGTCCTTTCCCAGTGACAGCACGGGCAGCAAGGCATGTATTGTATTTTTGCCATCGAGGATAAAAAGATGGGGTTTATATCATATTGCTTGAGTTTATCCCTCTACATCATGTCATCTTGCTTAAAGCATTACTCTGTTCTTATGAACTTAATACTCTAGATGCATGTTGGGTAGCCGTCGATGTGTGGAGTAATAGTAGTAGATGCAGAATTGTTTCAGTCTACTTGTCACGGATGTGATGCCTATATATAATTACCATGCCTAGATATTCTCATCACAGTAATTTGTTCACCCACCATTGAATTCTGCTATCAAGAGAGAAGCCACAAGTGAAAGCTATGGCCTCGGGTCTATTCTCAACATATTAATCTTCCAATCTAGTTTACTTTGCGTTATTTACTATCTGTTCTTATATTGAAAAATATCATACTATCATATCAATCAGATCTCACTTTCGTAAGTGACTGTAAATGGATTGACAACCCCTTATTGCGTTGGCTGCGAAGTTCTTATTTGTTTGTGCAGGTGCGTGGGACTCGCGCGTGGTCTCCTACTGGATTTGATACCTTGGTTCTCAAAAACTGAGGGAAATACTTACGCTACTGTGCTGCATCACCCTTTCCTCTTCGAGGGTATACAACGCAAGCTCGAGAAGTAGCAAGAAGAATTTCTGGCGCAGTTGCCTGGGAGGCTTACGCAAAAGTCATATACCAGGTACCTATCACAAAGCCTTATCCTTCGCATTACATTTTTTGCCACTCGTTCCCCCCCCCCACTTCACCTTTGCCGTTTTATTTGCCCTTCTATTGCCGTGTGTTTACCGTTCGCTTTGCCTTGCCGTCATGGCTAGCACACCTATCATTATCAATACTCCCGAGAGTGAGGTTCTTAAATTTAAACAAAGGGAGGAGGAAAATCTAAAAGAAGCCTGGTATAGAATTTGCAATGCTCAAAATAGATCTACTAGGAAGCTTTCCACTTCCGTGCTTCTTCGCAACTTTTATATTGGCATAACTCCTTGGAATAGGTTTTGTCCTTGATACCGTTACCGGAGGAAATTTTTTGGGGAGTCATACTCTTGATTCCTATATTGCTTTGATAGAGTTGTTCGGGCAACCCTCTACCCCAGAAGAGACTCAAGTTTTTGAGAAAATTTGCGTAGTAACGAAAATATTACAAAAGTCTCTTGAACCTCTTAAGAATGTTAGTGGAAATCTCCACCGCATGAATATGTTCATTACCCTTTGCAATAAGAGGTTGGATTCGTTAGATCTCAAGGTTTCTGAATATGAAGGGAAACGTAATGAAACTCCCGGATTCAAAGTTGACACCGCCAAATAGGTAAAGACCAAAGATGGTAATACCTAGATCTATCCTTGTATCGTGTCTAGCTAGGGGCGTTAAACGATAGCGCTTGTTGGGAGGAAACCCAATTTAATTTTATTTGTTTTTGCTTATGTTTAGGAATAAATATTGCATCTAGCTTCTGTTTAGATGTGCTTTTGTGTTTTAATTAGTGTTTGTGCCAAGTAGAACCTTTGGGAAGACTTTTGTGAAGTTTATATGATCATGCTGTAAAAAACTGAAACGTTAGCGCTCACGAGATTAGCCACCAAATTTTACTGGAGAGTGCTATTTAGTTAATTCTTTTTGCAGATGATTAGTAGACAAATTCCTCACGTTTACCAATTTATTTCAGTTTTTTGCAGTTACAGAAGTATTAGAAAGTTACAGATTACTACAAACTGATCTGTTTTTGACAGATTCTGTTTTTCGTGTGTTGTTTGCTTATTTTGATGAATCTATGAGTAGTACTAGAAAAAGAGCCCGTGCGTTGCAACGGGAGAAAAGCTCTTAGCCCAACAACCATCACTCAAGAGCACAATAGGTCTATCTTCTTTATTTTAGAGAGACATCATATTTGTTTTGCCACTTATCCTCCTTCTCAACCTCACCGGCGGTGGCCTCAATGTTCACACAAATAAAAATGTGTTTGAATGTGGTTAATCCTAAGGCGTATCTCTCTCTCTCACTCTCATGATGATTTTTTTTGGTTTTTCCCTGCAGGGCTTTTCAGAGGTATGCAAGTGTAATTAGTGATGTTTTCTTTTCCTATATGGTTTTAGTGTGTGTTTATTTATTTGCAATACGGTTCATACGGATCGCCGCTGGTACAAAATAAAACGGATCGTGCTTTTAAGATAATATTTAAAAATTATTTAACAGGTAAAAATAACATGATATTCAGATTCTACGCATTTTTCTAATCAAATTTTATATATAGCTTGTTAAAATCAGAGTTACGGTTTAAAAGATACGGATAATTTAGAAAAAAAGATTTGTTTGACTTAAATATCTTCCAAAATAATATTTTCAAATATTTAAAAGGTAAAAATAACACCATATTCATGTTCGAAATATTTTTCTAATAAAATTTCATATATAATATGTTAAAATCGGAATTACGGTTTAAAAGATATGGATAATTTGGAAAAACATTTCTTTGTCTTAAATTAATCCGCGGATGAATTACCTAAAAGATCAGCGGACGTTTCGAAAAACGTGAAATAACGGTTCGGGATGACTTAAGTCGGGACGACGAGTTGATTTTAAGAAAACAGAGGGACTTTTGCGTAAAAAGGAAAATAATGGTTCGGTATGTTTTAAGTCAGGATGGCAGGTTGATTTCATGAAAACACATGGAATTTTTTGCAAAACAACTCGACGGAAGGGCAGAAACCCACCGTGCTTTATTATTAGGTAGAGATATAAGTTTCCTTTACACATGTGCCCGCGTTTCCTTTCTTTGCACGTACTCTTTGTCAAACAAAAAAAAATCAAAAAATAACATATGTACGTAAAATACTTTAAATGGGACCAAACAAAGCAAAACCAAACCAAGAATACCTATTCCCTTTAATAGTAGATTGGGGAGTATGAATCATAGAGAAGTTGGAATACAGTAGGTTTAACACCAATATAAACAAAGAATGATTTCATTACAGTACCTTTGAGTGGTGGTTTGTTTTCTTATACTAACGGAGCTCATGTGATTTTTGGCTAAGTTTTGTGTTGTGAAGTTTTCAAGTTTTTGAGTATGGCTTTGAAGGACTATGGAACAAAGAGTGGCAAGAGCCTAAGCTTGCGGATTCCCAAGGCACCTCAAGGTAAAATTCAAGGACAACCAAAATCCTAAGCTTGGGGATGCCAATGGAAGGCATCCCCTCTTTCGTCTTCATCTATCGGTAACCATACCCGGGACTATATTTTTATTCACCCCATGATATGTGTTTTGCTTGGAGCATCATGTATGATTTGAGTCTTTGCTTTTTAGTTTGCCACAATCACCATTTCTGGACACACCATTTGAGAGAGATAAATATGGTCTAAAATTTGTTAGAACACTCTATGTGCTTCACTTATAACTTTTGAGCTACATAGTTTTGCTCTAGTGCTTCACTTATATCTTTTAGAGCACGGTGGTGGTTTAATTTTGTTGAAATTGTTGATCTCTCATGCTTCACCTATATCTTTTTTAGAATCATTTAGAACAGCATGGTAATGTGCTTTGGTTATAAAACTAGTCCTAATATGATAGCCATCCAAGATGAATATAGTAAAACTTTCATATAAAGTGCATTGAATACGATGAGAAATTTGATACTAGATGATTGTTTTGAGATATGAGGATGGTGATATTAGAGTCATGCTAGTTGAGTAATTATGAATTTGATAAATATATGTGTTAAAGTTTATGATTCCCGTAGCATGCACGTATGGTGAACCGCTATGTGATGAACTTAGAGCATGAGGTATTTACCGAGTGTCATCCTTTGTGTGGAGGTCGGGGCGCGCGATGGTTAACTCCTACAAACCTCCCCCATGAGCATGCGTTGATTTATTTATTTTGAAGACTCATAAATTTTTGCAATAAGTATATGAGTTCTTTATGACTAATGTTGAGTCCATGGATTATACGCACTCTCACCCTTCCACCATTGCTAGCCTCTCTTGTACCGCACAACTCTCGCCGGTACCATACACCCACCATATACCTTCCTCAAAACATCCACCATACCTACCTATCATGGCATTTCCATAGCCATTCAGAGATATATTGCGATGCAACTTTCCATCGTTCCGTTCATATGACACGCTCCATATTGTCATATTGCCATGCATGATCATGTAGTTGTGATCGTATTTGTGGCTAGGCCACCATTCATAAATTCTCATACATGTCACTCTTGACTCATTGCACATCCCAGTACACCGCCGGGGGCATTCATATAGATTCATACTTTGTTCTAGTATCGAGTTGTAATCTTTGAGTTGTAAGTCAATAAAAGTGTGATGATCTTCATTATTAGAGCATTGTCCCATGTGAGGAAAGGCCAAAAAAAATAGATGGCCCCAAAAAAATAGAGAGGGGCTAAATAAAAAAAGAGAGAGAAAGCCCCTCAAAAAAAAGAGAGAAAAGAGATAAAAGAGAGAAGGGACAATGTTACTATCCTTTTCCACACTTGTGCTTCAAAGTAGTACCATGATCTTCATGATAGAGTGTCTTTTGTTTTGTCACTTTCATATACTAGTGGGAATTTTCATTATAGAACTTGGCTTGTATATTCCAACGATGGGCTTCCTCAAATGCCCTGGGTCTTCATGAGCAAGCAAGTTGGATGCACACCCACTTAGTTTCTTTTGATGAGCTTTCACACACTTATAGCTCTAGTGCATCTGTTGCATGGCAATCCCTACTCACTCACATTGATATCTATTGATGGGCATCTCCATTGCCCATTAATATGCCTAGTCGATGTGAGACTATCTTCCTCATTTTTGTCTTCTCCACAACCACCACTCTATTCCACCTACAGTGCTATATCCATGGCTCACGCTCATGTATTGCGTGAAAGTTGAAAGGTTTGAAAAAAATTGAGTATGAAAACAATTGCTTGGCTGAAACCGGGGTTGTGCATGATATGAATATTTTGTGTGATGAAGAGGGAGCATATCCAGACTATATGATTTTGTAAGGATAACTTTCTTTGGGCATGTTATTTTGAGAAGACATGATTGCTTTGTTAGTATGCTTGAAGTATTATTATTCTGATGTCAATATAGACTTTTGTCTTGAATCTTTCGGATATGAACATTCATGCCACAATAAAGAGAATTACATTGAAAATTATGATGGTTACCATTCCACATCAAAAAATCTATTTTTTTTATCATTTACCTACTCGAGGACGAGCATGAATTAAGCTTGGTGATGCTTGATACGTCTCCAACATATCTATAATTTTTTATTGTTCCATGCTATTATATTATATGTTTTAAATGTTTAATGGGCTTTATTATACACTTCTATATTATTTTTGGGACTATCCTACTAACCCAAGGCCCAGTGCAGATTGTTGTTTTTTTGCCTATTTCAGGGTTTCGCAGAAAAGGAATATCAAACGGAGTCCAAACGGAATAAAACCTTCGCGAGAGTTATTTTTGGAACAATATCAAGACAGAAGACTTGGAGTACACGTGAGGGAACAAAGGAGGCGGCCACGAGGGTCTAGGGCGCGCACCCTCCTACAGGGCGCCCCCACCCTCGTGGGCCCACTCTAGCTCCCCTGATGTCCTCCTTCCCCTATATATATCCATGTACCCTGAAAACATCAAGGCAAAAGTAAAAACCCTAATTCCACTGCCGCAACGTTCTGTTCCCGTGAGATCACATCTTGGGGCCTGTTCCGGAGCTCCGCAAGAGGTGGGATATTCCACGGAGTGCTTCTACATCAACACCATAGCCTCACCATGAGTTGTGAGTAGTTGACCACAGACCTTCGGGTCCATAGTTGTTAACTCGATGTCTTCTTCTGTCTTTTTGGATCTCAATACCAAGTTCTCCTCGTTCCTCGAGGAGATCTATTCGATGTATTATTTTTGCGGTGTGTTTGTTGAGATCCGATGAATTGTGGGTTTATGGTCAAGATTATCTACGAGAAATATTTGATTCTTTAATGAAATCTTTTATGTATGATTATAATATCCTTGCAAGATCTTCGAATTATTGGTTTGGTTTGGCCTACTAGATCTATAGTTCTTCCAATGGGAGAAGTGCTTGGCTTTGGGTTCAATCTTGCGTTGTCCTTTCCTAGTGACAGCAGGGGCAGCAAGTCACATTTTGTATTGTTTCCATCGAGGATAAAAAGATGGGGTTTATATCATATTGCTTGAGTTTATCCCTCTACATCATGTCATCTTGCTTAAAGCATTACTCTATTCTTATGAACTTAATACTCTAGATGCATGTTGGGTAGCCGTCGATGTGTGGAGTAATAGTAGTAGATGCAGAATTGTTTCAGTCTACTTGTCACGGATGTGATGCCTATATATAATTACCATGCCTAGATATTCTCATCACGGTAATTTGTTCACCCACCATTGAATTCTGCTATCAAGAGAGAAGCCACAAGTGAAAGCTATGGCCTCGGGTCTATTCTCAACATATTAATCTTCCAATCTAGTTTACTTTGCGTTATTTATTATCTGTTCTTATATTGAAAAATATCATACTATCCTATCAATCAGATCTCACTTTCGTAAGTGACTGTAAATGGATTGACAACCCCTTATTGCGTTGGCTGCGAAGTTCTTATTTGTTTGTGCAGGTGCGTGGGACTCGCGCGTGGTCTCCTACTGGATTTGATACCTTGGTTCTCAAAAACTGAGGGAAATACTTACGCTACTGTGCTGCATCACCCTTTCCTCTTCGAGGGTATACAACGCAAGCTCGAGAAGTAGCAAGAAGAATTTCTGGCGCAGTTGCCTGGGAGGCTTACGCAAAAGTCATATACCAGGTACCTATTACAAAGCCTTATCCTTCGCATTACATTTTTTGCCACTCGTTTCCCCCCCCCCCACTTCACCTTTGCCGTTTTATTTGCCCTTCTTTTGCCGTGTGTTTACCGTTCGCTTTGCCTTGCCGTCATGGCTAGCACACCTATCATTATCAATACTCCCGAGAGTGAGGTTCTTAAATTTAAACAAAGGGAGGAGGAAAATCTAAAAGAAGCCTGGTATAGAATTTGCAATGCTCAAAATAGATCTACTAGGAAGCTTTCCACTTCCGTGCTTCTTCGCAACTTTTATATTGGCATAACTCCTTGGAATAGGTTTTGTCCTTGATACCGTTACCGGAGGAAATTTTTTGGGGAGTCATACTCTTGATTCCTATATTGCTTTGATAGAGTTGTTCGGGCAACCCTCTACCCCAGAAGAGACTCAAGTTTTTGAGAAAATTTGCGTAGTAACGAAAATATTACAAAAGTCTCTTGAACCTCTTAAGAATGTTAGTGGAAATCTCCACCGCATGAATATGTTCATTACCCTTTGCAATAAGAGGTTGGATTCGTTAGATCTCAAGATTTCTGAATATGAAGGGAAACGTAATGAAACTCCCGGATTCAAAGTTGACACCGCCAAATAGGTAAAGACCAAAGATGGTAATACCTAGATCTATCCTTGTATCGTGTCTAGCTAGGGGCGTTAAACGATAGCGCTTGTTGGGAGGAAACCCAATTTTATTTTATTTGTTTTTGCTTATGTTTAGGAATAAATATTGCATCTAGCTTCTTTTTAGATGTGGTTTTGTGTTTTAATTAGTGTTTGTGCCAAGTGGAACCTTTGGGAAGACTTTTGTGAAGTTTATATGATCATGCTGTAAAAAACTGAAACGTTAGCGCTCACGAGATTAGCCACCAAATTTTACTGGAGAGTGCTATTTAGTTAATTCTTTTTGCAGATGGTTAGTAGACAAATTCCTCACGTTTACCAATTTATATCAGTTTTTTGCAGTTACAGAAGTATTAGAAAGTTACAGATTACTACAAACTGATCTGTTTTTGACAGATTCTGTTTTTCGTGTGTTGTTTGCTTATTTTGATGAATCTATGAGTAGTACTAGAAAAAGAGCCCGTGCGTTGCAACGGGAGAAAAGCTCTTAGCCCAACAACCATCACTCAAGAGCACAATAGGTCTATCTTCTTTATTTTAGCGAGACATCATATTTGTTTTGCCACTTATCCTCCTTCTCAACCTCACCGGCGGTGGCCTCAATGTTCACACAAATCAAAATATGTTTGAATGTGGTTAATCCTAAGGCGTATCTCTCTCTCTCACTCTCATGATGAATTTTTTTGGTTTTTCCCTGCAGGGCTTTTCAGAGGTATGCAAGTGTAATTAGTGATGTTTTCTTTTCCTATATGGTTTTAGTGTGTGTTTATTTATTTGCAATACGGTTCATACGGATCGCCGCTGGTACAAAATAAAACGGATCGTGCTTTTAAGATAATATTTAAAAATTATTTAACAGGTAAAAATAACATGATATTCAGATTCTACGCATTTTTCTAATCAAATTTTATATATAGCATGTTAAAATCAGAGTTAGGGTTTAAAAGATACGGATAATTTAGAAAAAAACTTATGTTTGACTTAAATATCTTCCAAAATAATATTTTCAAATATTTAAAAGGTAAAAATAACACCATATTCATGTTCGAAATATTTTTCTAATAAAATTTCATATATAATATGTTAAAATCGGAATTACGGTTTAAAAGATATGGATAATTTGGAAAAACATTTCTTTATCTTAAATTAATCCGCGGATGAATTACCTAAAAGATCAGCGGACGTTTCGAAAAACGTGAAATAACGGTTCGGGATGACTTAAGTCGGGACGGCGAGTTGATTTTTAGAAAACAGAGGGACTTTTGCGTAAAAAGGAAAATAATGGTTCGGTATGTTTTAAGTCAGGATGGCAGGTTGATTTCATGAAAACACATGGAATTTTTTGCAAAACAACTCGACGGAAGGGCAGAAACCCACCGTGCTTTATTATTAGGTAGAGATATAAGTTTCCTTTACACATGTGCCCGCGTTTCCTTTCTTTGCACGTACTCTTTGTGAAACAAAAAAAATCAAAAAATAACATATGTACGTAAAATACTTTAAATGGGACCAAACAAAGCAAAACCAAACCAAGAATACCTATTCCCTTTAATAGTAGATTGGGGAATATGAATCATAGAGAAGTTGGAATACAGTACTCTGTTCTTATGAACTTAATACTCTAGATGCATGCTGGATAGCGGTCGATGTGTGGAGTAATAGTAGTAGATGCAGAATCGTTTCGGTCTACTTGTCATGGAGGTGATGCCTATATATAATGATCATGCCTAGATATGCTCATAACTATGCACTTTTCTATCAATTGCTCGACAGTAATTTGTTCACCCACCGTAGAATTCTGCTATAATGAGAGAATCCACTAGTGAAACCTATGGCCCCCGGGTCTATTCTCAACATATTAATCTTCCAATCTACTTTACTTTGCGTTATTTACTTTCTATTCTTATATGCAAAAATACCAAAAATATCATACTATCCTATCTATTAGATCTCACTTTCATAAGTGACCGTAAAGGGATTGACAACCCCTTATCGCATTGACTGCGAAGTTCTTATTTGTTTGTGCAGGTGCGAGGGACTCGCGCGTGGTCTCCTACTGGATTGATTCCTTGGTTCTAAAAAACCGAGGGAAATACTTACGCTACTTTGCTGCATCACCCTTTCCTCTTCGAGGGAATACAACACAACATCGAGAAGTAGCAAGCCCCGGGAGGGAAGAAGACCGGTAAGACCTCTTGCACCCACTCCGGCAAGCGCACCTCTTCGGAGTGCAGCGCTCCCATCGAGGAAGTGTCGGAGAGATCCACCGCCAAGAACAAGAAATCTAAAGATGCACCGCCAGAAACCAAGAAGGTGTCCCTCAATGAGGATGGCACTGGCGGGGCTTTCACCATAAGCTCTGCCCTCGACGGCAAATTGGAAGACGCGCTTGTCACCTTCATGCGGGCGAATGTCGACGTGTTTGCATTGCAAGCATCCGACATCCCCGGTGTGCCCGGGGAGGTGATTGAGCACCATCTTGGTGTCTGCCCTCATGCGCGGCCTGTCAAGCAGAAGGTCAGGAAGCAAGCTCTGGAACGGCAAGAGTTCATCAGAGAGGAAACCAGGAAGTTGGAGGCGGCAGGCTTAATGAGAGGAGTACTCCTTCCAACGTGGTTGGCCAATCCGGTGTTGGTACGCAAGGCCAATGGGAAGTGGAGACTGTGTATTGATTACACAGACATCAATAAGGCCTGTACAATGGACCCTTTCCCGTTGCCTCACATTGACCAGATTGTAGACTCCACGGCAGGGTGTGACCTGGTATCATTCCTCGACGCTTACTCAGGGTACCATCAAATCTTCACGACAAGAGAAGATGAAGAGAAGACATCATTCATCAGCCCATGTGGTACATATTGTTTCATAAGAATGCCTTTCGGGTTGAAGAGTCCTGGCTCAACATTCGCAAGAGCAGTCCAAATTGGTTTTTAGCCTCAGCTACATAGAAATATGGAAGCCTATATGGATGACATAGTGGTCAAAACCAAGGACAAGGTAACGCTCGTACAGGATTTGGAAGAGACTTTTGTGAACTTGCGCAGCTGAACCCTGAGAAGTGTGTTTTCGGCGTTCCGTCCGGAAAGCTTCTCGGGGTCTTCGTGTCACAGCATGGAATTGAGGCGGATCCAGAAAAGATCAAGGCCATAAAAAAATTGAGGCACCCCGGCGCATCAAGGATGTGCTTCGGCTTGCTGGCTGCGTTGCCGCCATGAGCAGATTCATCTCCAAATCTGCTGAGCGCGCCCGTCCTTTTTTCAAAATCTTGAAAAAGGCGGGCCCAATGGAGTGGACCCCAGAAACTGATGCAGCACTACATGACCTAAAGAAATACCTCTCCTCCATGCCAATACTGGTCGCGCCTAAACCTCAAGAGCCATTACTGCTTTATCTAGCGGCAACGAATCAAGATGTTAGTGCTGCGCTAGTAGCTCAGAGAGAGGTCAATGCAGAAGTAATAGCAACGACAAAACCAGATACCACTGTGGCAGAAGCGATGCAACTCAATGAAGTAGTGCAAAAGAAGAAGATGATGCAACACCCGGTTTACTTTGTCAGCAACCTCTTGCAGGGGGTTAGGTCAAGGTACACCGGTGTGCAGAAATTGCTCTTCGTCCTCCTTATGGCCTCGAGGAAGCTGCATCATTACTTCCAAGCACATGAAATTACCGTCGTCACCCGCCTCCCATTGTAGCGGATATTGCATAACCCAGATGTGACCGGGAGGATTGTGGAATGTGCCTTGGAACTGTCGAGCTTTGGTTTGAAATGTGAGAGCACTTCAACTATTCAGAGCAGAGACTTGGCGGAGTTTGTTGCAGAATGGACCTCAACAACAGACGAAGAGATCTAGGAGACCACTCTCCCCGACAAGGAAACAAGTCACGACTGGGTTATGTACTTTGACGGAGCTTCCTCGCTGCAAGGCACCGGTGCTGGTGTACTGCTTGTTGCGCCCACCAGAGAGCACCTCAAGTATGTGTTCCAAATGCACTTCCCCAGGGAGATGTTGACGAACAACACTGCCGAGTATGAGGGGCTGCTTGCCGGTCTCTGGATCGCGGCAGACCTCGGAATCAAGAAGCTCATCGTCAGAGGTGATTCGCAGCTTGTCGTCAAGCAAGTTAACAAAGATTACCAGAGCCCGTTGCTGGAGGCCTAAGTAGATGAAGTGAGGGAGCTGGAGGACCGTTTTGACAGTATACAAGCAGAGCTTGTTCCCCAAGCGGAGAATGACATCGCCGACTACTTGTCAAAGCGCGCTGCCCTCAAACTGCCTATGGAACCAGGTACCTTTGTGCTTCAATTAACTCAGCCATCCATTGAACCATCGACTGAGCAGAACAAGAGAAGGGAATCAGGCCCTCGCAAGTACTTTCCCGCCGAACCCTCAGGGGCCGCCTGCAAGGATGTTGCCGGGGATGCTGAGCCTGCCGTAGGGCAACAGACTCCGGCAAGACGTCAAGCCCTGGCCGTGGAGACAGCTGATCCTATGGTAGAGGAGATGCCTTTAGTCCTTACCGTCGAGCCCCAGGCTCCGGCATGGGAAAAACATACCGTCCAATTTCTCCAAGGGGGGAGCTTCCCGAGGAGCAGGAAGAAGGGGAGAAACTAGCCCGTCGGTCTGCCGTGTACCAGTTTGTCGATGATGTCTTATACAGAAAAAGGCCGAACGGTGTGAAATTGAAGTGCATTCCCCAGGAGGAAGGACTGGAGCTGTTGGCAGAGATACATGGAGGCATATGTGGGTCCCACATAGGGTCGAGGGCCCTTGCCAGCTAGGCATTCCGGCAAGGTTTCTTCTGGCCCACTGCCATTCAGGATGCAACAGCACTAGTAACCAAGTGTGAAGCATGTCAGCTCCATTCAAAGAAGCTTCATCAATCAGCTCAAGTTCTCCAAAAAATCCATCTTTCCTGGCCATTCTCTGTCTGGGGGCTCGACATACTGGGCCCTTTTCCTCGTGCTATCGGGGGCTTTGAGTACTTGTACATTGCAATCGACAAGTTCACAAAGTGGCCAGAGGTGGAAGCAGTGAGAAAGGTGACAGCACAATCCGCTGTCAAGTTATTCAACGACCCAGTTTGCCATTTTGGTGTACTAAACAGAGTCATCACCGACAACAACACGCAGTTCACAAGTCGCACCTTCATGCAGTATATTCAAGACCTCGGCAACAAGGTCTGTTTTACTTCTGTCGCGCATCCTCGAAGCAACGGACAAGGACTTTTGACAGGCCGCACAAGTGCGGACGGCGCTAGATTGATGAATTGCCGGCGGTTCTTTGGTCAATCAGAATGACACCAAATCGAGCCACCGGCCAGACACCCTTCTCCCTCGTCTACAGGGCGGAAGCAGTTCTCCCCATGGAACTCACATATGGGTCACCCTGAGTGCTCGCTTATGATGAGCTTGAGCACGAGCAGCTGCAGCAAGATGACGCAATGCTCCTCGAGGAAGATCGACTTCGGGCGGCTGTGCGAGTAGTGCGCTACCAGCAAGCCTAGCGCCGCTATCATAGCCGCAAGGTTAATGCCTGAAGCTTTAAGGAAGGCGACCTTGTTCTTTGGCGCGTTCAGTCGGCCAAGAATTCGTACAAGTTGACGCTGAAGTGGGAAGGCCCTTATCTAGTAATACGAGTCACCAGGCCTGGCGTAGTCCGCCTGGAGACCGAAGACGGTATTCCAGTGAGAAACTCTTGGAACATCGAACATCTTCGCAAGTTTTACTCGTAAGGCGCGGTTGACGGGCTCACCGGCAAGCCACCATTTTGTACAAGCCTTGCCGGCAAGGCATGTAACCCTTCATACAAAGCCAGGCGCAGATCTTGAGCATAGAGGTCGAGTATGCATGAAGCGTCTATTTAATGTGAATGCAGCTGTCTCTGATGCATAACCCAAAACGATAGTGGTAAATCGATAAGAGACATCATAGAGCGCACCATATCTAATAAAGTACGGTTACGACGTTCAGACACAACATTATGATGTGGTGTTCCGGGTGGCGTGAGTTGTGAAACTATTCCACATTGTTTCAAATGAAGACCAAACTCGTAACTCAAATATTCACCTCCATGATCAATTCGTAGAAACTCTACTTTCTTGTTATGATGATTCTCTACTTCACTCTGAAATTCTTTGGACTTCTCAAATGTTTCAGACTTGTGCTTCATCAAGTAGTTATACGTATATCTGCTCAAATCATTAGTGAAGATCTGAAAATAACAATACCCGCCGCGAGCTTAAATACTCATCGGTCCACATACATCAGTATGTATGATTTCCAAAAAAATCTGTTGCTGGCTCCATTGTTCTGGGGAACGGAGTTTTAGTCATCTTGCGCATGAGGCATGTTTCGCAAGCACCAAGTGATTCATAATCAAGTGATTCCAAAAGGCCATCACTATGGAGTTTCTTCATGCGCTTTACACCAATATGACCTAAACGGGAGTGCCACAAATAAGTTGCAATATCATTATTAACCTTGCATCTTTTGGCTTCAGTATTATGAATATGTGTATCACTACGATCAAGATCCAACAAACTATTTTCATTGGGTGTATGACCATCGAAGGCTTTATTCATGTAAAAAGAATAACAATTATTCTATGACTTTAAATGAATAAGCGTATTGCAAGAAACATGATCAAATCATATTCATGCTCAACGCAAATGCCGAATAACATTTATTTAGGTTCTAAACTAATCCCGAAAGTATAGGAAGTGTGCGATGATGATCATATCAATCTTGGAACCACTTCTAACACACATCGTCACTTCACCTTTAACTAGTCTGTGTTCATTCTGCAACTCCTGTTTCGAGTTACTGATTTTAGCAATTGAACTAGTATAAAATACCCATGGGTTGCTATGAACACTAGGAAAATACACATCAATAATCCGTATATCAAATATACCTTTGTTCACTTTGCCATCCTTCTTATCCACCAAGTATCTAGGGCAGTTCCACTTCCAGTGACTATTTCCTTTGCAGTAGAAGCACTTTGTTTCAGGCTTGAGTTTAGCTTTGGGTTTCTTCATGGGAGTGACAACTTGCTTGTCAATCTTCTTGAAGTTCCCTTTCTATCCCTTTGCCCTTTACTTGAAACAAGTGGTCTCTTTAACCATCAACATTTGATGCTCTTTCTTGATTTCTACCTTCGCCGAATTCAGCATCGCGAAGAGCTCGAGAATTACTTCCGTCATCCCTTGCATATTATAGTTCATCACGAAGTTCTACTAACTTGGTGATAGTGACTAGAGCACTTTGTCAATTACTATGTTATCTGGAAGATTAACTTCCACTTGATTCAAGCAAATGTAGTACCCAGACAATCTGAGCACATGCTCACTGGTTGAGCTATTCTCCTCCATCCTGTAGGCAAAGTACTGTCAGAGGTCTTATACCTCTCGACACGGGCATGAGTATGAAATACTAATTTTAACTCTTGGAACATCTCATATGCTCCATGGCACTCAAAGCGTTTTTGAAGTCCCGGTTATAAGCCGTAAAGCATGGCGAACTAAACTATCAAGTAGTCATCATACCGAGCTTGTCAAACATCCATAACTTCTACATCAGCTCCTGCAATAGATATGTCACCTAACGGTGCATCAAGGACATAATACTTCTATGCAGCAATGAGGAAAATCCTCCGATTACGGAACAAGTCCGCATCATTGCTACTAACATTTTTCAACTTAGTTTTCTCTAGGAACATATAAAAATAAACGGGGAGCTACATCGCGAGCTATTGATCTACAACATAGATATGCTAATACTACCAGGACTAAGTTCATGATAAATCTAAGTTCAATTAATCATATTACTTAATGAACTCCCACTTAGATACACATCCCTCGAGTCATCTAAATGATCACGTGATACAAATCAACTAAACCATGTCCGATCATCACGTGAGATGGAGTAGTTTTCAATGGTGAACATCTTATGTTGATCATATCTACTATATGATTCACGCTCGACCTTTCGGTCTCCAGTGTTCCGAGGCCATATCTCCATATGCTAGGCTCGTCAAGTTTAACACGAGTATTCTGTGTGTGCAAAACTGGCTTACACCCGTTGTGTGTGAACATAGAGCTTATCACACCCAATCATCACGTGGTGTCTCGGCACGACGAACTTTCGCAACGGTGCATACTCAGGGAGAACACTTCTACCTTGAAATTTTGTAAGGGATCATCTTATAATGCTACCATCGTACTAAGCAAAATAAGAAGCATAATAAGATAAACATCACATGCAATCAAAATATGGACATGATATGGCCATCATCATCTTGTGCTTTTGATCTCCATCTCCAAGGCACCGTCATCATCACCATCATCACCAGCGCGACACCTTGATCTCCATTGTAGCATCGTTGTCGTCTCGCCAACTATTGCTTCCACGACTATTGCTACCGCTTAGTGATAAAGTAAAGCAATTACATGGTGACTATATGTCATACAATAAAGCGACAACCATATGGCTCCTGCCAGTTGCCGATAACTTTACAAAACATGATCATCTCATACAATAACGTATCACTCATCATGTCTTGACCATATCACATCACAACATGCCCTGCAAAAACAAGTTAGACGTCCTCTACTTTCTTGTTGCAAGTTTTACGTGGCTGCTACTGGCTGAGCAAGAACCGTTCATACCTACGCATCAAAACCACAACGATATTTCGTCAAGTATGTGTTGTTTAAACCTTCACAAGGACCGGGCGTAGCCACACTCGATTCAACTAAAGTGAGAGGGACAGACACCCGCTAGTCACCTTTAAGCAATGAGTGCTCATAACAGTGAAACTAGTCTCGCGTAAGCGTACGCGTAATGTCGGTCTGGGCCGCTTCATCTCACAATACCGCCGAACCAAAGTATGACATGCTTGTAAGCAGTATGAGTAGTATCGTCCACAACTCACTTGTGTTCTACTCGTGCATATCATCTAAGCATAGACCTGGCTCTGATACCACTGTTGGGAAACGTAGTATTTCAAAAGTTTCCTATGATCACACATGATCTAGCTACTAGATGAATAGCAAGGAGAGGCGAGAGTGTGTCCACGTACCCTCGTAGACCGAGAGCGGAAGCGTCTAGTGACGTGGTTGATGTAGTCGAACTTCTTCGTGGTCCAACCGATCAAGCACCGAACGTACGGAGCCTCCGCGTTCAGCACACGTTCAGCTTGATGACGTCCCACGAGCTCTTGATCCAGTAGAGCCTCGCGGGAGAGTTTCGTCAGCACGACGGCATGGCGATGGATATGACGAAGTTACCGACACAGGGCTTCACCTAAGCACTACAACGGTGTGACCGAGGTGTGTTTCTGTGGAGGGGGCACCGCACACGGCTAGAACAATGTTTCTTGTGTCTCTTTGGGTGCCCCTCTGCCCCCGTATTTAAAGGACCAAGGGGGAGGTGCGGCCAGGCCAAGTGGCGCGCAAAGGGAGTAGGATTCCTACTCGTAGTAGGCATAGGAACCCCCTTTTCCTATTCCTACTAGGAGTAGGAAAGGAAAGGGGAAGAGGAGAAGGAAAGAAGAGGTGGCGCCTCCCCCCTTTCCCTAGTCCAACTAGGAACCCTAGGGGGTACGACTACCCCTATGGGCTGCCCCTCTCTTTCCATCATAGGCCCACTATGGCCCATACTCCCTCGGGGGGGTTCCGGTAACCCCCTCCGGCGCTCCGGTTAAATCCGAAACTTTTCCGGAACACTTCAGGTGTCCGAATATATTCGTCCAATATATCAATCATTACGTCTTGGACATTCCGACACTCCTCGTCCAATATATCAATCTCATCCCGGACTCCGAACTATCTTCGGTACATCAAAACTCATAAACTCATAATACCGATCGTCATCAAACGTTAAGCGTGCGGACCCTACAGGTTCGAGAACTATGTAGACATGACCGAGACTCATCTCCGGTCAATAACCAATAGCGGAACCTGGATGCTCATATTGGCACCTACATATTCTACGAAGATATTTATTGATCAAACCGCATAACAACATACGTTGTTCCATTTGTCATCGGTATGTTACTTGCCCGAGATTCGATCGTCGGTATCACCATACCTAGTTAATATCGTTACCGACAAGTTTCTTTACTCGTTATGTAATACATCATCTTGTGACTAACTCATTAGTCATTTGCTTGCAAGGCTTATTATGATGTGTATTACCGAGAGGGCCCAGAGATACCTATCCGACACTCAGAGTGACAAATCCTATTCTTGATCTATGCCAACACCACGAACACCTTCGGAGACACCTGTAGAGCATATTTATAATCACCCAGTTAAGTTGTGACGTTTGATAGCACACAAGGTGTTCCTTTGGTATTCGTAAGTTGCATAATCTCATAGTCATAGGAACATGTATAAGTCATGAAGAAAGCAATAGCAGTAAAACTAAACAATCATAGTGCTAAGGTAACGGATGGGTCTTGTCCATCACATCATTCTCCTAATGATGTGATCTCGTTGATCAAATGACAACTCATGTCTATGGCTAGGAAACATAACCATCTTTGATCAATGAGCTAGTCTAGTAGAGGCATACTAGGGACACTCTGTTTTGTCTATGTATTCACACATGTACTAAGTTTCGGGTTAATAAAATTCTAGCATGAAAAATAAACATTTATAATTATATAAGGAAATATAAATAACAACTTTATTATTGCCTCTAGGGCATATTTCCTTCATTTCTGACTCCTCTCCATTTTCTACTCTTTAGGATGGCGGACTCAAGGAATAAGTTTGCACAACCAGATGAAGACATGCCCTTTGGACGACACTTGAAGGAAGTCACTAGGTACCTGAACGTCGGAATACCAAGTTTCACGGGACCTACACCGCCACTTTACCAGAAGAGGAGCGTTGGATGATTCGAGTTCAAGTTCCAGGAAGGACGTTCACGCTAGTCACTGAGCCTATAGAGTTATCCTTTGATGCACCAACCTGGTGTCTAGGTAAGAGCATGGCTGCCCACATCGCCATGGGATGCATCGGCGAAGTTTATCACAAGGATCTTCAGGACACTATCTACCACATATGTGGGCACCGAGATGAGCAATGGGAGATGATTAGCACCAGGAGGGACATGTCCATTGCAGCTTTCATCCAGGAGTTAAACCAGCACATTCGACGTCAGGAGAACCAAATGTGCGCTAACATGACAGATCTGAAGAAGGCGATGACCAGGAACGCAGAGCTTTAAGAGGAACTCAAGTCTACATGCGACGGATATGAGGAGGAAATCACAATACTTATGGAGAAAAATGACGACCTGACAAGAAAGCTAGGAGTATTCATGGGAGACCCTGCGCCAGGAGGAGATGACAACCAGCCCGAGAACTACATCATCATCGACGACACCGACTCCGACCCCAGTGATGATGATTACGAAGACGAAGCTGGAGCAGATATCATGGAGTCTTTCACCGATCAAAATTTCTAGTAGACCACCCTAGTATTAGTAGTATTCCCCATGTCTGAGCACTTTAACGATAGTTAGATCGATTGTATGCCCTTGCTTGAATTTATTTGGTGTGATATGAATGTGTTTGTCTCATGTGCATATGGGTAGTGATTTCCCCTAGACCTCATTCTATTCTAATATATCCCCTCTAAACCCACCAGATGCCTCCGAGACGTGTGCCCGGATTTCAGTTTCCCCCTGATCTCACCCAGTTGATCCAGCAGCAGAACACTTTATTGCAACTTTTGTCCAGAATAAGAACAAGAACAACAACAACCCATCTCCACCATCCCATGAAAACTTGACCCGGTTCTTAAGGTTGCAACCGCCGGTGTTTTCCAGTAGCACCGAGCCAATAGTTTGTGATGACTGGCTACGCAGGATTGGAAGGGAGTTGACCACCACAGGTTGCACAGATGCTGAGAAGGTGCGCTTTGCCGCACATCAATTGGACTGACCCGCAGCCTCATAGTGGGAAAATTACACATCCACTTTTCCTATAGCCAATGTCACTTGGGATCAGTTTCAGCAAGCATTCCGCACTACACATGTCTCAACTGGAGCAATGAGCATGAACAAGCGTGAGTTTCTTAACTTACGTCAAGGAAATTGTACGATGGGGCAGTACGTGGATGAGTTTAGTAAGTTAGCTTGCTATGCCCCTGATGATGTGGCCACAGATGCCGCGAAACAGGAGAAGTTTATGGAAGGGCTGGATGATGAGATGATTATCCAGTTGATGGTAGAGACATTCGCTAACTACCAGGAGCTGGTAGACAAGGCTCTGATGATTGAAGGGAAGCAGTAGCATATAGAGAGCCGCAAGAGGAAGTATGGACAAGGGAAGTACAATTCAGGAGCTCAGCAGAACCCTCGTTTTACCCCGAACTCGGGAGGATTCACCCATAACCATGGAGGCCATACTCACAATGGAGGGAGTTTGCATAACCACAGTGGCCCCAAGAATGGGAATGGAAATGGAGCAAGCAGCAACCAAAACCGTTCCAACCCAGCAACGCCCGCCAAGAAGGACCTAAGTCATGTTATTTGTTTCAAGTGCGAGTAGAATGGACACTATGCCAATGAGTGCCCCGAAGCGAAGAATGGAAATGGCAATGGAAGCTCTGGAAAGAAGCTCAACCCTTTCAACAAGGGACAAGTGAACCACGTGAACGTGGAGAGGTTGAAGAGCAGTCAGATGCAGTTATTGGTAAGTTTTTGGTTAAGTCATTTACTGCAGTCATTCTTTTTTATACTGGTGCATCGCCTTCATAATTTTCAAGGGGATTTGTGGATAAGTATAAGTTGCCCACTAAAGTTCTTAGTACACCTATGTTAGTAAGCTCACCCGGAGCAGAGTATATGGCAAGCCAAGGATGTTTTCGGATGCCATTGACGATTGTTTTCCCCTCAGACTTGATAATTTTGGAGTCACAAGGACTGGATGTGATACTAGGCGTGGATTGGCTATCGATGTATGGAGGAAATATAGATTGCACCACTAAGTCAATTCTGCTCACCAGCTCGGAGGGAAAAAGGATCAAGTATGTATCCAGGCATGCACCGAGGAGGAACCAAGTGAATTCTCTCACGGGAGCTGTTCAGGAGGAAGTGCCCGTAGTGAAGGATTACCTAGATGTATTTCCAGAGGAGTTAGCAGGCATACCACTGGGTCGAGACATTGAGTTTTTGATAGAGCTACTGCCCGGCACTGGACCGATATTGAATAGACCATACCGGATGCCCACAAATGATCTGGAGGACATTAAGAAGCATATTAAGGAGTTATTGGTGAAAGGTTACATTAGATGAAGCTCGTAACCATGGGGAGCCCTAGTGCTCTTGCTTGAGAAGAAGGATGGATCGTAGAGGATGGTTGTTGATTATCGTGCGTTGAATGAAGTGACGATCAAGAACAAGTACCCATTACCGATGATCAATGATCTATTTGACCAGCTGCAAGGAGCTAAAGTATTCTCCAAGATCGATCTACGATCAGGATACCACCAGCTGAAGATCCGAGAACAGGATATACCTAAGACGGCATTAACCACAAGGTATCGGTTATATGAGTATACGGTTATGTCATTTGGATTGACTAATGCCCCTGCCTATTTCACGAGTATGATGAATAAGGTGTTCAAGGAGTTCTTGCATAAGTTTGTCGTGGTATTCATTGATGATATCTTGGTATTCTCGAAGAATGAAGAGGAACACAAGGAGAATTTGTATTTAGTTCTCGAGAAGCTCAGGGAACATCAGCTATATGCCAAGTTCAGCAAATGTGAGTTTTGGTTGAAGGAGGTCGGATTTCTTGGACATGTTATATCAGGAGAAGGTATAGCAGTAGATCCTACCAAGGTTCAGTCAGTCACTGAGTGGTTGGCACCCACCCTAGTGGGAGAGATCTGTAGTTTTCTTGTACTTGCAGGATACTATCGGAGATTCATTGAGATTTTTTCCAAGATTGAAAAACCCATGACTAAGTTGTTGAAGAAAGACACCAAGTTCAAATGGACAGAAGAATGTGAGGAGAGTTTTCAGGAGCTGAAGAAACGTTTGGTTACAGCCCCAGTGCTGATTCTGCCATATATACGCAAAGATTTCCAAGTGTATTGTGACGCTTCTAGTCTAGTACTTGGAGGTGTACTTATGCAAGACGGAAGAGTTGTCTCATATGCCTCACGTCAGATTCGACCGCATGAGTTGAATTATGCCACACATGATTTGGAGTTAGCAGCCGTAGTGCATGCACTGAAGTCCTGGAGACATTTTATTATTGGAAACCATTGCGATGTGTACACGAATCACAAGAGTTTGAAGTACATTTTCACCCAGAAGGAGTTCAATCTCAGGCAAAGGAGATGGTTGGAGCTCATAAATGATATTGATATGAAGTTGCACTATCATCCAGGAAAGGCCAATGTCGTAGCAGACGCTTTGAGCCGGAAGAGTTATGCCAATACCCTTGTAAGCGGCGGATTGCCAAAGGAGTTAGCCAAGGATCACAGGGAGCTTCGTTTGGAGATAGTCCCTTGAGGTTTTGTTGCAGCAATTAAGGTTCAGCCAACATTGTTGGGAAAGATTCGAGAAGCTCAGAAGGATGATAAAGAAATTGCCGAGACAAAGGAGACGATGAGTAAAGGATAAGCCAAAGGTTTTCGTGAGGATGAGCACGAGACCTTGTGGTTTCAGGACCGTGTTTATCCCAATAATGCAGAGACCAGGAAGTTGATACTTTAGGAGGCACATGACTCGCCATACTCTATACACCCCGGAAACACCAAGATGTATTTCGATTTGAAGGGACATTTCTGGTGGACTGGTAAAAAGAAGGATATTGCCGAGTACCTAGTTGTATGTGATGTATGTCAGAGAGTGAAGGCAGAACATCAGAAGCCAGCAGGATTATTGCAGCCTATGCCGATACTCGAATGGAAGTGGGATAAGATTGGCAGGGATTTCATCACCGGATTACCCAGGACCCGATCGGGATATGATTCTATTTGGGTAGTAGTGGATCGTCTGACCAAGGTAGCTCACTTTATCCCATTAAAGACCACCTATACAAGTGCGAAGTTAGCCAAGATATATATGACCAGGATCGTATGCCTCAATGGAGTTCCGAGGACCATAGTATCAGATAGAGGAACACACTTCACTTCAAGGTTTTGGCATCAACTCCACCAGACTTTGGGGACCAGACTAGAGTTCAGTACAGCTTCTCATCCGCAGATAGATGGACAGACCGAGAGAGTCAATCAGATTCTGGAAGACACGTTGAGAGCTTGCGCACTAGATTATGGATCTATTTGGGATGAAATTTTTCCTTATGCGGAGTTATCATACATCAATAGCTACCAGGCCAGTTTGAAGATGGCACTGTTCGAAGCTTTGTATGGAAGGAGGTGCAGAACACCGTTGATGTGGGATGAAGTTGGAGACCGTCAGTTGTTTGGACCGGATTAGATCAAAGTGTCAGAAGAGAAGGTTAAATTGATACGAGATAGACGAAAGGTGGCTTAGTCCAAGAAGAAAAGTTATGGAGACTAAAAACGCAAGGAGGTAGTCTATGAAGTCGGAGACATAGCATATCTTTGTGTGTCACCTCTGTGAGGAGTTAAACGCTTTGGAGTAAAGGGAAAGTTAGCCCCAATATTTGTAGGACCATACCGAGTTTTGGAACGTATGGGAGAGGTAACCTACAAGTTGGAGTTACCAGAAGGACTATTAGGAGTTCATGATGTGTTTCACGTTTCCCAGTTGAAGAAGTGACATGATGAAATGGCCGATATTCCTCTGAGAGATACAGTGCCCCTGGAAGCAATTCAGTTGGACAGTGATTTGACCTACGAGGAGAAACCAGTCAGGATCCTCGAGTTCGCCAGCCGAGTCACACGCAACAAGGTTATCAAGTTTTGCAAAGTTCAGTGGAGCCACCATACCGAGGATGAAGCCACCTGTGAACGAGAGGATGATCTACGCAGAGACCACCCACACCTATTCTCTAGCCAACCCGAATCTCGAGGGTGAGATTAATCTTAAGGGGGGTAGGTTTGTAATATCCCAAATTTTCAATTTGGAATGTTATACATAGGTCATCAGTGCATATCATATTTTATTTGCATTTTTGTGTGATCCTAAAAAATCCTAAGCAACTCAAGGACCTACGGAGAAAGTTACGGATTTCACGATTTTCATATTTGAAATATTCTCAAATAGTGAAAATATGATCATATTGATTTTAATTATTTTTTCCGAAAATATTTCATATTAAAATATATGAGAGGAGATAATATGACTGCTTCAAAATAACAGAAATATTGGAGGAAAATGTTAAAATCAAATAAATAATTTTATTTGGATTTTATTGCTATTTTATTTGAATTAGGAAAAATATGCTATTTTCAAAATTGCATTAGAGGCCCAAATAAAGGTTCACTTTGTCCGCAATATTATTAGAGGACCGAGAAAATTTATTTCATGATTATTGGACTCCGTTTAGTATTTCTTTGATTAGTATTTCCGCGTTAGTTTTTTTTAAGTGAACCGATCTAACGGGCCATCTCCGTCCCAGACACCTCACCCCGGCCGACCCTTTAAAGTTCGAGGCCTCGCCCCGCCAGCCCAGCCGCCCCGCCCCCGCAAACCCTAGCGCCGCCACCGCCGTACCCCACCGCCCCCACCGACGCCGTTCCCCGCCGACGCCGCCCCACGGAGCCGCTGCTCTTCGCCGCTGTCACCCCGTCGCCCCACCGCCACTGTTCCCCCCCACCGCTGGAGTCCCCTCCGCCGGAGCCGCCACTCGCCGCCACCGATCCCGCCGTTGCCGAGGTAGCCGCCGCCGCCGACTCGGTTTTCTCGGGAGAACCGTCGGGTTTTTTCGAAACCCTAGATCTAGTTTTTTTAGTTTCGGTTCGCATTTTTTGCTCAGTTTAGTTATATAGCGGACGTTCGTGCGTACGTTCATTTTAACGAACGATGTTCGTTAGTTAGTCGTAGACAGTGAATGTTCGTTCGTTAGCCTGTTCGTCTCGTTTTATTATCCAGGGATTTCTGCCCTGATCTTCGTTTTAGTTTATCTTTTCGCTCGTTTATCCAAATCGGTGAAATAAGCGCCTAGATCTTCTTCTCAAGTGCCTCTTTCTGTTTTCTTTTTGAACAAGGTTTTGACAATTTAAAATTTTGGTTTCAAGCAGTTTTGTTTTCGAAGTTCTTTTGACCGTAGTTTCAGTTTTGTAGCTCCGATTCAATTGATTCTTTTTGCAGATCGAATCTCTTCAGTTGAAATTTTAGATTTGATCTTATTATTTGAGTTTTACCCTTGCATCTATGCTTGAGTGCATATGTATGCTATTTTTTGATTGCGATAGAATTCTCGTAGTGGGAAGCGTGCTACTACGAGTCTTTAGGGGTTGCAGATCATCAGCAAGGCAAGTAACACATTAATCATACACTTTTCATACCCAGTTTTTATGCATTAGTTGCAACCCTTAGGCGCTGCATGATTAGGATGTGATTAACTTGTGGGTATTGGGAAGTAGTCGGTGAGGTAGAACCTACAACCTATGTAATATCAAACCTTGGAGTTACTTATACGTTATGCATATACCGCTATGCTATGCTCGTAGACGTGGTTTGGGTTTGAGAGTATTCCACGTAGATGTGAGATGGTTAATTAATGGTTAACTTAAGTTGGCTACTTAAACACACATCTGGGTGGATTGGTTGCTTCTTTTTGGTTCGCCACCCAAGCTCAAAGGGATAGGATTATTCATGCTAGAAACTTCCGTGTGCAACCACAAGCCATTATGGGCTCTCGCATAGTTGAGTAAGTTGTAGGAATCCTTTCCATGATGGTCTTGCAGATGTAGGGGATTGTAGGTGTATCAGCCTATCTATCGGTTAAGAGGACCTCATCGGAAAGACTGCGTCTCGATCATCCGTTTCTCAAACACCAGGTAGTGTGAGAAATGCAACGGAGGAGATCGAGTCTTGTGGGGAAAAGTGCACAAACCTCTGCAGAGTGTACAAACTAATCATGGTTAGCCATGTCCCCAGTTATGGACATCTTGAGTATCTGGTTATTGGATTATCATGTTGATCTCAACACTCTATATTAATTTTGTCGGGTTATTAATTACTTTTAATTGGGATTGAGATGGGGGTACCATTCTCAATATTTTTATCAACCACCAGGATAGTTAAATAAATTGTAGTATTCTTTTGAAGTAGGGAAAAATTGGCTTTTCGTAGAACATTATAACCTTAGAGCTTTCCACCAGCCATATATGCATGTAGTGATAGCATTTATCTTGTTCTTGCTCTACTATGTTATACTGCGAGCATATTCCATGTGCTGACCCGTTTCAGGCTGCAAGATATCATGTTGCAAACTTTTCAGACTAAGAGTAAGGTGCTCTGGGTCATTGTCATGCACTCAGCTATGTCGTTGGAGTTGATGGACTCACTTTATCTTCCAAGCCTTCCGTTGCTATCTTATTTAGATGGCCTTAAGCCATATTTATTGAGACATTCGACGTAATAAGTGTGTGATTGCACTCTGTTATAAATCCTTCGAGTACTGTGTGTGAGCATTACCGATCCAGGGATGACACTCAAGCACAAAGGCTTGATCCATTCGGGTCGGGTCGCTACAGATTTAGTGGCTCACCAGAACTTGAGCTACCTTCTCTCCATTCACGCTTGATATTTTTAACCATCCCCCTAAAAACCATGTTCGCTCTAGAGCTGCCCCGTTTATTGAGAGAGTTAAGAAATTCAAACCGCCTTTCATTCAAATTTAAGGAAACTACACAATAATGACCAACACCATCCCTCGTCTCTCGCGGATCAAATGTTGCAAACAGGACCTGTTAGAAGTAAAAAAATAGAATAAAATTATTACAGTAACAATAAAATAGAAACACTATATAAACCATAACACAAAAAAGGGTTTTAGACACATAAAAACGTTACTCACCATTTCTTTTTTATCAACACACTCCTCACCTTTTGTAGAGAACATCATTTTAACACTCCTGCCCACAGTACCACCATGCCAAATACTTGTCTGCCAAAACTAAACTAAAAAATAAACATGGCTCAAGAAAAACAGGTCATCACACGAAATTAGAAAAGAAAATAAACAAATAGACAAATATTTATGCGTGCTTACACAAATATGGTACGGGACAACCATCGTCGGAGATCCCTTAGACATATCCACCAACAAAGAAACCCTGAGATCTACAAGGCCTGATGTGAGAATCCCTTTAGTCCAAAAAGATTGACCAACTTCGGTAATGGTAATATCATCTACCTAAGTTTTAAGAGCAGTAATGTCCCAGAATTTTTCATGAAAAACTGAAACATAAGATACTAAAAATATAACAACAACGAGAAAGGATAAAGTCTGAAATTAGAAAATACATATGAACAAAACAATTTTTAAAAGCCATACTTCTTCTTTTTGTACTTCCAACCGTCATAACAGCAGTGTACAACTCATTATATATTTTCAGAAGAGCTGGATCGATGCTCGATGGTGTCACAATAGGAACTTCGTCATCTGTAATAAAAAAATGAAGTTCACTTATCCAAAAATGAAGTTCAATATTAAGATAAGGGAAATATGCTAGCTATTTTGAAAATCACCAACAAAAACATGAAGTTTCACTTATTGTTGAACATCTAATGCATCTACCATAGTAATTACAAAAATGAATGAGAAAAATTTCAACTACACTGTTCGAAACAAAAATCTTGCCTTCAGTGTCATAGACTTCATGCAGTTGTTCTTCAGAGCTGACCACAACATTTTCTTCGCTAAGTTGTGATGAAACCACCACAACCTGTATCAATATCAACATTCTCGAGATTTACAATAGTCTTGTCAACCGCAACGTCCTCAGATACATCAGCTACATAAGGCTCCACTCTGAATACATCAGGAACATCGTTGGGCGCCAGACAAACAGGAGAAGCAGCAACTATACCAGTAGGAAAGATGTTCTCCATTGGCGTTTCAATGCCAAAACAGCATCGTGGGATTCCTGAGCTACAAAAGTTTTTGCAACTATACCAGCAGGAACGACCTTCTCAAGTGGCTTTTCAGTGCCATAATCAGAATCTTTGTGCTGACTAGGGGAAAAAGCATCATGGGATTCCCGAGCTACAGAAGGTTCTGCACTGTCAACGTGAACCGATACATAAACATCAAAACTATCACCACCCATAATAGCACAATCCCCCTGGTTTACATCAACATGAACTTCTACATTTTAATCACCAGGCTGCAAAAAAGTTTAAAAAAGACACAATGACACAACTGAGCATGGGCATAATTAGCGCGACAACACAAAGGTCACTTATGTCAAAGGCTGCAGTTCACATATGAAGAACAACTGCAGTTCACTTATGTCAAACACTGCATCCCACATGTGTAAAATAACTGCAGTCCATATATGCAAAAAGAACCACAGTTCACTTATGTGAAACACTGCAACCCACATATGCAAAAAAGAACTGCAGTTGAGTTCTGTTAAATACTGAAGCTTACATATGTAAAAGACAATAGTCCACTTATGCAAAAAGAACTGCAGTTCACTTATGTCAAAGACTGGAGCTCGCACATGTAAAACTATGCACCTCACATATGTAAAATAAATGCATATGAGCTACAAAACAGAAAAAATAATTCCACTAAACCTTATTAGCTACAACATTCGGAGGGGACGATGCATCACCCAAGTTCTCAACCTTCCCAGAGCCATCGTAGGAATCTCTCTGCACATCACAACTAGCAACTCCATTCTACATGCATAGAACAAACCAAAAATAAAAATAAGATGGTAACGACCAAATGAAGAAAAAACTACAACTATGCACAAGGAGTACACATTTTACAATCATGAGGTACACAACAAAATACAAGTTAAAGAAGAGAGGCTCATGGCAGAAACAGACATGGGACAAGTACTTGTACTTGACCAATTCCATCATCCCTAGATCCATGAACAGCAAAAGATTCCACTCCAGCCTACAAAAAGCAGTATGAAGCAGTCCGCATATTACACGAAAGAGGTTCAAAATAGGACAAAAAATGACAACATACATTATGAGCGCCAGCGCTAGCGTCCTGTCGGATCATCTCATCCAAAATGTGCTCAGCATCCTTCTCATACTGAGTACACTTTTCTTCTAGTGAATGTTTCAACTGAGCATACGAAGACCGAATATTTGTCACTACAATCTTCAAGCTTTCAACCATGTCATAGTCAAAATGGTGAGCAGCAAAAATATCTTCTTCTCGGGGGCCATGGCCAGCAGGGAAAAAACCAGCAACTGTCCTCATCATGTCACGAGAGGTTGGCAAATCTTCAGTAAACTTCAAAACCTTCAGAAGAAGCTCAACAATCTCCTCGTGTCTTTTGCCGCCAACATATGTCTGTTCAGAAGAACTTCTATTATCAAACATCTGACGAGCCGTGAAACCACAAGTAGGTAGTGGCTCATAATCACAATCAGGAAACTAGCTACAGATAGGCTCATAAAACCTAGCATGAGTGCTAGGCCCCGCATCAGTGCTGCCACATTGCACTGCAGCGGGATGGTCGTACATAATATCACCTAACGTCTTCTACTACAAAAAAATACAAAAAGGGGAGAGAAGTACACATATGAATACTATAAAGTTGAGATTTATAATGACCGCACTTTAAAAAAACTCTGATCTTAAAAACTCACATGCACTAACTGGCAATTTCCCAAATTTGTAAGATCCCAAATAGATCTTTCCCTTGACAAACACATCCTCATTGTATAACTTCATCAGGTCGTTGGTCGTCAGGTATGATGCACATGGCATCAACGTGTGCATAACTGAAAATTTGCGAAGCTTCAAGCAATCAAGATACATACTCAGGGATACAATGGTACAACCCTCTGCACAATTTTCCTTGTTGCCTTCTGTCCGCCACCTCACCACAGTTGCCTGCAACTCATCACCAACAAGCTCACAAAAGTCCATCTGCGACATAGCGGCGTAATACATGTTCTCTTCAATGGCAGCAACCCTACCCAAACGTATTGCAGGCCGTGGGCACGGAAAATTCTGATAAAGTATCAGGAAGAACACCTTGACAACAAGATCAAGTGTCACATGATCATCTTCCTGCACCAACACCTTCAGGTTCTCAAGCAGGTCCTTGACACCTGCACTTTTTGAATGGTCACTGCAAAGCTCATCCTTGAAGGCAGTCAAGGACTCAGCCTGGCCACTGGCAGCAGGCATTGGTGCGGTGTGATGTCCCATAGGTAAATCAAAAATGCGATGAACTGCAACACGATTGATTCGAAGAAGCCTGCCATTCCCAAAGTCCATTATCATCGTGGCGGGGTCAATCACTCTCATCAAATAGCACATAAGAATGCGTGACACATTTTTTAGTATTTTCAGTTCAAAGACAACACCGAATTAAACTCGCCGAACACGACTACAATGTGCTTCTTTCAATAATGTAGCAGCTTTGCAAATAGTGGGGAGTGACAAATGTACGGTCTTGTTAAATCAAGCATCATCTCCCTCGACATCATCTTTAGTTGTATTGCTCTTACTAGAATTCTTCCTCTATGTTGAAGGGAAATGCAGTTCACATTAGAAGATTAACCATAAAAAGAGACAAAAACAACACAGATAGAATAACAACGAAGGAAACAAATGTAGTGCACTTCAACAAACTTTTGGAACAAAACCTGCCTGACCACCAGAGTCTGCACCAACACCCTCATCGTCATCATCATGGGGACTCTTGGGTAGACTCTTAGATGAACCACAGTCCCTGCGTCTACCAGTAAGAACATCCCTCACAAAATCAGCAAGCACAAAGTCGTCATCATCAGAGTTGGGACCTTCACTGACATGTAGTCATTTGCACTGAGGATCCTTTGGACCAGCTCCAGCAGTTCTCTTACCAAGATTCTTGTCCATGCAAGAAACACGTGGACTCCGCCGAGGAGTACCAACTTCCTCAGCAACAGAACTCAGTCTCTTCTTATGCAAAGCATGCTGCTTAACTTTGACAAATTTGGCACCCTTGGCACCATCTGCAGCTCTGCTCTCCTTCTCCTTCTCCACCTACTGTTTTGAGTCACTTTCAGACCTCAACTTCTTCTTGGTTTGCTTCATTTCATATGCACCAAGCTGTTCTGAGACCATGCACTTCTGTGTAACTTCCATTGTACCATCAACATATTGTGATTGTGCTTCACACAAGATGGGACGTCTCCGGTCAAAGCACACACCAATGTCACCCTCTACAAAATAGTGGTCAATCAATTGAGGAACCTCCTAAAACCTAGGCGCCCCAGCATGAAAAATAGACACTGCGTCAAAATGAAGTTTCACCATGGTCATTAAAAAGTGCACAAAACGAACAAATGCAGTTCACTTAGACATATAAATGCAGTGGTGCAATCATAAGCTAAATAAAAATTAATGCAGTTCATATATCAATGTAATGGAGTGCACACATATGTATACAAAAAAACTAAATAAAACAACAATGATGTTCACACATACATATAGTGGAGTTCACATATACATATAAATGCAGTGCTGCATACACTAACTTCACGTTCGTTTCCAACAAAATTCCGGACTAGATACAGCAAGGCAACACCAATTTGCACAAAATCAAGTAAGCGACAAACACAAAATAAACAAAGCATTCACATAAAAAGTAACAGGTATTTATAAGAACAATCCATTACAAAACTCACACGACACATATGAAATTAACAACAAAAATAGGGATGCAACCAAATTGGAAAATTAATTAAGGATAAGGAAAAAACAAAATACATACCAGAAGGAGGGGCCACACTTATGGAAAAAGATTCAATTGGAGAATTCACTTCATGTCATGCCTCACCACTATGATCCGTAACACCATGACAACGAGAGCAAATTGATGTATCATTATGACCACTGTAATCACCTACTAGTTTAAAAAAACAGAAACACAAATTACAAAACATCACACAACAAATAATGCAAAGGAACACTCACAACTAACAAATCATAAGAATCAGTATGGGTTTTTGAGGTCCAGATCTATTCAAGATTGCTTGGCTTGGTGTTTTGATTATATACACCAATGCCAGGCCTCTAAAAGGCCTATTGTGTTGCTAAAATTAGACTTCAACAAAGCTTTTGACACTATTGAGCATGAGGCTATCCTCAGAATCCTCAGATACAAAGGTTTTAATGAGCAATGGATTTCATGGATCAGGAATATATTATCTTCTGGATCTTCCTCTATCTTACTCAATGGGGTACCAGGCAATCACTTTCATTGTAAGAGAGGGGTCAGACAGGGAGATCCCATGTCTCCTTTGCTGTTTGTTTTAGCTGCTGATTTACTACAGTCTATGATTAATGACATGTGCAGCAAAGGAATTTTAACTCTTCCAATACCCACAAGCTGTCAGGACTATCCCATAGTTCAATATGCTGATGACACACTCATTGTTTTACCAGCAGTGTATCATCAACTCCTTGCTTTAAAGGACATGTTAGATATTTTTGCAGCATCCACTGGCTTATCTGTTAACTTTGCTAAATCCATGATGGTACCTATCAATCTCTCTATTGAGGAGGCCAACAGGTTATCCAATGTTCTAGGCTGCAAACTGGGATCAATGCCTTTTACTTATCTAGGACTGCCTATGGGTACCACTAAGCCTTCTGTGCAGGATTTACTACCTTTAGTGCACATAATTTAAAGGAGGCTTTCTGCCACATCCTGCTTTCTTAACCAAGGTAGCAGACTGCAACTATTATAGTCTGTATTATCCTCCATGCCCATTTATTTCCTTTGCTCTCTAGACATTCCACCTAGTATTTTGAAACAAATTGAACGAATACAGAGACAATGTCTTTGGAGAGGCAATTCTGACACCCCCAAACAATCCCTTGCTGCATGGAACCTTGTCTATTTGCCTAAAAATAAAGGTGGTCTTGGCGTTCTTAATCTCAGAATTCAAAATGAAGCGTTATTGATGAAATTCCTTCACAAGTTCTATAACCACCATGACATACGTTAGATACCATTTTGAGACACGATGCATGGGGTCGGGCTCACATGGGCTCACAGGTTAGATAGGATAGAGCAGCGAGCGTCGTGTGTAAGTGCCCAAATAATTAACTAGAGGAGTTCGAAACCGTAGCCTCGCCAACGCTTATAAGCAGGTCAGGCGCGCTCTCAGTGGGCAAGGTGGGACTAAAATTTAGCGACCACACATAGAGCACATGGAACAAGCCCTGCTGACAGGCCTACTTGGGCCGAATGCGTTTTCACTCCCCAAACACAGGTCCAACACGCAACAAAGAGGACGCTGAAAATTAAAAAACATTCCCACATAGATTTGCACACAAAAAAACATTCCCACATAAAATTAAAAAAAAGATCCCCACATAAAAAACCACAGCCTAATAAAAATATAAACAATAACTAGAAAAATAAAAAAAACATACACAATCCACACATTATGCAGTTCGTTATAATACAACACTTTAGTTCGCTATATTGAAGCAAGCTTCTCAAATGTATTCTCATAGACTAAATCAGTGTCAAAAACACCACCTAACAACAACCACAACATTTTCTTACTTCCGTTGTTCAATTCAATGCATAAAACCTATCCATTCGTGTTCCACACTAACACAACTCATTCCCCGTTCCTCTTTTTCTTCAAATCGAAGATCTAGGGTTCTGCCCATCCCCAACTGTTCTGTAAAATTCCACCGAACCCGCCATGGAATGTTCATGCGGGGCTTGGCAAGGATGGCACTAATAGTGGACAGATGCGTGTACGCAGATGGTCTAGAGCTCACAAACGCCGAGTGGCGCAGCATGCTTGGTTGCTTGATGATACCAAACAGGGGGTTTCGGGCACCATTTCTTCATCGTCTCACAAAAGTTGGCTATGTTTCCCCCCACGCAATTTTTGACATAAAAAATAGGCTGCAACTCCACATCTGAATGTATATTTTCATAAATTGGCTCAGTAGTATCAACAAATGCATAAAGTTATGTGTTGTTGTTCGGATTTGTCATCTACAAAGACTAGATGGTTCTACATACTTTTCTTCAGTACCACACCAGCTATAGGAACACTAGGTAGATCAGAACCCCAACACACGAATGAAAAAGTTGTTCGGTAGATCAATGTTGCAGTTCTCTTATCATGCTAGCGAAGTACACTACAAATGACCTTCCAGTGCAGACATGTTACAAAACAATATATATTATATTAAATCTAGAGGTCAATTCCGTATATAAGTTTGTTCAGACATTGCAATTAATTTCTTAAAAAGAAGTTATATATATGTACATATTTAAGTCAACATTTAGTATTATAAATATATAAAATTATTTTTATGTTATAAAATTTTATGTTAACTTCAAAAATTATTTTATGTTAACTTCAAAAATTATTTTTCAATGAATGCCAAAATACAGATTCTGCCATCCACAATAAGGTTTCCTGCTCCGATTTTAGGGAAAGTTACTTTGGAGACACAACACAAGAATGGGTACGCATACATGCAAGCTGACTACCGCATTGACTCCGAAGACTGCATCATCATAACCACTGGATGGAAAGATTTCGTCTCCGAGAATTTCTTTGGGCCGGGAAAAGTGGCCATGGTGTTTTTCTACAAAGTCGAAGACTCCCTGAAGTTTACAATATTCGCACCGTAGGTTGTCTAGGATAAATCAAGCCACCTGTGGCATATTCTAATGGTTTGTTTATCCTATCTGCTTTTAAAAGCATGTCCATCAGAAGGCTTGAACGGTGCCTATTTAAAGTATGAAAGCTCATCTACATCATTTTATCACCCTTTCAAGACAAGTTGTTGCTGACAGAAATGCAGTCCTCTAATTCACATAGTACGGTCCTTATATATTAAAAAATTAGTACTCTGAACAATAACAATGCAATCTCAATGGTATGCTGTTCAACAGAATTCTCACAGTATGGAGTTCAAAAGAATTGACATAAATTAGAAGAAATATCAACATAACTATTCTGATAATATACTACGAAAGTGCATACTATGCAGTTCTCTAAAAAACAGAATGCATTTTGAAGAAAAATAATTATATCATAAGATGTCATGCCCACTATAATACAGTTACATAGAAGTCCAGTACTTCACAAAATACAATATGCTACAAACATAAGACAAAACTTTAACAATAAAATAAATGTAGTACATGTCCAGACACGCAAGAGATTAACAGAGGTGCCAATTCCGCTCGTAGGTCAAAGTCGCCAAAACAATGCGTAAACACTCAAAATTGAACAATTACTCGCAAAAAAAACATCAAACCCACGACCACTGAGATGAAAGCATGCTCTATTCTTAAAAATGCACACCAAAAATACGAACATTACAGGTACAATACAAAGAATTCAAACCAAAAATAGAAACCAATTACAAGATTCAAAACGTAACGATGCACAAAATAAAAATAAAAACAGCTATGACAGACGAGCGGACGAAGCTCACACGCCCAGATAATCAATATCGCAGAAATTGAAATCTAACTCCAAAATATTAGATAAATTGTCGAGTAGATGTGTCGATTAAAACAAACACAATCAAAGAATTCATACTAACAAACAACATTCGAACACAAAATAGTCGCACCCGACGCCAACACGGACGAACAGAGAAACTCATCTGTGAGATCGCTCGATTTTCAAAAAAATTATTCAATTTTCCTGTAAACAACAAATAATAAAGGTCAACTGTGATCCAGAAACAAATTAAATCATCCCGCAACCCTCGATTTCACACAGAACACACGGGTGGACTGCCAAAAAATGAAGCAGTTCATCCGAGAAAGCATTGCAGTGCTCATTGTCAAAAAGATGAAGTGCGCTTCTGTTGAGCAGGCAGTGCGGAATTGTTATCAGAATAACTATTCTGCTAATATTAGCAGAATAGACCGGTTATATATATATATATATATATATATATATATATATATATATATATATATATATATATATATATATATATATATATAAACCTCTCAAATCATATGTAGTATATGTCTAGCCATCCTACGATTTCCCGAGCTCAGAACTGTATTTCTTATAAATACATTAAACATGTTCACGGAACACATGTAGGAACCCACTTTTTATAGGTTCAAAGATAGACAACAAAAATTAACTAGACATAGTTAGATGACAGTGAATCTTACAGCTGCAATAAATACACCAGAAATAGACCTTTTGACCATCAGCCTAGATGGAACAACATAAGATTGCATTTTGATTTTAGAATTAAACATAGGCACATCTCATTGTTTCAAAAATAGGCACTCAATAGAAAAGTGCATAAAATATTTGAGAATAACTTAACAAGTCGCTTCAGCTACCATCCGATGAGGGGATGTGGATGTCTAAACATTGAGAGAAAACCTTTGGCTAGAACAGCAACACGATACAGGGGTTGTGTTCGGTGGCGGAGCTCACTTCTCAGTTAAGCGGGCCGGAGTAGGTAGCAGCATGACAGAGGAGCTGCGGTCGGTGGTGTAGCTCGCTGGTCAAGTGGGCAGGATGGAGTAGGTCATAGAAGTAGTATGGCAGCGGGCGGCGGAGCTTGCCGGTCAGGAGGTCGGGATCTAGCAGTGGGGGGAGTAGCATGGATGTGAGGGGCGTCGAGATTGAGAGGGAGGGTCATGAGCGCTCACGAGTTTCAGGTGGGTGGGGACTGAGGAGGAGCGACAGCCTTGAGAGAAGAGGGCTCGTGAGTGGTGGTCACATCAGGTGGACGACGAGCAGCGAGCAGAAGCAAAGCACCATGGGAGCGTCGAGAAGGAGCGTGCGGCGAGATTCCACGACTGGCGATGCATCACAGGGTGACAGTGGCTGGAGCACGGAGAAGGAGAGGAACAACTGTGGTGGGGTTGTGTGCCCGAGGAGAAGAGGATTTGGGACTGGTCGTGAGATCTAGGTTTGGGGGCGGTGGTTCATTGGCAGGGATATTTAGCCACTTCAATTTTCATACACAATCTCGGCGCCTGGAGCACCCGCCAAATTTGTCGTCTGAAACAGGCCCGCTTCAGTTTTCATTTAACATTTATAACTCGACACCTTCATTTTCATTTGAGCCACAAATATTTGCCAACATACATTGTCAGGACCCCGATCCTAAGTCTCACCGATCTAGCTGTAACACGTCATATCACTTTGCGGCCTCACGCACAGTATCCTCACGGGTGCCACCTTACCTGGCCCGGGACCGTTTGAGCATTTTGGCACACGTATATGACAGTGTCGCTAGCATCCATATGACAGAGAACCCGGGCCGACATGGCTAGTTATAAACCAAAAGTGGCACTAAATTACAGGCTAGTTATAAACCCAGCAACGAACGTGTCGGTCATCAACGTATGAACCCAAGTCGTAGCAAGCTACATGGACTTAAAGGAACAACGCGTGACATTTCTCCTAAGGGACAGACACACGAACGAAGAAGGACACATGCCGGCCAGCTTACGTGTTCCGAGCAGTAGCAAGCTACTAAGGCTCATTGGAAGCACTAGGAGGCATTTCCCCGTAAGATAGGCTACCAAAGGAAAACAACTAGGTGTCGGATCCCACACATACCAAGCATTTCAATCATACACACAATATTCTCAATATGTGCAAATACAACATTGCATCACAATAGGACTCTATGAGTACTTTATTTAAGAGGCTCCAAGAGCCATACATAACATATCCATACAGGTAGGGGTCACATGACCCAACACTCAAGTCATACAGTCATACAAGCACAAGCGGAAGCTACATGTCTGAGTACAGACAACTTAGAAAATAAAACAGGCTTGGTGTAGCCTGACTATCTACAAGGCCCTTCACAAGTTCCATATCTCCGTCTGGGTAGCAAGCTACTCGTCGACGTCAACGTCTATGTAGAACCCATCAGAAGGGGCAGGGTTCTCCTCTGCAATAGTTATTAAGGAAACATGAGTACAAAGGTACTCAGCAAGTCTTACAACAGAACCTATCATACATGCAACATTATCAACAGGGGGTAGTGGAGTTCATAGCAGAAAGCCAGCTTTGTCTCTTGGCTAACCTATACTACACCTCTCAACAGATTGCAAGTTATTACTACGTACACGAGTCCTCTACTCACCACAACAATACACCACCGAGGATCCTCTTCCGTCATCCTACAGAAGGGCCATCCACGACACTCACTCTAGTCTTGAGCGTTTTAGTAGTATCCATCAACTTGTCTATGAACTATAAGAGTAATCAAGTAGTCCGTACCGCGAACAACGGCTATTCGAATAGATTGGTAACCCTGCAGGGGTGTACTTCTTCACACATGTTTTCAACACTTAGCGTCTGCACACGACATGTGCTCGGCAGACTTCAAGCGAAAGCCGACGTGGGTGTAGTCCACGACCTAACCAACGACTCAAGTCTCTTGTCCAGGTTTATCGCCTATTTGGGTTCCATCCGTGGGGAGATCCGGCCGGCGTGTCGCTCACGGCCCCAAACGATGTGTACAGGGTTCTCGAGTCACCAAACGGGCAACCGGTACACCGTGCCACGTACCTGTCACATCACAGCCCACCCCGAGGGTCAGCGCTGTGCACGACCACCAGTAAACTACAAACACCAGAAACTAGTTGCAACTCCTGGACAGAGAACATGGGCAGTCAATAAGTCGAGCGGGGTCATATTTCAGGGCCCAATGTGTGGTAGTAGCTGTAACTTGAACCACACATACAAATCTCAGGTCCTATGGACGGTTCCAATGAAACAACCCACCACGTACTCCTACATGGCCTTTCATCGATACCTTTACCAAACATGTTCCACACTTCCTTCTCTTTACCGGTATGATCATTTCACTCTGATCCATCACCCAGATGAATCAGACCTGACACAACTCTAAGCATAGCAGGCAACATAAACAAATAGCATGGTGGATCACACATCACATGGCTCAATCAACTCCTACACATGCTAGTGGGTTTCAACTATTTACTGTGGCAATGACAGGTCATGCAAGGGAATAGGGTTCAACTACCGCAGCAAGTAGCAGTTCACACGTTGTTGCCTTAATGCAGTAAAAGAGAGCAGGAGCGAGAAGATGGGTTTGTATCGGCATGATAAATGATTGCTTGCCTGACAGAGTGGTTGTCGGGTACTGCTCTTCAGCTGGATACGCAGAAGTATCCTCGGGAGCAGGACCTAACACGGAGAATACCGGGGATACAATCAATAAGCAAAAAAATGCAACAATATGATGCATGCTCATGATATGGCAAGATGCATGTGTTTTGGGCTAATGCAACTATAACCAGAAGGGTTTGAGTCTATTTGAATCCAGGATTCAAATTGAAACCCAAACTATTAATTATTTAAGTACAATATCATGTTTTAATGTATACAGCAAGGTTAACTTGCTCAAACAATCATTTTTTGAAGTTTAATGCATTTTCTGGAATTTCCTGAATTGTTTTTAAATCAAATAATCCCAAAAAATCCTTTACTGCGTCAGCATGACATCATGCTGACGTCAGCAAGTCAACAGACCTGATCCAGGTCAAACCTGACTGGTGGGTCCCTCTTGTCAGTGTCTCTGGAGCTAATTCCGGACAAAACTAGAGTTGACTGGGTTTGACTAAGCAAAGGGGCCCACTGTCACTGACTATGGTGGTTTATCTAATTACTGTTAGCTCCTAATTAACAGGCCACGCCAGCCCGCCGGAGTTTGGCGGGCGGCGACCAATTCGCACGGCGGTGACTCGTCGGAATCCTTGTTCCGGCGACCATTTGTCACGCGGATGGGCTCTATGTGCTCCTGGTGATGCACCACATCCAACGGTGCCACTGGTTGGTCGAAAGGTCGCCGGAGTCGATGGCGACGAGCTCGTCCGTGGCGACGCTCGCACGGAGATGGCCGGGACGGCGTTGTGGTGCACGGTAGGAGATGTTAGAGCTGGCATTAGCTTGCTGGTGATCTACTGATCCTAATGTCGTGCTCAGCTGCGAGGCACGGTGCCTGTGGCAACGGCGGCGAGGTGGCCGGCGGCGGTGAGCTACGGTCAGCAAGGGGGCGGCGGCTACAAGGCGTAATAGAGCCCGTGGATAGAGGGGTTCGAAGCGTGAGCTCACAGCGGTCGCAGAGGGCGTGAAAGCGAGCTCGGGGGAGGTCGGACGACGGCGTACGGGCGGCGGCGATCTCCGGTGTCGAAAGTTGAAGACGACGGCGGGGAGGGCGTTGCAGGGCTTCTGGCGTCGTGTGCGTCGGTGGCGAGCTTCGGGGCGATGCGGTGGAGCTAATGGTGTGTCGGGGAGGCGAGGGAGTGGTGTAGGGCGCGGTGGCAGCGATCGACGGCGACGAGCTCGCTCGGTGGAGCTCGGCGGAGGGGAGAGAGGAGGGGAAAGACTCAGGGGAGAGGGGGAAACGGTCGAGGGGGTCTGCGTGGCGTTGTCCTGTTCCATCCAGAGGGTCGAAGGCCAGCCAGGCAAGCAGGAGGTGGCCGGCGCGTCGGCGCCGCTCACCACTGAGCTGCTTCGTGCGCTGGCACAGCGAAGAAGAAGGGGATGCCCCTGGTGGGCTGGGCCGTCTTGTCCAGGCCGGTAGGTGGGCTCAGGTAAGTCTGCCTTTTCTATTTTTTTTTCTATTTACTTTCTGTTTCATTTCTTTTGCAACTTTGTTGAATTAAATAAAATGCCAGAACATTTTATAACTCATGAAACTAGTCATGCCCACTGTATATAATATGAATAGTATGGAACATTTTAGTTTATGAATATTTGGGCACATAAAGTATTTTATAGCATTTAAATGCCCAAATGCAAATACCATATGAATTAATCCAGAGGCCTTGGGTGTCCTAGAAAATTGTGCACCATTTTTGGCAGAGGTTTAAGACCAAGGCAGAAATGATGAACATTTTTGAAGGGAATTTTGGGTACATTGGAAAACACTTTATTAAACCCTAGTTGTTAGAAGAGGGTTGCTGGGGTTTCTGTCATTCCCATTTCAAGTTTACTTGGAAAGTAAACATGATGCACACTCTAGCTAGTCCTAATGCAAGCACTGACTAGGGATGTGACAACTCACCCCCACTCAAAAGAATCGCATCCCGAGATTCGGGTTCCTCCGGAAAGTGGGTGGGGTACTCAAGTCGAAGACGATCCTCCCTTTCCCAAGTAGCTTCACTCTCGGAATGATGTGACCATTGAACCTTGAGAAACTTGATATTGTGACGTCGAGTGGTACGCTCGATGTGATCAAGAATACGAACGGGCTATTCTTGATATGTGAGATTGTCCTGGAGATCAAGAGTTTCGTGGTCCACTCCGCGGATAGGATCTGAGAAGCAACGCCTGAGTTGAAATACGTGGAAGACATCATGAACTCTGGAAAGCTGCGGAGGTAGTTCCAATTGGTAGGCAACTTCTCCTCGTTTGGCAAGAATGCGAAAAGGACCGATGTAACGAGGGGCCAATTTGCCTTTGATACCGAAACGATGGGTTCCCTTAAGAGGAGTAACCCGAAGGTAAGCCTTATCGCCGACTTCAAAAGTCACAGCCTTATGATGACTATCATATTGGCTCTTTTGGCGAGACTGGGCTGTTTTCAATTACTCACGAACGATGCGAACCTGCTCTTCTGCTTCCTGGATCATATCCGGACCAAAGAATTGTCTTTCCCCGGTTTCTGACCAGTTAAGAGGTGTTCACCATCTTCGTCCATATAAAACTTCGAAGGGAGCCTTGCCCAAGCTGGCTTGATAACTATTGTTATAAGCGAATTCGGCAAATGGAAGACACTTCTCCCAATCCATAACAAAAGAGATGACAGAGGCTCGAAGCATATCTTCCAGAATTTGATTGACTCGTTCCACTTGACCACTTGACTGAGGATGGAAGGCGGTGCTGAAAGAGAGATGAGTTCCCATAGCATTCTGAAAACTTTCCCAAAATCGTGAAGTGAAAAGACTTCCATGGTCTGAGTTAATCTCCAACGGCACACCATGAAGTGATACTATCCGAGAGATATACAAGTCTGCTAGCTGGCTAGCGGTTATACTCTCTCGAACAGGTAGGAAGTGGGCTACTTTGGAGAGGCGGTCGATAACGACGAAGATAGCATTATCCCCTTTCCTGGTCCTGGGAAACCCGGTAATGAAGTCCATACCGACCTTGTCCCATTTCCATTCAGGAATAGCTAAAGGTTGGAGGGTGCCAGCAGGCCGTTGATGCTCTGCTTTGACTCGACGACAAACGCCGCAGTTAGCAATAAATTGAGTGATTTCTCTCTTCATCCTAGTCCACCAGAACCTCTGGCGTAGGTCCTGATACATTTTGGTACTACCGGGATGAATCGTGAGAGGAGATTCATGAGCCTCCCTAAGGATCAGCTGCCGCAGATGTTGGTTCTTGGGAACCACTAAACGGTTCTCGAAGAAGACAACATCTCGATCATCCGTAGAGAAACTTCTAGCGACTCCGTTAGCAATGCTCTCCTGGAGTCGGGATATACCCTTATCACGTTTCTGGGCAGCTATGATTTGATCCATAAGGGTAGGTTTCGCCACCAAGGTGGAAAGAAATCTTCGAGGAACAATGTGAAGGTTAAGCTTACGAAATTCCTCGTGGAGAAGTGGTTGCCCTTGTTGTAACATCAGGTTGTTACAATATGACTTACGACTTAGTGCGTCAGCCATGACATTGGCCTTCCCAGGGGTGTAAGTGATTCCTAAGTCGTAATCTGTGAGCAACTCAACCCAACGTCTTTGCCTGAGATTTAGATCCGGTTGGGTGAAGATGTATTTCGGACTTTGGTGATCAGTGAAGATTTCACAGCGATTACCAAGAAGGTAATGTCGCCATGTTTTGAGTGCGTGGACTACAGCTGCAAGCTCTAGGTCATGTGTAGGATAGTTATCCTCATGTGGACGCAACTGTTGAGATGCGTATGCGATCACTTGACTATCTTGCATGAGTATGCAACCTAGTCCTTGTCGCGAGGCGTCACAGTAGATAATAAAATCCTTGGAAAAGTCTGGTGCTACCAGTACGGGTGCAGATGTCAGGCGTCTTTTCAGTTCCTGAAAGCTGGACTCGCACTGTGGGGTCCACTCAAACTTTTTATCTTTCTTGAGGTGTTCAGTTAGAGGTTTAGCAACCTTGGAGAAATTCTCGACAAAGCGTCGGCAATAGCTCGCTAAGCCAAGGAAACTCCTAACTTGCTTGACCGATTCAGGGGGAGTCCAATCAAGGACGGCTTGAACTCGCTCGGGATTGACAGCAATACCCTTGCCAGAGATCACATGACCTAGATAGGTCACTTTCGGCAACCAGAATTCACATTTAGAGAATTTGGCATTAAGGCAGTGCTCTCGAAGTTTCGTCAATACCAGACTTAGATGCTCGGCCTAATCTTTCTTGTTCTTGGAGTAGATGAGTATATCATCGAGGTATACCGCGACGAATTTATCCAAATACTTCATGAATATAGAATTCATTAGCCGGGAGAAGGTGGCTGGGGCATTGGTTAATCCGAAGGACATGACGGTGTACTCGTATTGGCCATAACGAGCAACAAAAGCCGTCTTGGGAATGTCCCCGTTCTTGATTTTGATTTGATGGTAGCCCAACCTCAAATCCATTTTGGAAAAGACTGAGGATCTAGCGAGCTGATCATACAGGTCGTTGATCCTGGGGAGCGGATACTTGTTCTTTATGGTGACCAGATTGACAGGTCGGTAATCTACAACCATCCGTTCCATTCCATCCTTCTTCTTGACGAAGAGGACGGGTCAAGCCCAAGGGGAAGAACTAGGATGGATGAAACCCTTTTTCAAAGACTCATCGAGTTGTTTCTTAAGCTCAGCTAAATCTAGGGTGCCTTCTTATAAGGTCTCCTAGAGATCGGGACAGTTCCTGGAATAAGATCTATCACGAACTCGACATCTTTGTCAGGTGGAACACCTGGCAGTTCTTCTGGGAAAACATCTGGAAAGTCACGGACTACCAGAATATCTTCGAGTTCTGGTAGAGGGCTGGCGTTAAGAGAGTAGAGCTGACGCTCAGCCATTCGGGTCAAGACATTGACTGTCTTGCCGGATGGGTGTGTAAGTTGTACGTTCCTAGTGTAGCAATCAATCTTGGCGTAATGAGTTGACATCCAATCCATACCCAAGATGATGTTTATGTCCGAGGACTTGAGAGCGATTAGAGATGCAAGGAAAACAAGTCTATCGACAAGGATTTCATTTCCATGGCTTACCCTAGAGGTTTGCCACTTTGAACCAGGAGTTTGAATAACCATGGAAGTAGGCATGTCACAAAAAGTCATGTTGTGCATTCGAGCATATCTCTCAGATATGAACGAATGGGATGCTCCAGTATCGAAAAGAACAGATGCCGGATGGAAGTTAACGAGAAGCGTACTAAGGACGACGTTAGGATCCTCATAAGCTTCCTCAGCAGAGACATAGTTGACATGACCACGTGCAGTGGGGGTTGGCTTGACATAATTCACCTTACCGGTTGGCTTACCACGGCCAACGGGTTTTCCTGGCTGGTTCTGGGGACATTCTCGCATGTAGTGCCCCGGTTCTCCACACTTGAAGCATGTCACAGTGCCAGTGCGTGGAGCAAATTTGGTAGGTGGTCCTCCAGAAGTCTTGGCAGGTGCATACTGTTGAGTTGGGCGAGGCGCCTCATAGGATGGCCTCGGTGTGTACTTGGGTGGCAGAGCAGTGTTAGGAACCCACACACGCGCTTGTGAGAGCTAGGGCCGGATGAGGAACCAGAGTCACGAGGATGCTTGCCTATGGCTTCGAAATCAGTCTGGCCCGTCTCAGCACTGATAGCTTTGTTTACCATCTTCTGGAAGGAAGTGCACTCGTGCAGACGTAGATCTCGGTGGAGTTCACGGCTGAGTCCCTTGCGGAACTTCGTCTGCTTCTTGGAATCGGTGGATACTTCCCCAGGTGCATAGCATGCCAAGTTGCCAAACTCGCGACTATAGCCATCCACAGTTAACCGGCCCTGGGTGAAATTGCAGAATTCCTCCCGCTTGCGATCCATGAGACCTTCCGGAATGTGATGCTCACGGAATGCCTCACTAAACTCAGCCCAAGTAGTGATTTGGCCAGCAGGACGCATAGCCTCAAAGTTCTCCCACCAGAGACTGGCAGGGCCCTCAAGATGGTAGGCGGCGTAGGTAACCTTGTCAGCTTTGGCCACACGGGCAGAGTGTAGCTTGTGGGTGATACTACGAAGCCAGTCATCCGCATCCAGAGGTTCGGTGGAGTGATGGAACTTCGGTGGGCACATCTTGATAAAATCGTTGATTGACACCACGTCATTCCTCTGACGGAACCCAGTGTTCTGCTCTATGCGTTCCAGCAGACGGTTGGTCTCTCTCTTGTTCTGTTCTGCCTCGAGCATAACTTCAGCCAAGGAGGGTGGCTGGGGCAGATTCTCATCTCTAGCCCCACTAGCCTCACCCTGCTCCTGAGCAGCAGGAGTGCTGCGAGTGTCGACCATCCTAGGAAAACAAAACAACGGTTTAGACAAGGATGGCAAAAACTTGACATAGGAGTGCAGAATGTAATGGATGACACGGAATGCAGAGATGTTCATCCGTACGGCATGGTAATATAGAAACTGCCATATATACACCAGTGGTCATACACACCATACATAGCTTAGTACAAGCCAAGGCTAAAGTACAACTGCGGTGAAAGACGATACATCTCATCAGAGGCATTCCAAGCTCCTATACATTATTTAACTACACCTCCGGAACTCAGTACTAGCTAAGTCATATTCCACAAGACGCGCAGGACTGTGGAAATACAACTACTACGATACTACTTCTACCACGGTCTAGCTCAGACATTCCCGTAGTAATCTTCGTAAAGATTACCACCATTGCCTGGGAGTGGAACAGATGGATCTTGAAACTCTCGAGCCCTCGAAGGCTGTGGACCATAGGGACATCGATGTGGCCTCGGGCCTGATGCTGGTGGTAACCGACGCCCACGTGGAGGTGTAATACCCCCAACGTCACGCCAATATATACGATCAGGCAGACGAGTCCGCACGGGGTACAAATCCCGCATATCCAGATATTCGGCGTGCACAACAGGTGCAAGCTGTGTCAAAGTAGTCCAGTGGGCGGCTCGAGTGTTATACAGCCCCATTCGGAGGGCACGGACGTCATGGTCCCTATCCTCTAGCATCTGAACAGTAGTCTGAAGCAGTGGCTCCTCATGAGCAGCATCAGTATATAGTCCAGTGTAGTAGCCTTCCTCTCCGGGAAGTGAGGCTGGCATGTAACAGAACTCAGTGTTCAGCAACAGGGCATGCCTAGCCCGGAGGATGGTCATCATCGAATAAGCGGCATCCTACACTGCCATCTCGATAGTAACCCCGAGTCCACAAGACCAATGGATGGGGTCATTAGCTCTGGGGTATGAGGGGTATATCCGGACTGTGCAGAAATACTGACTCTGATTAAAATCCCGGTACTGTTCCTCCACGGTGTACTCAGGATACCAGTGGTAACCGGTCTCAGTCAACACACGGAATAGCATGGCCGTGTGACCGGGCACATTAATGCACCGAGTCAAACGAACCACTTGGTGAGGTGTGCGGCCAGACATCTGAAACACGAAGTAATGCAAAGGCATTAGTGTTTCTGGAAGAAATCGGGCAGCATAACAACTGTAAATGATCAAAAATGATTTTGAGACATCATACAAATGATAGCATATCCACTCAACAATATCATATCAAGGTTCCGGGTCCAACAAATCATCATACTATAAGGGTAGAAACTGAACTAAGGCTTAAAACATACAATCCTAAGAGTCTACGGATTAGTAACACGTGAACCTAGTAATGATAAGAGGCCTAGTCCTAAATCCCCGTGGAAAGAATAGACTGACTCAGATCAGAAGGGCATAAGGTAAAGGAGTAAAAGAACCTTACGTTCCCTGCCACAATCAAGTCCCCTACATATAACTAAGAATTTTTCTAGACTCAACATCGACCAGTTTGGCTTGAGAAACCTACAGGCAGTTCGGCTCTAATGCCAACGCTGTCAGGACCCTGATCCTAAGTCACACCGATCTAGCTGTAACACGTCATATCACTTTGCGGCCTCACGCACGGTATCCCCATGGGTGCCACCTTACCTGGCCTGGGACCGTTTGCGCATTTTGGCACACGTATATGACAGTGTCGCTAGCATCCATATGACAGAGAACCCGGGCCGACATGGCTAGTTATAAACCAAAAGTGGCACTAAATTACAGAGACATGCATCCATGACACAGCAACGAACGTGTCGTTCATCAACGTATGAACCCAAGTCGTAGCAAGCTACATGGACTTAAAGGAACAACGCGTGACATTTCCCCTAAGGGACAGACACAGGAACGAAGGACACATGCCGGCCAGCCTATGTGTTCCGAGTAGTAGCAGGCTACCAAGGCTCATTGGAAGCACTAGGAGGCATTTCCCTGTAAGATAGGCTACCAAAGGAAAACAACTAGGTGTCGGATCCCACACATAAAAAGCATTTCAATCATACACACAATATGCTCAATATGTGCAAATACAACATTGCATCACAACAGAACTCTATGACTCAAAGTACTTTATTTAAGAGGCTCCAAGAGCCATACATAACATATCCATACAGGTAGGGGTCACATGACCCAACATTCAAGTCATACAGTCATACAAGCACAAGCGGAAGCTACATGTCTAAGTACAGACAACTTAGAAAATAAAACAGGCTTGGTGTAGCCTGACTATCTATAAGGCCCTTCACAAGTTCCAGATCTCCGTCTAGGTAGCAAGCTACTCGTCGACGTCAACGTCTATGTAGAACCCATCAGAAGGGGCAGGGTTCTCCTCTGCAACAGTTATTAAGAAAACATGAGTACAAAGGTACTCAGCAAGTCTTACAACAGAACCTATCATACATGCAACATTATCAACAGGGGGTAGTGGAGTTCATAGCAAAAAGCCAGCTTCGACTCTCGGCTAACCTATACTACAACTCTCAACAGATTGCAAGATATTACTACGTACACGAGTCCTCTACTCACCACAACAATACACCACCGAGGATCCTCTTCCGTCATCCTACGGAAGCGCCATCCACGGCACTCACTCTTGTCTTGAGGATTTTAGTAGTATCCATCAACTTGTCTATGAACTGTAAGAGTAATCAAGTAGTCCGTACCGCGAACAACGGCTATTCGAATAGATTGGTAACCCTGCAGGGGTGTACTTCTTCACACATGTTTTCACCACTTAGCGTCTGCACATGACATGTGCTCGGCAGACTTCAAGCGAAAGCCGATGTGGGTGTAGACCACGACCTAACCAACCACTCAAGTCTCTCGTCCAGGTTTATCGCCTATTTGGGTTCCATGCGTGGGGAGATCCGGCCGGGGTGTCGCTCACGGCCCGAAACGATGTGTACAGGGTTCCCGAGTCACCAAACGGGCAACCAGTACACCGTGCCACGTACATGTCACATCACAGCCCACCCCGAGGGTCAGCGCTGTGCACGACCACCAGTAAACTACAAACACCAGAAACTAGTTGCAACTCCTGGACAGAGAACATGGGCAGTCAATAAGTCGAGCAGGGTCATATTTCAGGGCCCAATGTGTGGTAGTAGCTGTAACTTGAATCACACATACAAATCTCAGGTCCTATGGACGGTTCTAATGAAACAACCCACCACGTACTCCTACATGGCCTTTCATCGATACCTTTACCAAAAATGTTCCACACTTCCTTCTCTTTACCGGTATGATCATTTCACTCTGATCCATCACCCAGATGAATCAGACCTGACACAACTCTAAGCATAGCAGGAAACATAAACAAATAGCATGGTGGATCACACATCACATGGCTCAATCAACTCCTACACATGCTAGTGGGTTTCAACTATTTACCGTGGCAATGACAGGTCATGCAAGGGAATAGGGTTCAACTACCGCAACAAGTAGCAGTTCACACGATGTTGCCTTAATGCAGTAAAAGAGAGCAGGAGCGAGAAGATGGGTTTGTATCAGAATGATGAATGATTGCTTGCCTGACAGAGTGCTTGTCGGGTACTGCTCTTCAGCTGGATACGCAGATGTATCCTCGGGAGCAGGACCTAACACGGAGAATACCGGCGATACAATCAATAAGCAAACAAATGCAACAATATGATGCATGCTCATGATATGGCAAGATGCATGTGTTTTGGGCTAATGCAACTATAGCCAGAAGGGTTTGAGCCTATTTGAATCGAGGATTCAAATTGAAACCAAACTATTATTTATTTAAGTGGAATATCATGTTTTAATGTATACAGCAAGGTTAACTTGCTCAAACATGCATGAAACCAGTTCCATTGGAAAGATTGAATTTTTCAGATCAATTTTCATATATTAATCTTTTCCATCAGAGCTACTGTTGAATTTATATGATTTTTTTGAAGTTTAAAGCATTTTCTTGAATTTCCTGAATTGTTTTTAAGTCAAATAATCCCAGAAAATCCTTTACTACGTCAGCATGACATCATGCTGACGTCAGCGATCCAGGTCAAACCTGACTGGTGGGTCCCTCATGTCAGTGTCTCTAGAGCTAATTCCGGTCAAAACTAGAGTTGACTGGGTTTGACTAAGCAAAGGGGCCAACTGTCAGTGACTGTGGTGGTTAATCTAATTACTGTTAGCTCCTAATTAACAGGCCACGTCAGCCCGCCGGAGTTTGGTCGGCGGCGACCAATTCGCACGGCGGTGACTCGTCGGAATCCTTGTTCCGGCGACCATTTGTCGCGCGGATGGGCTCTATGTGCTCCTGGTGATGCACCGCGTCCAACGGTGCCACTGGTTGGTCGAAAGGTCGCCGGAGTCGATGGCGACGAGCTCGTCCGCGGCGGCGCTCGCACGGAGTTGGCCGAGACGGAGTTGTGGTGCATAGTAGGAGAAGTAAGAGCTGGCATTAGCTTGCTGGTGATCTACTAATCCTAATGGCGTGCTCAGCTGTGAGGCATGGCGCCTGTGGCCACGGCGGCGAGGTGGCCGGCGGCGGTGAGCTACGGTCAGCAAGGGGGCGGTGGCTACAAGGCGTAATCGAGCCCGTGGAGAGAGGGGTTCGAAGCGTGAGCTCACAGCGGTCACAGAGGGCGTCGAAGCGAGCTCGGGGGAGGTCGGACGGCGGCATACGGGCGGCGGCGATCTCTGGTGCCGAAGGTTGAAGACGACGGCGAGGAGGGCATTGCAGGGCTTCTGGCGTCGTGTGCGTTGGTGGGGAGCTTCGGGGCGATGCGGCGGAGCTAATGGTGCGTCGGGGAGGCGAGGGAGTGGCGTAGGGCGCGGTGGCAGCAATCGACGGCGACGAGCTCGCTCGATGGAGCTCGGCGGAGGGGAGAGAGGAGGGCAAAGACTCAGGGGAGAGGGGGAAACGGTCGAGGTGGTCTGCGTGGCGTCGTCCGTTTCCATCCAGAGGGTCCAAGGCCAGCCAGGCAGGCAGGAGGTGGCCGGCGCGTCGGCGGCGCTCGCCACCGAGCTGCTTCGTGCGCTGGCACGACGAAGAAGACGGGGATGCCCCTGGTGGGCTGGGCCGTCTGGGCCAGGCAGGTAGGTGGGCTCAGGTAAGTCTGCCTTTTCTATTTTTTTCTATTTACTTTCTGTTTCATTTCTTTTGCAACTTTGTTGAATTAAATAAAATTCCAGAACATTTTTATAACTCATGAAACTAGTCATGCCCACTGTATATAATATGAACAGTATGGAACATTTTAGTTTATGAATATTTGGGCACATAAAATATTTTATACTCCCTCCATTCCACAATGTAGTGCTTCCTCTATCCTCGTGCTTCAACTTTGATCGTAAATTTAATCAACGAGACCGTCTGCGGCGGGAGCAAAAGTTATACCAATGAATTCGTATTCAAAAAAAGTTTTCAATCATGTAATTTTTTCTCCCGCCGCAGTCGTTCTCATGGGTTAAATTTATGGTCAAAGTTGGACCTCGGAAGCGCGGGCGCACTATATTTCGGAATGGAGGAAGTAGCATTTAAATGCCCAAATGCAAATACCATATGAATTAATCGAGAGACCTTGGGTGTCCTAGAAAATTGTGCACCATTTTTGGCAGAGGTTTAAGACCAAGGCAGAAATGATGAACATTTTTGAAGGGCATTTTGGGTACACTGGAAAAGATTTTATTAAACCCTAGTTGTTTGAAGAGGGGTGCTGGGGTTTCTGTCATTCCCATTTCAAGTTTCTTTGGAAAGTAAACATGATGCACACTCTAGCTAGTCCTAATGCAAGCACTGACTAGGGATGTGACATACATGATGTTGATAGTTTGCATGGTTACCATCACGTACTCTGCCTCCCTTTATACATTTATTATTGACATACAATGTGTATGCACTTTTACACCGACATGATGTGTTCATATGTGAAGGTTTACCAATAGATGGTTTGTCAATATTTTTACTAACACACAATATGATGGTTTAAATAAACATTTACCAACAGATGGCATGTGAGCTATAGTGGGGCGTGGTGTAGTGTGCCATGCACCAAAATTAGAGTGCATCACAAAGAAGTGTAGGGTAGACTCACCCTGATCGTAGCACTACAGTAATAATGACTAATGAGCTGTCAAATCATAGGTCCAAACTTTCCCACTGTAAGTTGCTCGGATGAAGGAACCATCATGACTTCATTGAATCTGCTTCTTCAAGAAAACTACTGTACCTACAATACTGCTACCACATGCGAAGACTACGCAACACTGTATACACTGGTGATAATGTGAGGCAGACCATGTACACACTCGTACAGCCTATCACTAGCACACGTACACACTCTCCGTTGCCACTCCGAAAGTACGACGTCAACTACACATTCAGGTCAACCTATCAGCCCCAACGTTTCTCTTCGGTGAGTGTTTGCAAGTACTATAGCTTACTAAATTGTGCGGAATTAGTCGAGGTTCGACACCAAGAATCATCAAAATATTTTTTCATCAATCAAGGCCTTCTTATATGATAAACAGTTTAAACTTATGGCAAAGCATGCCATATATTACATCAAAAGCTGGTGAGGATACATCTTTTTCCATAACCCGGAGAGGGTTCGCATGATTCACTATAAAAAAAGTAGCAAGTACCGCCCACGCATCATTCTGTTCATTAAACAGTGCAAACTACGTTGAAAGACTAGCACGGCCAAATATTTCTTATCATCGATCTCTGGGGCAATGTCCATAGGAAGGACAGCGACATGGGGATCAATCTCTGAAGCAATATCCATAGGATGGACCGCGATAGTGCAATCATCAAGGACGTCCACCAACACCTACACAACCCTAACATATTAGCAAAGACATTGCAAATAATAAAAAACACAACTATGGTAAACCATTTTTTTACCTTGTGCAACTCACCAGGGGATCTCATCCCTCCGGGGGCCATCTCCTTGAAGGGGCCATCTCCACGCCGGGGAAATACTGCTTCTCAACGGCCACTATCTTCTCAAACCCGGCATTGAGGCTCTCATAGGTGGTCATTAGGGTTTCTGGGGTAGGCATGGTGGGGCCCTTGCTATTCTTCCAGCTTTCTTTGTTCAGGATTTCTTCTGCCAACGTCCTCAACTCTTTGGAAAGTGCTTGTTTTTTGGAGTTCTTCATCTCCATGGGTTGGCGCGCCAACATCGCCAACTCATTGGCCGGTGCTCGCTTCTTGGGGATCTCTTTCTCCAGTGGGTTGTCCGCCGGCAACTCTTTGCCCAGTGCTCCAGGATCCATCAATAAACTGACAAACAAAAAGCAATTGAAAGGAAACCACAATCACAATGAAAATGGGAAAAGAATAGGCAGTGAGAATCGGTTAGTTCTTCGCGAAAAGAATGTTCATGGGATGAAAACAGAGTAGCATCACTGATTCGCCCACCTTTTCTTCATCGGTATAGAAGAAAAATGGCAGAAGTGACTAGCCTAGAGTGTGGTTTTGTTCAAGATAGTGGAGAAAGGGCTTCAATAAGCGTTCCAGTGAAATAATGGTTGCTTCGCCCGTCCAACTTACCAGGCCACTTTACCATTCCTGGTAAAGGTGTGGGTTTTGTGATATGATGGGTCATGACGGCCACACCAGGGTGACTACAGAGTCTCTACTGTAGCACTTCGCTGTGATTTTGTAGGTGGCACGTCGGATCGGATGCTTGGGGTGTGTTTCGATTATGGGAAACCAAAACCTCAACCAAAATATTGTAGGACAGAGGAGGAGCTGGCAATAGTAGTACTCCATTAAAACTGTACTCCCACTTATATAAAATATAAATAAAATTTCATGTTGGTGGAGCCCATGTTTTCCGATAATTTGGGCCGTGGGCTTGTTTAGAAATTTTATGAGGCGGTGGTTGTTCACTTAATTGAGGGTCGAGTACCACACGTCAATGAAACAGAGTGCGACCTGACACATCGTCAGGGATAGACCAAAAGTTGTTAGCTAGCAAGCTTTAATGAGCACTAAATAGTTCGGATCAATATGCTCGTGGCTCGCTTCTTAATGAACAAATCCAATCATCAATTTGATCTTGTTACGCTTAACGAGGTTAACGAATGAGCTAACGAGTTTCATGAGTACCTCGCTAATCTCGTTAGTAAAAGCACAACACATATATCATCTTACGTGAAAAAAATTTTATGGCACTCATAGGAGGCAACAAACTTGTGAATTTCCTTTTGCAGTCACCATCTTACTTCTTAAAACTCGCATCTACACAGTCGTCACATAGACGGCAAAACATCATCTGAATCTGTTAATGAGCGTTCATCTGCTAAATGAGCTTCTAACGAACCAAGCCGAGCAGGTTTTTTTGCTTGTTAGTCTTATCGAGCTTAATGAGCCCAACCTTAATGAGCACGAGCTTAACGAGCTGACCAGTTCGTGTATCCACACATCGCTTGGAATAAGCGGGTAGCTATCTCAAAAAACAATGAACAACTGAGAAAAGGCGACATGGTAGGTACACAATTTTAAACGATTGTTCTCTTGACGTCTTAGACAATTGTATTGATGGAGTGAAGAAATAAAAATACTCCACAATACTTATATAGTTATATATGTATGTGTGCGTGTGTGTGTGTGTGTATGCAGGAGCCTCTGCGCTTGCTAGCTAGTCTTGCCCTATTCACACACTATCATCCTATCTAGATCTAAACAAGATAGCGGTGTTTCATACATCATTTCTATCCTCACAATTGGTTACACATCCAGATGCGTCCCCTCCACATGGGGGAAGGGGAGGAGGTGCCGCATTTAGGCCGTCGTCGACGGTGAAGGAGGATACCCAGTACCGTTCGCACCTATATCTCTGGTCGAGCGCCGGCCCAGGAGGTCCTCTCATGCCTTCGTCATCGTCAAAGTGTGGACGGATCTTGCCTCACGCCCCCCTCCTAGCCACACCCGGCAACCTGAGGTATATCTTCCTTCGAAAGCGGCCTAGCTCTAGTTCCCCAGATCGTTACGTCGTTGCATGTGCATCATTTTCTACGTCTGATCCCCCCACGCAGATAGGATCGATCAAATTGTTCAATGCCACCTTTTTTTTCTATTGTTAGAGGTAAAGCTACTTCACGGAGTCGAATCTTTTTACCTGACTTAAACAGGAAAGGAAGGGGGAAAAGATGTAGTATGTATTCTACATAGGACTTGGTACAAATAGAAAAGGAAGGTGCTGCAAGTATTACACACTGGCCATCCAACCAGTCTCTTGGTCGAAAATGGAAATAAAGGGAAAACGATGTACACACTTGTATGACTAGGATTAGATTTGCTATCCACACATACTGATAGGTGGCTAATGTCAAAAAATGTGACCAACCCAGATATGCACTATCCCATGCCCTTATAGCAACTATTTAGCTGTTCCTAATCTAATGCACCTTGTGAAATGATGCCATGCCATTGTTATAAGTCATGACAAGTTTAACCAATTGTTTTTGCAAATAATTGTTTGTGACTCTTGTCTGTTTCCTTGGTAGATTTTGTCCAAACAGGGATATCTCAATTTCACCTAGTTGGTATTCCAACATTATGGTGCACTGCACATAACACTTTGTAAAAGAAGTGATTTTTGCGTAGTTTAACTGGAATGTCATACTAGAACTGTTGGTCAATTTCAGTGGAACTGCACAAAGGGAGATATGTGTTCCAAACCCCATCATCCATATTGGCACCCTAACCTTCCCTTAAGTAAGAATGATATTTAATGTTGTGACACCCCGAGACCGGTGAGTCAGGTGTCTTCCAGTTGTTCGCTGCCATTGCCATGTCATTTGCTTGCGTGTTGCATTTTGACATGTCATCATGTGCATTGCATCTGCATGTTTTCAAAACGTGCATCTGGACGAGCCCCCTCATCCTTTCCGTTGTCCGTCCTGAGCCCAGACACACTCGCACGCGCCTGCGGCATCTCCGAAATATTTATTTTATAAGTTGCCGAAAAACGTTCTCGGAATGGGGTGAAAGTTGGCGTGAGGTCTTATTATAGTGTAGGTAGACCGCCTGTGAAACTTCGTCGCATTCGGAGCTCGTTTGATAGCCCATCCATCAAACATATAGCGGCACCATTGCTGGTATTGTCGTCGGACGGTTTGGTCTCCCAAACTCCCGCCGGGCCTCTCCCTCTCTTCTCTCACCGCAGCCCAAACCCCCTCATATTCAGTCCACTAGGCCTACCTAGACCCCCTCGACTGCGCGTCCGAAACTTACCCGAACCCGACCCGGACTATCATTACCGATGGGTTTGGATCATCCCCGAACGTCCCTAAAATATCTTCGGTTTCTCTTTTGGACTCCCTAAACTATTTATCTTGACCACCCGATTTCGATGGGAGGGACCAAATAGCATCAACCAAGTCCAACTTGCTATATATAGTCCAACCCTAGACCAATCCCTAAAACCTAGGCCTCTTCTCCCGTCGATCCCCTCAGCTGCCGCCATCCCCAACCTCTCACCTTCTTCCTTGGGATTGCCCCAGATCCATCGATGCTGCCACCTCCCTCCTCGATTTCCCCCTCGACCAAACCAGTGTGCCTCCCTGGTCTCATCCTCGCTTTGCCCACCGAGCCAACCGCAGCTCACCTGCCCGCATGAGCGCCCGTGCTCCCGCAGGAGAGAGCCAAGGCCTCGCTCCACTGCTCATGATCGAGGGATCACTTGACCCCATGCGCCACCACCGGCCGGCGACCTCGCCGAATGTCGGGACCCCGATCCTAAGTCACCCCGGTCTAGCATGTAACACGTCATATCACTTTGTGGCCTCACGCATGGTATTCCCACGGGTGCCACCTTACCTGGCCCGGGACCGTTTGCGCATTTTGGCTCACGTTTATGATATTGTCGCTAGCATCCATATGACAGAGAACCCAGGCCGACATGACTAGTTATAAACCCAAGGTGGCACTAACTTACAGGGACAGGCATACATGACCCAGCAACGAACGTGTCGGTCATCAACGTATGAACCCAAGTCGTAGCAAGCTGCAAGGACTTAAAGGAATAACGCGTGACATTTCCCCAAAGGGACAGACACAAGAATGAAGAAGGACACATGCCGGCTAGCCTAAGTGTTCCGGAGCAGTAGCAAGCTACCAAGGCTCAGTGGAAGCACTAGGAGACATTTCCCCATAAGAGAGGCTACCAATAGGAAACAACTAGGTTGTCGGATCCCACACATACCAAGCATTTCAATAACACACACACAATATGCTCGTGCAAATACAACATGGCATCACAACAAGACTCTATGAAACAAAGTATTTATTCATTAGACAACTACAAATGAAAAAGGCTGAAGAGCCTGACTATCTACAACACTCGTACAAGATTGTAGCTGAGGTAACAAGCTACTTGTCGAAGTCTAAGCGGAACTACTAGTGAGACAGAAGTCTCATCTACAAAACATAAATTAAGCAAACATGTGTACAAAGGTACTCAGCAAGACTTACATCAGATCCTATCATACATGCATTTGTATCAAGAAGGCAAAGTGGGGTTTAGTTGCAGCAAGCCAGCTTGGACTCAGTGGTTATCCTGTACTACGACTGCTGGTAACTCTTTTGAGGTGGCGCACACGAGTCCACTAAGCACCACACAATACACCACTATGAATTCATCCGCGTCTCCCTATGAGAAGGCCATCCATAGCACTCACACTTGTCTTGAGTATTTTAGAGTATCCACTTCAAGTTGTCTATGTACCATATAAGCATCCAAGAAGTCCATAACCGTGGACCCGGCTATTCGAATAGATCATGATATCCCTGCAGGGGTGTACTTCTTCACACACGCTCTCGCCACTTACCGCCATGTACATGTCGTGTATCTCGGCAACCTTCAAGCGGAAGCCTGGCGAGGGTGTCGGTCATGACCTGACTAACCATACAAGACTCTAGTCCAGGTTTATCGCCTATTCGGGTTCCATCCGTAAGGAGATCCGGCCGGGGTATCGCTCACGGCCCCAAATGATGTGCGCAGGGTTCCCAAGCCCACCTCGCTGGATGGATCTACGCTTGGTACACCGTGCCACGGTGCCTAGTCTGTCCCAAGCCCACCTGGCCGAGTGCCACTTGGTAGACTACTAGCATTACCTACAAGCACCAGAAACTAGTTGCAACTCCTGGACAGAGATCATGTTGATTAATAAGTCGAGAGGGGTCGAGTTACCGGAACCCAATGTGTGGTAGTAGCTAGTCATTGGACAACATACACGTAACTCAGTTCTTAAGGACGATTCTAGCGAGACAACCCACCATGTACTCCTACATGGCGTCTCATCGCTACCTTTACCAAATCGTGTTCACACACATGACTCTCAGCATCAGAACATATCACTGCACTCCAAGTCATTCGCAATGAATCAAACCTGACACTCTCTAAGCAGTAGCAGGCATGGCATGGTAAGATCACAACATGGCACAACCAACTCCTACACATGCTAGTGGGTTTCAACTATTTACTGTGGCAATGACAGGTCATGGAGAGGAATGGGTTCAACTAGCGCAACATGAAGTAGCAGTTGAATCGTTGTTGTCCTAATGAAATAACGGAGAGAAGGAGTAAGAGAGGGATTGTATCGGAATGAACAAAGGGGTTTGCTTGCCTGATAAAACAACGGTAGAGCACTGCTCCTCTGACAGGTACTCTGGAACGGTCTCCGGAGCTGGACCTATCGAGAAGAACCGTGCCGACAATCAAACACAAGCATATGCAACAATATGATGCATGAACATGGCATGACTATGAGATGTTGTTTGAGCTAATGCAACTAGCATTTATTTGGGTGAAGTCCATTTGAACCAAGGGTTCAAATGCAACTCCAAACTTAAGCATTTAAAATGATATTTATGTGTTTTCATATATTCAGCAGGTATAACTTCTTTTGTCATGCATGAAACTAGTACATATGGATAGATTGAATTTTTCTAATAAATTTTCAAATATAAATTATTTCATTCAGAGCTACGGTTGAATTTATGTGTTTTTTTGAAGTTTAAACAATTTTTTGTATTTTCCTGAGTTAAAACAAATCCAGAAAATCATTTATTGCGTCAGCACTACATCTTGCCTGCGTCAGCAAGTCAGCAACGCTGACTCAAGTCAAACCTGACGTGTGGGGTCCACACGTCAGTGGCTCAGTAAACTAACTAAGTTAGTTAGCCCTAACTAACTGGGCAGGGCCCACTAGTTAGTGATTGTAGTAACTAACCTAACTAGTTAATTAGTTTTAACTAGAGTACTTAGTCGGGCGAGGCCCGCAAGTCAGTGAGAGAGAGGGGGAAGTCAAACCGGGCAGTGGGTCCAACCCACGCCGGTCAACTGGCCAGCGGTCGCCGGCGTTTAGCCGCCGGCGAGTCCAGACGCGGCGGTGCGCTGCGGGATTCGCCTACAGAGCGTCGTTTGGCACGCGAAGCACAGCTACGGGATGCGGACGCTCGTCCGCATCCATCCGTGGTGGTGGCGTGGTCGGGGAGTGGCCGGAGTGACGCCGGTGACGAGCTCGGCGCCGGCCGAAGCTCGGTCTAGCTCGGACTCGTTGCTGCAGTGGCCTAGACGGGGCGGCGCTAGCACGTACGTCTCCCACGCGATATGGGGAGTGCAAGGGGCACAAGCTCGGGACAATATGGTCACCGGAGCACCACCAGCGACGAGCGCGGGCGGCGGCGTGTGCGGGTGGATGCGGTGTGGTAGCTACGGCATGTGAGAGAGGGAGCGGAGAGGGGGACCAGGGGCAGGAGCTCACGGCGGTTGCGACGAAGCGAACGGCGAGCTCGGTGAGGTTCTGGAGCGGTCGGGGTGGCAAGAGGGATCTCCGGCGACCGGCGATAAAGACGACGACGGTGAGGACTCCACAGGGCGTCCGGCGACGCACAGCTCGACGGGGAGGACGAGGAGGACACGACGAAGCTCGTGGACTAGCCGGAGAGGCGAGGCCGTGGCTATGAGCGCGGCAACGGCGAACGGCGGCGACGGTAGCGGTCGGCCGTGTGAGAGAGAGAGCGAGGGAGAGGGAAACAGGGCGAGCAAGGGGGAGAGATCGATCCGGACGGCACCGAGGAGAAGAAACGCGGCGTTGTGCTGTCCCGGGGACGCAGACAGGCAGCTGGTGGCGTGGCGCACTCGCCGTGCGCGCGCGCCGAGCACGCGTCTCGCCTACTGGCGCGAGGTGGGGGGACGGTGCGGTGGCCAGCTGGGCTGGGCCAGAGAGGCAGCAGGCCAGGCCAGCAAGTGGCCCAGGTAAGTCCAGGTAAACTCTCTCCTTTCTTGTTTTGTTTTTCTTTTCTATTTCTGACATTTGTTTTGATTTGAACTAAATCATTTAAAATCTTCTGACAACTTTGCAGGGACCTAAGGAATTAATCCAAGCCCCTCACAAGTGTCTAGAATTATTGGACATATATTAAAAATATAAGAAATATATATCCAATGCAAATAATTATTGCATTAATTCCAAATGCTCAAATAAATATTTATGAGCTCCTAAAAATATTGGTTTGAATTTTACTTCTCACCAATATTTTCTGAGAGAAACATGAACATTTTCTTGGACCCTTTTGGAGCAATTTTTATCTGGGTCATTTTTTTAAAAGATTCCCGAGGCTTTCACATGTCCCCAATTCAAATTCATTTGAATTTTAAACATGAAGCAACACCAAAGCTAGCCAAGTGCATACCAGAACTAGGGTTGTGACAACTCGCCCCCACTCGAAAGAATCTCGTCCCGAGATTTAGGAGTCGGCGGAAAGAAAGTGGGGTACTCCAGTCGGAGATGATCTTCTCGCTCCCAAGCAGCTTCTCTCTCGGAGTGATGAGACCACTGAACCTTGAGAAACTTGATGTTATGATGTTGAGTGACACGCTCTGCTTAATCCAGAATGCGAATGGGGTACTCTCGATATGTGAGGTTATCTTGGAGATGAAGCATTTCGTGGTCCACTCCGCGGATGGGATCCGAGAAGCAACGCCTGAGTTGAGAGATGTGGAAGACAACCTCTCCTCGTTTAGCGAGAATGAGAAAAGGACCAATTTAACGAGGAGCCAACTTTCCCTTGATACCGAAACGATGAGTACCCTTCAAAGGAGTAACCTGAAGGTAAGCTTTGTCGCCAACTTCATAAGCCACTTCCTTATGATGACGATCATACTAGCTCTTTTGACGAGACTGGGTTGTTTTCAAATTCTCACGAATAATGCGAACTTGCTGCTCTGCTTCCTGGATCATATCCGGTCCAAAGAATTGTCTTTCACCGGTTTCTGACCAGTTCAAAGGTGTTCGACATCTTCGTCCATTGAGAATCTCAAAAGGAGCTTGCTTGAGACTGGATTGATAGCTATTGTTATAAGCAAACTCGGCGAAAGGAAGACATTTCTCCCAATCCATACCGAGTGAGATAATGCAAGCTCTAAGCATGTCTTCGAGAATTTGGTTAACCCGTTCCACCTGACCACTTGACTGAGGGTGGAAAGCGGTACAGAAGGAAAGATGGGTGCCCATGGCAGTCTGGAAACTCTTCCAGAAATGAGAAGTGAAAAGACTACCACAATCTGAATTGATCTCTAGTGGAACACCATGAAGTGACACTATTCGAGAAATATAGAAGTCAGCGAGCTGACTAGCAGTGATACTCTCTCGAACAGGTAGGAAGTGAGCCACTTTGGAGAGACGATCAATGACTACGAAGATAGCATTATTCCCTCTCTTGGTCCTGGGAAAGCCGGTGATGAAGTGTAACATCCCAAATTTTCAATTTGGAATGTTATAAATAGATCATACTGCATTGCATGCTCTTTGCATTTTTGTTGTGGCGTTCCTCGAAATTCTAAGCAACTCAAGGACCTACGAAGAGAGATGGGAATTTTAACGTTTTCGTATTTGAGTTCGCTCGAATACCGACACGAAGACAGTGTGATTTTAATTAATTTTCTCTCCTAAAAATATTTCTAAGTACAATATATGAGCGGAGATAATATGACTTCTCCAAAATAACAGAAATATTGGAGGAAAAATGTTAAAAATCACTTTTGGTATTTTTCTGTATTTATTTGCGATTTTATTTGCATAGGAAAAATGCGTGTTTTTCAAAATTACATTTAGGTCCGAGAAAAATGTTCACTTTGTCATAAATATTATTAGAGGACGGTGAAACTTTATTTCGGGATTTTTGGAGTCCGTTTAGTATTTCTTTCGTTAGTTTTTCTGCGCCAGGACTCTTTTTAAAAAAAAAAATAAGGGCAAACCGAGTTAGGGCCGTACTAGCCCAGGTCTCTGGGCTTTATATAGCGCCCCGCATGCCCGCTTAGCCCCAGCCGCCGCCCAGCGAACCCTAGCCCTCCTAGCGCCGCGCCGCCGCCCGCGTGACACGCCGCCGCCGCCAGCTGCCGCGCCGCCCGCCACGCGCCGCCGTGCCGTCGCTGCCGTGCCTCGCCGCCGCGCCGCCGCCCGCCGGACCCGCCGGAACTTCGTTGGAGTACATCGATTCGAGGTAGCCATCGGTTTTTTTTAACCGATCGGTTCTTTTCGTAAACCGTAGATTCGTTTTTTTAGGTTTAGATCGGTTATGTTTTCTTCGGTTTAGCTATTTAGCGGACGTTCGTCCATACATTCGTTTTAACGAACGCTTTTCATCCGTTAGTCGCAGACAGCGAACGTTCGTTCATTAGCTTGTTCGTCAATTTTCTTTTTCGGGGTATTTATCCGCGATTATTTCGATCGCGATTTCTGCCCTGATCTTGTTTTTCGTTTTTCTTTTCGCTCGACAGTCGGAATCAGGTGATTCAAAATCCTAGATCTTCGTCTCGACGCCCTCTTTCTGTTTAACCAACTTGAACAAAGTTTTGGCTACTGTAAAATTTGACTTTAGATCAATTAGTAACCGGAGCTCGTTTCTTTCGCAGTTTGAGTTTCGTTGCTTCTTTCGATTTGATTCTTTTTGCAAACCGGAGTTCTTAAGTTGAACTTTCTGGTTAGATCTTGTCTTTTGGTGTTTTGTTTGTGCATCATTGCTTGTTTGCTTATGTATGCTATTGTTTGCTTGCTATAGAATACCCGGACTGTGAAGCGTGCTAGTACGAGTCTCTAGGTTTTGCGAATCGTCAGTAAGGCAAGTAACACTTTGATCATACCTCTTTTTACCCAGTTTTTATGCATTAGATCAAACCCTCACACATTGCATGAGTAGGATCTCTTAACTTGTGGGACTGGGAAGTAGTTTGAGGTAGAACCTATTACCTGCATTATTTTCAAACCCTTGGGAATTACCTCTACGTTTGCTTAGGTGGCTATGCTATGCTCGTAGACGTGGTTTGGGTTTGATTGAAATCCATGACATATGTGAGTTGTTAATTAAGGATTCAACTTAAGGTGGCTACTTCAATACACATCTGGGTGGATTGGTTGCAGGGCACCTGGGGAATCCAGTGTTGTCCTAGGAAATCCCGGGGTTCTGTTTGATTTTTCCTATGGAATGCCAACCAGGCTCAAAGGGATCATAAAACTATTCATGCTAGAAACTTACATGTGCAGCCACATGCCAATATGGGCTCTGGCATAGTTGAATAAGTTGTGGGAAACCTTTCCGTGATGGGCTAGCAGATGTAGAGGGATTGTAGGTGTACCGGCCTATCTATCCGATTAAGGGGACCTCTTCGGAAAGACTGTGTCTCGGTCATCCGTTTCTCAAACACCATGCAGTGCGAGAAACCAAACGGGGGCGATCGAGTCTGGTGGGAAAAGTGCACAAACACCTGCAGAGTGTACAAACTAATCATGATTAGCCGTGTCCCCGGTTATGGACAACTTGAGTATCTGGTACTTGAATTATTGGTTGATCTCATCACTCTATAATTTAATTTGTTGGGTTCATGATAACTTTAATTTGGGATTGAGTTATCTAGTACCTTCTCAATGATTTTCAACTACCATGATAGTTAAAATAAAATTTATTCCTATGTTGTAGGGATAAATTGGTTTTACGCAAAAACTTTAACCTTAGAGCCTCCACCAGCCAAATATGCATATAGTGTTAGCCTTTACTCTGTTACTTGCATTCTTTGTGTTATCTTGCCAGCATATTCCACGTGCTAACCCATTTTCGGGCTGCAACATATTACGTTGCAGACTTTTCAGGCGAGGAATAAGACGTGCTAGGTCGTTTGTCATGCACTCAGCTATGCCATTGGAGTTGATGGACTCACTTATCTTCCAAGCCTTCCGCTGTTATTTTGTTATATGGCCTTAAGCCATAGATTTGTCTAATAAGTTATCATTGGAGACATTCTATGTAATGAGTGTGTGATTTCCACTCTGTTATAAATCCTTCAAGTACTGTGTGTGTCAGCATTACCGATCCAGGGATGACACAGAACACAGAGACTTCAGTCCATTCGGATCGTGGTCGCTACAAAGATGGTATCAGAGCACACGCTGACTGTAGGACATGACCACTAAGACAGACCTTAGCTCACTCTTCTGTATTCATTTCTGACTTCTCTCCATTTTCTACTTCTTTATGATGGTGGACCCAAGGAACAAGTTCACTCAACCGGATGAAGACACACCTTTTGGACGACACTTGAAGGAAGTCACTAGGTACCGAGCTTTACCGAGACCTACATCGCCACTTTACCGAAAGAGGAGAGATGGAGTATACAAGTTCAAATTCCCAGAAGAACCTTCGCACCCTCCACTGAGCCAATAGAGTTTTCTTTTGATGCGCCAACCCGGAGTCTAGGCAAGAGCATGGCCACCCACATCACGATGGGAAGGATCGGAGAAGTCTACAAGCAGGAGCTAAAGGACACCATCTACCAGGTTTGTGGACGCCGAGATGAGAGTTGGGATATGATTAGCACCCGGAAGGATAGGTCCATTGCAGCATTCATCCAGAAGTTGAACCAGTACATTCGACGACAGGAGCACCAGATGTGCGCTGGGATGATAGAATTGAAGAAGGCACTAAACAGGAATTTGGAGCTAGAGGAAGAACTTAAGTCTACTCGTGACGGATACGAGGAGGAGATGTTGATACTAGTGGAGAAGAATGATGATTTGACAAGGAAGCTAGGAGTATTCATGGGAGATCCAGCACCAGGAGGCGAAGAAGAGGAAGAAGAACCCAAGGAAATTCCTCCCGAAGATAACATTGTCATCGACGACACGGATTCAGAACCCGATGATAGTAAAGACGAAGACTATGAAGATGAAGCTGGAGCAGATATCATGGAATCTTTCGCCGATCAATATTTTTAGATGACCACCCTGTGACTAGTAGTTTACCCCCATATATTAGTATTTAGAGCACTCTTTGTAGCGGTAGTTAGATTTGTAATATCTTTCTTGAAATTGATTGGTGTGATTTGATTGTGTTTGTCTCATGTGCATATGGGTAGTGATTTTCCCTTAGACCTCAATTATGTTCTAATCTCTTCCCTCTACACCCATCAGATGCCTTCAAGATGTGAGCCCGAATTTGAGTTTCCCCCTGAGCTCACCCAGTTGATCCAGCAGAAGAACACCCTGATGCAACTTCTTGTCCAGAACACTCAGAACAACAAGAACAACAACAACAACCCTCCACCACCACCACCCGTGGACAACCTGACACGTTTCTTAAGGTTGCAACCACCCGTGTTTGCTAGCAGCATCTAACCAATAGTGGCTGATGACTGGCTACGCAAGATTGGAAGGGATTTGACCACCGCCAATTGCTCTGACGCTGAGAAGGTGCGATTTGCCGCACACCAGTTGTCTGGACCAGCCGCAGCATGGTGGGAGAACTACACAGCCACTTTCCCTATAGCCAATGTCACTTGGGAGCAGTTTCAACAAGCTTTCCATACTGCCCATGTCTCAACTGGAGCTATGAGCATGAAGAAGCGAGAGTTTCGCAACTTGCGCCAAGGAAACCGTACTATAGCTCGGTAAGTGGATGAGTTTAGTACCCTGTCTCGTTATGCCCCAGATGATGTGGCCACAGATGCCGCTAAGCAGGAGACATTTATGGAAGGGCTGAATGATGAGATGAGTGTACAGTTGATGGTGGCAACTTTCAACAACTACCAGGAGTTGGTAGATAAAGCTCTTATGATTGAAGGGAAGCACCAGCAGATTGAAAGCCGCAAGAGGAAGTATGGACAAGGAAGGAATAATTCTGGAGCCCAGTAGAAGCCCCGATTCACTCCGAATTCGGGAGGGTATACCCATAACCATGGAATTCCCCACAACCACAATGGCCCTAAGAATGGAAATGGGAATGGAGCAAGTAGTAACCAAAGCCGCTCTACATCGTCCACACCCGCCAAAAAGGATTTCAGCCACGTCACTTGTTTCAAGTGCGGGAAGAATGGACATTATGCCAATGACTGCTCTGAAGCTAAGAATGGGAACGGCAATGGAAGTGCCGGGAAGAAGCCCAACTCGTTCAACAAAGTCCAAGTGAACCACGTGACCGTGGAGGAGGTAGAAGAGCAACCAGATGCTGTTGTCGGTAAATTTTTGGTTAAGACATTTACCGGAATAGTTCTTTTTGATACTGGTGCAACGCATTCATACATTTCAATGGGATTCGTAAATAGACATAGGATGTCCTCCCGAGTTCTTAAGACCCCCATGTTAGTAAGTTCACTCGGAGCTGAGTATATGGCACACCAAGGATGTTTTCAGACGCCATTGATCATAGGACGCCACACTTTCCCCTCTGACCTAAAAGTTTTGGAGTCACAAGGACTGGATGTGATATTAGGTATGGATTGGCTATCGAAGTATGGAGGTAACATCTATTGTGCCAGTAAGTCTATTTTGCTCACCACCCTGGAGGGAAAAAGGATGAAGTATGTATCTAGTCATTCGCCTATAAGGACGCAAGTACATTCTCTCACGGGAGTTGTTCAGGAGGAAGTGCCAGTAGTAAAGGATTATCCGGATGTGTTTCCAGAGGAGTTACCTGGCATGCCACCGGATAGAGATATTGAATATTTGATAGAGTTGTTGCCTGGCACCGGACCAATATCTAAGAGACCGTATCGGATGCCAGCGAATGATCTGGAGGAGATCAAGAAGCAGATTAAGGAGTTGCTGGAGAAAGGATTTATTCGCAGAAGTTCATCACCTTGGGGAGCCACAGTGCTTTTGGTCGAGAAGAAGGATGGATCTTTAAGGATGGTCGTTGGTTATCGTGCGCTGAATGAAGTGACAATTAAGAATAAGTACCTGCTGTCGATGATCAATGATTTGTTTGACCAACTCCAGGGAGCGAAACTATTCTCCAAGATAGATCTACGATCTGGATACCACCAATTGAAGATCCGAGAGAAGGATATACCTAAGACAGCCTTCACCACACGGTACGGGCTATATGAGTATACGGTTATGTCATTTGGGTTGACTAACGCAACTGCCTATTTCATGAGCATGATGAACAAGGTGTTCATGGAGTTATTGGATAAGTTCGTCGTGGTATTCATAGATGATATTCTGGTGTACTCGAAGGATGAAGAGGAACATGCAGAGCATTTGCGTTTGGTGTTGGAGAACCTCAGAGAGCATCAGTTGTATGCCAAGTTTAGCAAATGTGAGTTTTGGTTGAAGGAAGTTGTATTCCTAGGGCATGTTATATCGGGAGAAGGTATAGCAGTGGACCCGTCAAAGTGCAGGCAGTCACTGAGTGGTTGGCACCCACTTCAGTTGGAGAGATCCGCAGTTTTCTTGGACTCGCGGGATACTACCGGAGGTTCATAGAAAATTTCTCCAAGATTGCAAAGTCAATGACGACATTGTTGAAGAAGGAGACAAAGTTCGATTGGACTGAAGAGTGTGAAGAGAGTTTCCAGGAGTTGAAGAAACGGTTGACGACAGCCCCAGTGCTGATATTGCCAGATATACGCAAGGATTTTCAAGTGTACTGCGACGCTTCACGCTTAGGACTTGGAGAAGTACTTATGCAGGATGGAAGAGTTGTTTCCTATGCATCCCGTCAACTGTGACCGCACGAGTTTAATTACGCGACGCATGATCTGGAGTTAGCAGCTGTAGTGCACACACTGAAAACCTGGAGACATTACCTTATTGGAAATCGCTATGATGTGTACACGGATCACAAGAGTTTTAAGTACATTTTCACTCAGAAGGAGCTGAACCTCAGACAAAGGAGATGGTTGGAGCTTATAAAGGATTATGATATGAAGCTGCACTATCATACAGGAAAGGCCAACGTCGTGGCAGACGCTTTGAGCCGGAATATTTATGCAAATACCCTAGTAAAAGGGGGATTGCGACAGGAGTTAGCAGAACATCTCAGGGAGCTTCGATTGGAGATAGTTCCTAGAGGTTTTGTTGCTATGTTGGAAGTTCAGTCGACATTGCTGGGAAAGATACATGAAGCCCAGAAGGATGATAAGGAAATTGCTGAGATAAGGAAAAGGATGAGTGAAGGAAAATCCAAGGGATTTCGTGAGGATGAGCACGACACCTTGTGGTTTGGGGACCAAATTTATGTGCCCAACGACCCGGAGATCAGGAAGTTGATACTGTAGGAAGCACATGATTCGCCATACTCTATACACCCCGGAAACACCAAGATGTATTTGGATTTGAAGGAACGTTTCTGGTGGACTGGAATGAAGAAGGATATTGTGGAGTATGTAGCCGTATGCGATGTATGCTAGAGTGTAAAGGCGGAGCATCAGAAGCTAGCAGGATTGCTGTAGCCTATGCCGATACCCGAATGGAAGTGGGAGAAGCTTAGCATGGATTTTATCACTGGATTGCCCAGGACCAAAGCAGGATATGACTCAATCTGGGTAGTAGTGGATCGATTAAGAAAAGTAGCCCACTTTATCCCTGTGAAAACCACATACACCAGTGCGAAGTTGGCAAAGATATACATGACCAGGATCATATGTCTGCACTGAGTTCCGAGGACCATTGTATCAGATAGAGGAACACAGTTCACCTCAAAGTTCTGGCATCAGCTACACCAAACTTTGGGAACGAAGCTGGAATTCAGCACCGCTTTTCATCCGCAGACTGATGGACAGACGGAGAGAGTCAACTAGATCCTAGAGGACATGTTGAGAGCCTGTGCGTTAGATTACGGATCTAGTTGGGATGATAATTTGCCCTACGCAGAGTTCTCGTACAACAACAGTTACCAGGCCAGTTTGAAGATGGCACCGTTCGAGGCATTGTATGGAAGGAGATGCCGAACACCGCTAATGTGGGCTGAAGTTGGAGACCGACAGTTGTTTGGACCAGACTTGATCAAAGAGTCTGAGGAGAAGGTGAAGTTGATTCGAGATAGATTGAAGGTAGCTCAGTCCAGGCAGAAGAGTTATGCAGACTCGAAGTGCAAGGAGATAGCCTACGAAATTGGAGACAGAGCGTACTTGAGAGTATCGCCTCTACGAGGAGTTAAACGTTTCGGAGTTAAGGGGAAGCTAGCCCCGAGATTTGTGGGACCCTACCGTGTCTTGGAACGCATGGGAGAGGTTGCCTATAAGTTGGAATTGCCCGAAGGATTGTCAGGAGTGCACGACATGTTTCATGTTTCACAGCTTAAGAAGTGCCATGCGGAGATGGCCGATATCCCGCTTAGAGACACAGTACCCCTGGAAGCAATTCAGTTGGATAGTGATCTGACCTACGAGGAGAAGCCTGTCAAGATTCTCGAATTTTCGAGCAGAGTTATCCGCAGTAAGATTATCAAGTTTTGCAAAGTTCAGTGGAGTCACCAAACCGAGGAAGAAGCCACCTAGGAGCGAGAAGATGATCTACGCAATGACCACCCACACCTGTTCTCTAGCCAAGTCGAATCTCGAGGGCGAGATTCATTCTAAGGGGGGTAGTTTTGTAATATCCCAAATTTTCAATTTGGAATGTTATAAATAGATAATATTGCATTGCATGCTCTTTGCATTTTTGTTGTGGCGTTCCTCGAAAATCTAAGCAACTCAAGGACCTACGGAGAGAGTTGGGAATTTACCGTTTTCGTATTTGAGTTCGCTCGAATACCCGTACGAGGACAGTGCGATTTTAATTATTTTTCTCTCCTAAAAATATTTCTAAGTACAATATATGAGCGGAGATAATATGACTTCTCCAAAATAACAGAAATATTGGAGGAAAAATGTTAAAAATCACTTTTGGTATTTTTCTGGATTTATTTGCGATTTTATTTGCATAGGAAAAATGCGTGTTCTTCAAAAATTGCATTTAGGTCCGGGAAAAATGTTCACTTTGTCCTAAATATTATTAGAGGATGGTGAAAATTTATTTCGGGATTTTTGGAGTCCGTTTAGTATTTCTTTCATTAGTTTTTCTGCGCCAGGATTTTTTTTAAAAAAAAGGGCAAACCGACTTAGGGACGTACTAGCCCAGGACTCTGGGCTTTATATAGCGCCCCGCCGGCTCGCTTAGCCCCATCCGCCGCCCCACGAACCCTAGCCCTCCTAGCGCCGCGTCGCCGCCCGCGTGACCCACCGCCGCCGCCCGCTGCCGCGCCGCCCGGCCCGGGCCGCCTCCGGCCGGACCTCCGGAACTTCATAGGAGTACGCCGATTCGAGGTAGCCGTCGGTTTATTTAAACCGATCGGTTCTTTTCGTAAACCGTAGATTCGTTTTTTTAGGTTTAGATCGGTTCGGTTTTCTTCGGTTTAGCTATTTAGCGGACGTTCGTCCGTACATTTGTTTTAGCGAATGATTTTCGTCCGTTAGCAGCAAACAGCGAACGTTCGTTCGTTAGCCTGTTCGTCAGTTTTCTTTTTCGGGGTATTTATCCGTGATTATTTCGATCGTGATTTCTGCCCTGATCTTGTTTTTCGTTTTTCTTTTCGCTCGAGAGTCGGAATCAGGTGATTCAAAATCCCAGATCTTCGTCTCGACGCCCTCTTTCCGTTTAACCAATTTGAACAAAGTTTTAGCTACTGTAAAATTTTACTTTAGATCAATTAGTAACCGGAGCTTGTTTCTTTCACAGTTTGAGTTTCGTTGCTTCTTTCGATTTGATTCTTTTAGCAAACCGGAGTTCTTAAGTTGAACTTTCTGGTTAGATCTTGTATTTTTAAGTTTTGTTTGTGCATCATTGCTTGTTTGCTTATGTATGCTATTGTTTGCCTGCGATAGAATACACGGACGGTGAAGCGTGCTACTACGAGTCTCTAGGTTTTGCGAATCGTCTGCAAGGCAAGTAACACTTTGATCATACCTCTTTTCACCCAGTTTTTATGCATTAGATCAAACCCTCACACGTTGCATGAGTAGGATCTCTTAACTTGTGGGACTGGGAAGTAGTTTGAGGTAGAACCTATTACCTGTATTATTTTCAAACCCTTGGGAGTTACCTCTACCACTACTAGGAAAAGGGCTATAGATGGAATTGATACTAATGGCGCACCGGACAAGCAGTGCGCCATTAGTATATAGTAATGGCGCACCAGCAACAGATACGCCATTAGAGTTCGAACTACTAATGGCGCACGAGGTCCAAAGTGCGCCATTAGTATCAAGAAGTTTTTTTTTTAACTAGCGCGCCTGTCCAAACATACTAATGGCGCATCCAGACAAAGTGTGCCATTACTAGTTGTAACTAGTAATGGCGCACCAGCAGTAAAGTGCGCCATTAATGCTCTTTTTTTATGATATTTTTTATTCTTTTTTTTTACAAAACTACTAATGCGCACTGTCCCGGAGTGCGCCATTACAAGTTTAAACTAGTAATGGCGCACTGTGCGTCAGTGCGCCATTAGTATGTTATTTTTAAATTTCATGGACACTCGATCTCGACCCCCCTCCATCTCGATCGCTATCCCACCTCGCAAGATTCCGGTCCCCCTCGCCGCCGAGCACCCCCCGGTCCACCGGCCGCCGCCGCCGACCCCCCGCACCCTCGATTCCCCTACTCAACCGCCGCCGCCGACCCATGATATATTCAAAATAATAAATTTGATGATATTTTTTCATATTCATAAATATTTTCAAATAACAAATTTGATGATATTTTTTAAAAAA
>LR738711.1:319834926-319916886 GCA_902687465.1 Secale cereale | reverse complement strand
CCCCCCCCCCCCCCCGGGATTGCTCTAGGCAGAAGCCCAGAAATTAAACCCCGATCTGTAGCCCTGTTAAGCATCTTAGAGAAAACATTGGCTACCAAATTGAAGAGCAAGGGAGAATGTGGGTCGCCTTGTTTCAGACCTTTCCCGGCCAGAAAATGAGGACCCACCGTATCATTGATACGAACACTAAATGTGTTACAAAATAAAATGGCTTTAATCCAAGAGATCCATTTCCCCCCAAAACCCCTCGAGTGAAGCATATCAAATAGAAATTCCCAGCTAACCCTGTCGTAAGCTTTCTCATAATCAAGTTTGAGGACTAAACCTTGAGCATCAGATTTCTTAATTTCATGAATCACTTCATGGGCCATAACCACACTCTCCAAAATGTATCTGCCTTTAATAAAGGCGGTCTGGTTCGACGAGATAAGCCTATGACAAATCGGAGAAATTCTGTTTGTCATAGCTTTGGAGAAGATTTTAACTCCACAATTACTAAGGCTAATAGGCCTGAATTTTTTCATGTCTTTAGCGTTAGGTTCTTTAGGGATAAGAACAATAATGGCAAAGTTAATACGGAAGAGATCCAGTTTACCTTCCTCAAAATCTTTCACTAAGGCCATAAAGTCAGTTTTAATCACCTCCCAGAAAGTTTGGTAAAAAAGAAAGGATAGCCCATCTGGACCAGGGGCCCCATGAGCATAAGAGCCAAAAATTGCATTCTTGATCTCTTCCTCAGAAAAGCTCATTTGCAGAATGTCATTTTCTTCTGGAGTAATTAACTCTTCTTCCTTCCAAAAGGAGGGTTCCAACTTTATATTATGTTTCTCTTCAAATTTAAACAGATTCTTATAAAAATATGTGGCCACTTCCAGCATCTCCTTAGTGGAATGCACCGGGCCATGCTCTCCAACCAATTCGGAAAGATGGTTTTTCCTATGTCTATGATTAGCCAACGCATGAAAATAAGCATTGTTCTTATCACCATCTTTAATTTTTCTATCTCTAGATCGTTGCCACAAGGCAACCTCCTCTTTATGCCAGATACTATCCAGTTCGTTCTTGATCTCACCCCTACGGGCTCTATCCCTATCATCAAGTTGATTACGTTCCGAAAACACATCCAGAATATCAAATTCCAGCTTCAGGGCTTTTTTCCTCTTCTTCATAGCAGCTTCCACGTTAATACTCCAACCCTTAAGCTTTTTCCTAAGAATTTTAGTCTTATTCATCCAAATATCCAGGGCACAATTGCCCTGAACTACATAGTTCCACACCTCAATCACTATATCTCTAAACTCAGGTTGATCCAGCCACCATTTTTCAAACCAAAAAGGTTTGGGTGAGGAGGTTTTCCTAGCACCCGTATCTAGAATAAGAGGAGTATGATCACTCCCAATCCTAGGGAGGGCTGACAAAGAAGACATGGGGAAGTGAGCATCCCAGGAAACGGAAACAAACACCCTGTCTATAGTAGCAAAGATAGGGGTATCTTGGTTATTACTCCAGGTGAAGGTTCTGTTGGAAATGCCAATTTCCATCAGAGCCCACCTGTTAATCCAATCATCGAAAAGAAAGGAAAGCTGGGAATTAAAAATCCCATTACTCTTATCATCTCTAGACCTAACCATATTGAAATCCCCACCAATTACAACAAGATAAGTAAGTGTGGACATGACCTCATGAAGTTCAGCAACAAATTCAGTTTTAAGCTCATTATATGCTGTGCCGTAAACAGCAACCAAGTGCCAGAGAAAAGTATCACTCTTACTTTTAACAGTAACTATGACACAATATTTCTTATTAGAAAAGCCAACAATATCAAACATGTCGAGCTTAAGACCCACAAGGATCCCTCCCGCCGTATTTACTGCAGGCAACACATGCCAATCGTAATCGGTGTTGCCCGCAATGGTGAGTAAGGTCCCCCTCTCTATATTCTCTCTCTTGGTCTCAAAGAAACCCACAAAATCAACACGGTTGGTATTAAGGAAATCCCTGAGGCACTGAAGTTTACCAGGTTGACCAAGACCTCTAATATTCCAAAACGCACCTATCATTTGACTTTGAAGGGATGGGATAAGCCACAAGGCTGGTTTTTAGCATTAATTCTGGGACTATCAATCTCCACGACAGCAGTGCCATCTGCCTCATCAGAAAAACACATCTTCTGTTGTTCTGGAGATTTAATGTCACAGTAATCTAAATCTATGGAGTTCGGAAGAACAATCTCCGGGTTAGAATCAGCAAACTGAAGGCATTTAAGTTTTTCCCTATCCACTAAATCTGTAATGATATCATTACTTTCTTTTTTGTTATCCCCAACACACAAACCAACACTAGTAGCATGAGAGGAAAGAATCTCAATATCAAGGCCAGCAAAAGATTTACCTTTGAAAGTAGTAGGAATTTCCAGGTTTATCTTCAGCAGATATGCATTTGCTTTTTCCATAATCTTCAAGTTCCCATGGTCACGAGTCTTGGGTCTATTGGACAGAATCGGCCCCCAAGTCTTTCTAGAATCAGAGTCCAATTTCTTCTTCTTCTCTGAAACTGCATTGTCTAGAGATTCTTATAACGATCTTTTCGCAGCTCCCACGGCCAGAATCAGGTCTTCAGGTAGGCATTGAAGTTCCACTACCATATCTTCCTCTTCTCCATCAGACTCCTCCATGTCAAATTTACTGAGTTGCTCAGAGCAGTACTCCAAATGAGTGGAAATAGATATCTCCCCATCATTCTCAGGAAGTAAGTGATATGAACAAGGGGTAATGACCTCCACTTCTTTCTCCATTTGTTTGTTTTCTTTACAGTTACTGGTACCAACTTCATCTAGGAATTTGTTATGAGCTTCATCAATCATGATAGTAGGGTGGAAATCCTCTGCAGAAACAGGAACATAACTTTTCTGGATTTCCTTGCTAGACTTAGAGTTGGGAGTTCCTCTAGAAGTAAAGTTAGCTCCATCCAGGCCATCAAATGGTCCTTCATTGTCATCCCCTTGGCTATCCTTTTCTGTCAGGTTTTCATCCTTTTTTTTCTCTTCATTGCCATTGCTATCTTGCCCAGGGTCCTCATCATTTCCATCAGATCCTTCCCCAATTTGCTCAAAGCCTTCCACAGTAAAAAACAGCAGGTAGAGCTTCTTCTTCATCTCCACCAATCTCTCAAAAGGAATCTTGCAGGGGTCACGGCATGCAATCTTGATTCTGATCGTTTCATAGAAACTTTTGAAAATGCCATTCCAGTCCACATCCACCAGGATCCCAAAACATGCAGCAACCTGCGCAAAGACCTTCCAGGAGCACCATTTTGGAGGAATTCCATCAACTACCACCCAAGCTTCTTTCAGATCTCCAAATTCATCCAGAGTCCCTTCCCATTCACAGATTTTCACAGATACACCATCGATAGGAAGGTTGAAAGCTGGAAAATCAATTAAGTCCTCAACATTTTTCCAGGGTGGGAACCTCAGCAGAAATTTTTTATCCTCTAATTCTCTGATCTGCCACGACCACTCTTTTGATTTGCAGAATATCCCATTTAACTGAATCGGCAGCTCTGAAGCAGAGACTTCACCTTTGACCACTTTCAAGACTGCACAATTCTTGTAATTCAACCAGCTTGATTCACTAGTCAAAGGAACATCCACATGATAAAAGCCCAAGCCCGCCGCCGCACTACCAAAATAGGTGGCTATGGGATGAGGACGAGCCCAGGCTGCACAGTTGTTGACGTTGTGATTCCCAGCACAGATGAAACATTTTTTGGCTTCGACGCAATTACCCACATAGTGACCAGGCATCCCGCAGTTGAAACAGATCATATCCTTGTACCTGGGATCGAGGGGTTGAACCAAAGGGACGGGATGGGGAGGTGGAGGAGGTTGAGGAGCTGGGGCAGGGACAGGAACAGGAGGAACAATTCTCCCCCCCCCCATCTGCCCGCTTCTGCACACCCCCGGGATGCGCTGGGGCCCCTTGAGTTTGGCTCCCAGCTCTCCCATCCTGCGCCGGAATCTTCTTGGGAGCTGGAGGTCGACGGTTCCGGGCACCTTGCCCCCTTCCATCCATGTTCATCACAACCTCAGCGAACGATCTCTCCCCTGGCAGAAGCCCAGGCTTGTCTAGATGGAATTTGGTAGGTGGGGGATCAAATCGACCAGGGTGGGATATGGGAAAGCAGTCTACAATGGTGAATTTTCCAGATCTAAAAAGATCCTTCCGCACCCAGAAAAGAGAGGGGAAGGCAAACTTAGGGTTAGGGGGAGTCCGGTGCGGTATATGAGGACGAGGGTGGCGGCTGGGGGAGGGAACAACCCAAAGCTGCCCATAAAAGTCCGCCACTTCCTCACCCTCACCGTGTCTTAATTTGGGACGCGTATTCTCCATAGGCGCTTTCATCTTGGCCACCCATCCGGAAATCAAAGGTTCAGGAGTAGGTTTCGGACCTAGCCGTTCTTCCACATCCTCCTTTCTCAACTCTCTCGCACAAACGAGATTCTTAATCTCATCAGAGCTCACCGGACCCGGTAGAACCTCCCCAGAAAACTTAGAACAACAATCACACCCATGAACACAGAGTCCCTCTCCACAAGGAGAATCCAGACCTCGGATATGTAGAGATCCACTAGTCACAAGACTAACTCGACACACCTTAGAAATTGCATCAACTTTAAGAGTATCGGAGGGTGGATTTACCTTTTTGTGAAGATGGCGCACCTCTCCCCGGTCTCCCGGCCATGGTGGCGGATCCAGGCAGCTGCCCAACAGCCCAGATCGCACCCCGAGCACCCGTCGCCGAAGACGAGCCGCTCGATCGCCGGGAGCAGGGGAAGTCAAGGGGCGTGAGGGGGGCTGTCCCCCGGCGCCAGGGCCTCCCGCGGAATCCTGGCCAGACCTGATACCGACGGCGGCCTGATGTTTAAACGGGACGGACTCCACGTTTTGAAGTGCGACCACTTCACTGCCACCATCGGATCCGGCGACTCCGCCTCCTGGATCGCCCAGAAGATTAGGTCGAAGTCCATCCCACCATCGTCGCCGGCGAAGCGCGCGCGCTCGGAGAAGCTCGACGTGCGGATGACTCGGACCAGCAGCTCGCCCCACGTGGATCGATCGGGGAACCGCTCCAACACCACCCGCAGGATTTCCGCGCGGGCCTCCGGGGACGACGCCTCGACCTCCGGCCGCTGCGCCACGGGGAGCGGCGGAGGCGCTGCTGGTGTGGGCGGAGCCACCGTCGCCGACGGCCGCGCCCGCCTCGCCCTCGATCTGCGCCTCGACCCGCCCACCATCGGACTTGCGAGGAAAGCCTCCCTGGATCTGTAGATGAGGATGGTGGGTAGGAGAATAGGAATGGGGGACTGGAGGGCAGGGGGGAGGGGGATAAGTAGGCGTCGCGCCATTAATGCCGCCATTAATGGCGGTAGGTGGGGGAGCGCGGGGGAGCGGGGGAGGTGGGGGGAGCGGTGGGGCGGGGGAAGCTGAACCATTCTTTGTTCTCTTCTTGCTCATTGCTATTGGTATGTTTATCTTCATGCCAGATGTGTAGATGTTTTAGAAGCACCATTATATGGTCTTTGCCGTGGTGCAATCATCTTTCCATGTTATGCCTTGAGGTGACTTAAACAAGCTTGTAAACATGACATGTTGTTATTGCTGTTTTATACTTAGTGAAAAAACTGCTAAGTCTGGAATCTGTTATAACCTGATGCTATGTTTGCTTGATGCCCTAGTCAAATCCATGCTTGTTTTGGAGTGGCCGATGATTATTCCTTGTTTTCCATGTTTTTGTCTATCCATTAATGCCCTTACTTGCTCATATGGCCTGCTGTAGCTTATTTATTTCTTGCCCTCAAGTTGCTATAAATTATACCTGTCAGCCTTTTATCAGCATGTTCAATTTGGTGGAGCTTGTTGCTATTGATCCATGCCTCCTATGGAGATGCTCCAATGGAGTTGTTTGCTGTATGATATGTCTACTTCATGTCCATGCTCTTTATATGCTTATTAGAGTTGATATGCATGTTGTTTTGTGCCTCCGAAGGCAGCATCGTGATGATGTTTTTGCCTTCCCAGATTTTGGCTAAGTCTGGATAATTTTATTGCAACTTGTCATGCTTAGTTAAATGTGTTCCAGCAAGGTTTTGGGTGTGTTCTAAGTTCATGCTTGTTAAGAAACATGTCTATTTCACATCCATGCTTCTTATTATCATGTTTGGGTGCGGTAGCTTATATTTACCTTGCTCCAAAATTGCTATGTGGCTGTTAACTTCAGCTTGTTGTTATATCTTGTTTCATGTGTATCTTTTAGCCCGTTGCTCCGTTTTGAGTGTGTCCTATATGAAACTTGTGTGATTTTGCATGTAGAATCATAATATCATATTGTTTTCATGTTTGGAGTGTGTTTTCTTGATGTTTGGGTCCATCTTGCACCGTTGCCTTGCTTGTCTTGTTTTGCTCATATCTTCTAGACCGTAGTTCCGAATTAAACAAACTTTATATGAAACTTGACTAGAATTTCGTATAGATCATCATGGTGCATGTTAATATGCTGTTTAACAACTTTAACATAAGGTTTGTTCAGATCTGGACTAATTTCAAATTATGCATATGAGGACTTGCTGGATTTGTTATATGTTGATTCCGGCCTCATTTAAACTTGTTGGGTGATGTTGTTTTTGAGTGCTTCCTACATTGCCATGTATTGCATCATATATGGACTTGTCTTGCATCCTACTTGGTTGAGCATATTGTCATGTTCTTGTGTTGTGTGTTTACCGTATTGCTTGCTTCTTCTCGTTAGTGCTTGTTCCGTTGCGATCGTGAGGATTCGTTCGTCAACACGTGGTTCGTCTTCAAGGCTTCTTCTTCGTCTTCTTCACGGATTCATTCTTCTTCCTTGCAAGATCTCAGGAAATATGATCATCACCTTGGATACCTTTACTATCATTGCCATGCTTAGTTGTCTTGATGCTATCGTTATATGTCGCGCTACCCATCATTATTGTCAGCCCCTCTCCTTGTTGCCGTGAACCTCTAACCTTTGACACCTTCCTAGCAAACCGTTGTTTGGCTATGTTACCCGCTTGCTCAGCCCCTCTTATAGCGTTGTTGGTTGCAGGTGAAGATGAAGATCGCTCCATGTTGGAACTTGTTGTTGGGATATCACAATATCTATTATTATTATTAACACACGTATATACTGGGCATGGGTGGAAGGCTTGGCCTTTTGCTCGGTGTTTTGTTCCACTCATGCCACCTTAGACGCCAATAAACCGGCATTATGTTCCTTGATTTTGCGTTCCTTACACGGTTGGGTATATGGGGACCCCTTGACACTTCGTCTTTGAATAAAACTCCTCCAGCAAGGCCCAACATTGGTTTTAATTTGCCTCATAATAACAACATAATTAATTAATTAAATTTGCATAGGGGGTCGCGCCCTCGAGATTCTTTTCTACATAGCAGGGGGGCCAGTGCTGATGGTGTGGTCCCAAACGGGGAACCTGTGGGGCCACCTGGGGGAAACCCGAGGGCTGGTTTTACTCATAGCTTCGCCCATCCGGTCGTGGCCTGAGACGAGATACGCGTGGCTACTATCAGGGTGTCGGCGTGCCAGGAGGTCTTGCTGGACTTGTTTTACCATTGTCGAAATGTCTTATGCACCGGGATTCCGAGCCTGATCGGATTGTCCCTAAGATAAGGGGTGATAATATTATTATTACTTCTGCTGATCGTGAGAGCTTGTGATGGGCTAAGTTGGGACACCCCTGCAGGGTTATGATCTTTCGAAAGCCGTGCCCGCGGTTATGTGGCAAATTGGAATTTGTTAATGTCCGGTTGTAGAAAACTTGACAGAGGATCCGAGATAAAACACACAACTGTGTGAGTAACCGTGACTGTCTATTTTCACTTTGAGAAGGGAACACGGTGGGGTTATGTTTGACTCGTAGGTAGTTCAGGATCTTTAGCGATCATTATTAGTTTGCGACCGTTTGCGTAGATGCTCATCTTATTCTTGTACTCGTAAGATAGCCACCATATATTGCTTAGCCGCTGCTGCAGCCTCACCACTTTACCCCTTCTTACCTATTTAAGCTTTGCTAGTCTTGTTACCCATGGTTATGGGATTGGTGAGTCCTCGTGGCTCACAGATACTACAACAACAGTTGCAGGTGCAGGTTTCTGATGTCTTGACGTGAGAGCGATGATCGTTGTGTTGGAGTTCTTTCTTCTTCTTTAGTCTTGGGTTAGGATCCTGGTCGGCAGCCTGGGATAGCAGATGGATGTCGTTGTGCTTTTCATGTTTGCATCCGTAGTCGGATGCCTTGTATTGATGTTGTATTCATGTGACTTGCATGTATTGTTGTATCCCCCATGTATGTATGTAATGGTACGATGTTATGATATCCATCTTGCTAAGTGCCCGAAATGCGGTTGTGCCCCAATCACGTAAGTGTCACGTGATCGGGATAGAATCGCACCTTGGGCCTGACAGTAGGTTTCGCCACCAAGGTAGAAAGCAAACCGTGAGGAGCATTGTGAAGGGTAAGCTTACATAATTCCTCATGGAGAAGTGGATGGCCCTCCTGCAACATAAGATTGTTGCAAAAGGACTTACGACTTAGCGCATCAGCCATGACATTGGCCTTGCCTGGGGTGTAAGTAATCCCTAAGTCGTAATCTTAGATCAACTCCAACCAACGTCTTTGCCTAAGGTTCAAATATGGTTGGGTGAAGATATACTTGAGGCTCTGGTGATCGGTGTAGATCTCGTAATGATTACCAAGAAGGTAATGTCGCCAGGTCTTAAGTGCATAGACTACGGCTGCAAGCTCTAGATCATGTGTAGGATAATTCTCCTCATGTGGATGCAACTGTCGAGATGCATAGGCAATCACATGACGATCCTGCATAAGAATGCAACCTAGTCCTTGTCGTGAGGCATCACAACAGATAACAAAGTCCTTGGTGAAATCCGATGGCACAAGTATGGGAGCAGAAGTCAGGCGTCTTTTCAGTTCCTGAAAACTGTGCTCACACTGTGGGGACCACTCAAACTTTTTATCTTTCTTGAGAAGTTCCGTGAGAGGTTTGGCCACTTTAGAGAAGTTTTCCACAAAGCGGCGACAATAACTGGCTAGACCAAGGAAACTCCTAACTTGTTTAACTGTTTCAAGTGGAGTCCAATCAAGAACGGCCTGAACTCTATCAGTATTGACAGCAATGCCCTTACCAGAGATCACGTGGCCCAGGTAGGTCACTTCTGGCAACCAAAATTCGCACTTGGAGAACTTGGCATAAAGGCGATGCTCTCTGAGTTTTTCTAACACAAGTCTAAGAGGTTCGGCATGCTCTTCCTCGTTCTTCGAGTAAAGAACAATATCATCGAGGTAAATCACGACGAACTTATCTAAGTACTCCATGAAGATCAAGTTCATCAAGCGGGAGAAAGTTGCTGGAGCATTGGTTAGACTAAAGGACATGACGGTGTACTCATACTGGCCATAACGAGTTACAAAAGCCGTCTTAGGAATGTCCCCGTGTCTAATCTTGATTTGATGGTAGCCTAACCTCAAATCCATCTTGGAGAAGACTGAGGATCCAGCGAGCTGATCATAGAGATCGTTGATCCTGGGAAGCGGATACTTGTTCTTTACCGTGACCAAATTAACGGGACGATAATCTACGACCATCTGATCCGTACCATCCTTCTTGTTGACAAAAAGGACGGGGCAAGCCCAAGGAGAAGAACTAGGACGGATGAAACCCTTTTGCAAGGACTCATCAAGTTGTTTCTTAAGCTCAGCTAGCTCTAGGGTACCATCTTGTAAGGTCTCCTAGAGATTGGAGCGGTTCCTGGGATAAGATCTATAACAAACTCTACATCTCTGTCAGGTGGATCACCTGGCAGTTCCTCTAGAAAGACATCCGGAAAGTCACAGACTACCGGGATATCTTCAAGGTCTGGAACAAGGCCGGCATTAAGAGAATAGAGTTGACGCTTAGCAACTCTAGTGGTGACAGTGACTATCTTGCTAGATGGGTGTGTATGCTGAATAGACCTAGTGAAACAATCAATCTTGGAATGATGAGATGTCATCCAGTCCATACCCAAGATGATATTAATATCTGAAGACTTGAGGGCTACAAGTGATGCAAGGAACACAAGTCTGTCGACAAGGATTTCATTTCCATGGCTTACACTAGAAGTTTGCCATTTCGATCTAGGAGATTGAATGAGTAGTGGGGAGGGCATATCACAAAATGACATGTCGTGCAAGCGGGCATAACTTTCGGAAATGAAAGAATGAGATGCTCCAGTATCGAACAGAACCGATGCCGGATGACAATTGACAAGGAGTGTACCAAGAACGACATCTGGATCGTAATGAGCTTTTTTGGCTGAGACATGATGCACATGTCCATGTTCAGTAGGAGCTGACTTGACACTGATCATCTTGCGTGATGGCTTATCACGGCCAACAGATTTCTCGGACTGGGGTGGAGCAACACGGGTCTGAGTGCAAATACGGGCAATGTGGCCTGGCTCACCGCACTTGTAACAAATCCTGGTGGTAGGACGTGGACCCGCATTGGGAGACGATCCACCAATAGGCATGAGTAGAGCATACTGCTGAACTGGATGAGATACCACATGAGATGGCCTCGGTGTATAATCGGGTGGAAGAACAAAATTCGGGACCCAAATCCGGCGTTTCTGAGAATTAGAACCGGAGGAAGATCCGAAATCAAGGGTGTGCTTACGAGACTCCTCGTAAGTGAGCTGAGATGTCTCTGCATTGATGGCCTTGTTCACAAGAGCCTGGAATGTGTTGCAATGATGCAAGTGGAGATCACGATGCAGCTTGGGGTTGAGACCCTTACGGAACCTAGCCTGCTTCTTGGCGTCCGTGGACACTTCCTCTGTAGCATAGCGGGCGAGGTTCTCAAACTCTCTACTATAAGCATCAACAGCCATCTTAGCCTTGGTAAGACTACAGAACTCTTATCTCTTGCGATCGATGAGAGCTTGAGTAATATCATGCTCACGAAAAGCCTCGGTGAAATCTCTCCAGGTAGGAATCTGGCCAGTTGGAATCATGGCCTCATAGTTCTGCCACCAAAGACTAGCAGGACCTTCCAGGTGATAAGTGGCATAGATGACCTTGTCACCTTCGGCTACTTTCGCGGAACGCAGCTTGTGAGTGATACTACGGAGCCAGTCATCTGCATCGAGTGGCTCAATGGGATGATGGAAGGTGGGTGGTTTCAGACGAATGAAGTCATGGATGGTTGTTCTATCCTTGCACTGATGTGCGGTGTTCTCCTCAATACGTGCCAACAAGCGGTTAGACTCATGCTTGTTTCTCTCCATCTCTAACATTAACTCTGCAAACGAAGCATGGTCGAGAGGATCCTCCTCATCCCTACCACCTTTGTGGTTCTGTCTACGAGCAGCTGAGCTTCGCTTAACTGAAGACATCCTGGGAAACGAAACCAAGGACGGAATCATCATCAACTAGGATGCATAAGGTAGAACAAGAAATTAGTAACTCTCGAACTACCAGGACAATTCCGGCAGCATAACGGCAATAAAATGCTCAGAATGAGACATCCTGCTAACAAAGGGGTAGTGAAACAACTCAACATCATCACTCAAGGTTCTGTGATAGTACTAGGCAGACTACACCGGAAGAACTTGAAAACATGAGTAGGACTCTAATCAACCAATCCTATGGGACTACGGAGTAGTAACTCGTGATCCTGATAGACGGAAGAGAAAGCCTAGTTCCTTAACCCCGTAGGAAAGGTAGGATGACTCAGATCAGAAGACATGAGGTATAAGGAGTAAAAAGAGCCTTACCTTCCCTTCCATAATCAATTCCTTTATATAACTAAGGAATTTCTAGACTCAACTTCGACCAGTTTAGCTTGGTAATCCTACAGGCAGTCAGGCTCTGATACCAAAGCTGTCGGGACCCCGATCCTAAGTCACACCGGTCTAGCATGTAACACGGCATATCACTTTGCGGCCTCACGCATCGTATTCCCACGGGTGCCACCTTACCTGGCCCGGGACCGTTTGCGCATTTTGGCTCACGTATATGATAGTGTCGCTAGCATCCATATGACAAAGAACACAGGCCGACATGACTCGTTATAAACCCAAGGTGGCACTAACTTACAGGGACAGGCATACATGACCCAGCAACGAACGTGTTGGTCATCAACGTATGAACCCAAGTCGTAGCAAGATACAAGGACTTAAAGGAACAATGCGTGACATCTCCCCAAAGGGACATACACAGGAATGAAGAAGGACACATGCCGGCCAGCCTAACTTTTCCGGAGCAGTAGCAAGCTACCAAGGCTCAGTGGAAGCACTAGGAGACATTTCCCCATAAGAGAGGCTACCAATAAGAAACAACTAGGTTGTCGGATCCCACACATACCAAACATTTCAATAACATACACACAATATGCTCGATATGTGCAAATACAACATGGCATCACAACAAGACTCTATGAAACAATGTATCTATTCATTAGGCTCCGAGGAGCCAGATATTACAAACATGGGTCTCATGACCCAACATTCAGAGCATACAAGCAACACACGGAAGCATAACTTGTCTGAGTACAGACAACTACAAATGAAAAAGGCTGAAGAGCCTGACTATCTACAACACTCGTACAAGATCGTAGCTGAGGTAACAAGATACTTGTCGAAGTCCAAGCGGAACTACTAGTGAGACAGAAGTCTCATCTGCAAAACATAAATTAAGCAAACATGAGTACAAAGGTACTTAGCAAGACTTACATCAGATCCTATCATACATGCATTTGTATCAAGAAGGCAAAGTGGGGTTTAGTTGCAGCAAGCCAGCTTTGACTCAGTGGCTATCCTGTACTACGACTACTGGTAATTCTTTTGAGATGGCGCACACGAGTCCACTAAGCACCATACAATACACCACTATGGATTCAGCCCCGTCTCCCTACGAGAAGGCCATCCATAGCACTCACACTTGTCTTGAGTATTTTAGAGTATCCACTTCAAGTTGTCTATGTACCATATAAGCATCCAAGAAGTCCATAACCATGGACCCGGCTATTCGAATAGATCATGATAACCCTGCAGGGGTGTACTTCTTCACACATGCTCTCTCCACTTACCGCCATGTACACGTCGTGTATCTAGGCAACCTTCAAGCGGAAGCCTAGCGAGGGTGTCGGCCACGACACGACTAACCACACAAGACTCTAGTCCAGGTTTATCGCCTATTCAGGTTCCGTCCGTAAGGAGATCCGACCGGGGTGTCGCTCACGACCCCAAATGATGTGCGCAGGGTTCCCAAGCCCACCTCGCCGGATGGATCTACGCTTGGTACATCGTGCCACGGTGCCTAGTCTGTCCCAAGACCACCTGGCCGACTGCAACTTGGTAGACTACTAGAACTACCTACAAACACCAGAAACTAGTTGCAACTCCTGGACAGAGATCATGTTGATTAATAAGTCGAGAGGGGTCGAGTTACCGGAACCTAGTGTGTGGTAGTAGCTAGTCATTGGACAACATATACAGAACTCAGTTCTTAAGGACGGTTCCAGTGAGACAACCCAGCATGTACTCCTACATGGCCTCTCACCGCTACCTTTACCAAATCGTGTTGACACACTTGACTCTCAGCATCAGAACATATCACTGCACTCCAATTCATTCCCAATGAGTCAGACCTGACACACTCTAAGCAATAGCAGGCATGGCATGGTAAGATCACAACATGGCTTCAACCAACTCCTACACATGCTAGTGGGTTTCAACTATTTACTGTGGCAATGACAGGTCATGCAGAGGAATGGGTTCAACTACTGTAGCATTAAGTAGTAGTTGAATCGTTGTTGTCCTAATGCAATAACAGGGAGCAGGAGCGAGAGAGGGATTGTATCAGATTGAACAAAGGGGTTTTCTTTCCTGATAAAACAACGGTAGATCACTGCTCTTCTGACCAGGTACTTTGGAATGGTCTCCGGAGCTGGACCTATCGAGAAGAGTGGTGCCGACAATCAAACACAAGCATATGCAACAATATGATGCATGAACATGGCATGACTATGAGATGTTGTTTGAGCTAATGCACCTAGCATTTATTTGGGTGAAGTCCATTTGAACCAAGGGTTCAAATGCAACTCCAAACTTAAGCATTTAAAATGCCATTTATGTGTTTTCATATATTCAGCAGGTATAACTTCTTTTTTCATGCATGAAACTAGTACAAATGGATAGATTGAATTTTTCTGATAAATTTTTATATATAAATTATTTCATTCTGAGCTACGGTTGAATTTTTGTGATTTTTGAAACTTAAACAATTATTTGGATTTTCCTGAGTTAAAAAAATCCAGAAAATCATTTATTGCGTCAGCACTACGTCATGCCTGCGTCAGCAAGTCATCAGCGCTGACTCAAGTCAAACCTGACGTGTGGGGTCCACACATCAGTGGCTCAGTAAACTAACTAAGTTAGTTAGCCCTAACTAACTTGGCAGGGCCCACTAGTCAGTGACTGTAGTAACTAACCTAACTAGTTTATTAGTGCTAACTAGAGTACTTAGTCGGGCGAGGCCCGCAAGTCAGTGAGAGAGAGGGGGAAGTCAAACCGAGCAGTGGGGTGAACCCACGCCGGTCAACGGGTCAGCGGTCGCTGGCGTTTAGCCGCCGGCGAGTCCAGACGCGACGATGCACTGCGGGATTCGCCTACAGAGCGTCGTTTGGCGCGCGAAGCACAGCTACGGGATGCGGACACTCGTCCGCATCCAACCGTGGTGGTGGCGCGGCCGGGGAGTGGCCGAAGTGGCGCCGACAACGAGCTCGGCGGCGGCCGAAGCTCGGTCGAGCTCAGGCTCATTGCTGCAGTGGCTTAGGCGGGGCGTCGCTAGCACCTACGGCTCCTACGCGATGCGGGGGTGCAAGGGGCACAATCCCAGGACCATATGGTCACCGAAGCACCATCGGCGACGAGCGCGAGCAGCGGCACGTGCGGGTGGACGCGGTGCGGCAGCTACGGCGTGCGAAAGAGGGAGTGGAGAGGGGGAGCAGGGGCAGGAGCTCACGGCGGTTGCGACGAGGCGAACGACGAGCTCGGGGAGGTTCTGGAGCGGTCGGGGTGGCGAGGGGGATCTCTCACAACCGGCGATAAAGACGACGACGGTGAGGACTCCACAGGGTGTCCAGCGACGCACAGCTCGGCGGGGAGGACGAGGAGGACACGGTGAAGCTCGTGGACTAGCCGGAGAGGCGAGGCCGTGGCTGTGGGCGCGACAACGGCAAACAGCGGCGACGGCAGTGGTCGGCCGTGTGAGAGAGAGCGAGGGAGAGGGAGACAGGGCGAGCGAGGGGGAGAGATCGATCCGGACGGCACCGAGGAGAAGAAATGCGGCGTCGTGCTGTCCCGGGGACGCAGGCAGGCAGCTGGTGGCGTGGCGCACTCGCCGTGCGCGCGCGCCGGGCACGCGCCTCGCCTACTGGCACGAGGTGGGGGACGGTGCGGTGGCCAGCTGGGCTGGGCCAGAGAGGCAGCAGGCCAGGCCAACAAGTGGCCCAGGTAAGTCCAGGTAAACTCTCTCCTTTCCTGTTTTGTTTTGCTTTTCTATTTCTGACATTTGTTTTGATTTGAACTAAATCATTTAAAATCTTTTGACAAATTTGCAGGGACCTAAGGAATTAATCCAAGCCCCTCACAAGTGTCTAGAATTATTGGACATATATTAAAAATATAATAAATATATACCCAATGCAAATAATTATTGCATTAATTCCAAATGCCCAAAATAAATATTTATGAGCTCCTAAAAATATTGGTTTGAATCTTATTTCTGACCAATATTTTCAGAGAGAAACATGAACATTTTCTTGGACCCTTTTGGAGCAATTTTTATCTGGGTTATTTTTTTAAAAGATTCCTGAGGCTTTCACATGTCCCCAATTCAAATTCATTTGAATTTTAAACATGAAGCAACACCAAAGCTAGCCTAGTGCATACCAGAACTAGGGTTGTGACACCGGAGCTCTACCGGAACCATCAGGCGCCGTTGCAACCTCTCTGTCCCCGTGCCTCCTCTTGATCGCCTCAACCCGAGCGCCTGAGGCCCGGCCTCCTCCTCTCCTCCATCCCCGTGCTCATTGTCGCTGGAGAAGCCACACCAACCCCGCCGCCATGGATGGACCTTCGAGCAGCCGCCTCCTGCGTGGATTAAAGCCCTCCTGTTGCATGAATCCGAACGCCACCAAGCTCCCGCTTCAGCTACCAAGTTTTGCAGCCACGTCGTCCCGTGACCCGGATCCACGCCGCCGGCCTCCACACTATTAGGAAAAGGGCTATAGATGATATAGCTACTAATGGCGCACCATGTATGTGGTGCGCCACTGCTATATAGCACTGGCGCAATAAAAACAGGTGCTCCATTACTATCATATTACTAATGGCGCACAAGGTGTGCGTTCCGCCATTAGTAGTTATGAAAAAAAATCGAAAAATTGTTAGTAGTGGTGCACCAGGGCATAGTGTGCCATTACTAGTTTAAATAGTAATGGCGCACCGCACCCACAGTGCGCCACCACTAAACTTTTTTTTTCGTTTTTTTTTCAAAAATAGTAATGGCGCACCGCACACCAGGTGCGCCATTACTATGTCAAACATAGTAATGGCGCACCTTTACAAAGTGCGCCATTATTAACATTGACTTAGGTTTGACCAAGTCATACACATAGTAATGGCACAGTTTGGAAAGGTGTGCCATTACTATGTGCAAATTTCACCAAGTGCACCCCCCCTAGTGGACCGCCTTTTTCAGTTTTAAAACAAATCAAAGAAAATGATGGAAATGTCAAAAAATTAAAAGAAAATAAGTTTCCCTTGTGATATGTGGTCTAGTTATTGGGAAAATTTACAAATATGAATTTCGACTTTATTTGCAAAAAAATCTGGAATTTAGTAAAACGGGCATAACTTTTGCATACGAACTCGGATGCAAAAGTTTTTTATATGAAAAATCATCTAGTCGAAACGTTACATTCGAATTCAACCGGGGGAACCCCGTTGAACATTTTCAAAATCTCAAACCTAATAGAACGAAAGTTATGGGGCTTTTAAGATCTAGAGGGGGGAAATATGAAAAAAAAAAATCAAACTTACTAGTGGCGCACCATATGCTAGGTGCGGCACTAGTAAAGGAATTTTTATATTTTTTGGAACTTTTTTTTGAAATTGTAATATGACCAGGTAGTTTGAAATATTTTTTCAAAATTTGATCACACTCATGAACATGACCGGGAGGTTTAATATGATTGATATGATATATATATCAACAAGTGCCTGTGAAGTGAGCTGGTGCTGGGTTGGATAGAATTGCGAAGTTAAGCGTGCTCGGGCTGGAGTAGTGTGAGGATGGGTGACCTTTCGGGAAATTTGACCATGGAGTGCGATTTGACTTGAGATTAAGCCATAGTGACCTGAGATTAAGAAGAAAAGAAGACAAATTTGAAAAAATAAAAAACATTAAAAAAAATCTGAATTTTTTTTTGAAAAAAATTAGTAATGGCGCACTTCTATGTGGTGCGCAATTACTAAGTCAGATAGTAATGGCGCACCTCTAGGCATAGTAATGGCGCCCCAGGTGGTGCGCCATTAGTTTCTGGGATACTAATGGCGCACCAGAGGTGTGCGCCATTAGATGGCGGGGTAGTAGTGACGCACCTGTAGTGCGCCATTAATGGCCAAAATAGCTGCGCCACTAAATAACCTTTTCCTAGTAGTGCCATCTCCCTGCCGCATATTGACCCGAGATTAAGCCATAGTGACCTGAGATTAAGAAGAAAAGAAGAAAAATTGGAAAAAATAAAAAAATAAAAACTGATTTTTTTTTGAAAAAAAATAGTAATGGCGCACTTCTATGTGGTGCGCCATTACTAAGTCAGATAGTAATGACGCACCTGTAGGCATAGTAATGGCGCACCAGGTGGTGCGCCATTAGTGTCTGCGATACTAATGGCGCACCAGAGGTGTGCGCCATTAGTATTAATTACTAATGGCGGGGTAGTAGTGACGCACCTGTAGTGCACCATTAATGGCCAAAACAGGTGCGCCACTAAATAACCTTTTCCTAGTAGTGCCATCTCCCTGCCGCGCTAAATCCCTCACCCTACGCTGCTTCTGCATCGTGTGGGCGCGTCCAGCGACCCCGCCCACCACAGCATCAAGCCGAGCGATGCTCGTCGTTGTCTCGTTGACCGTGTGGGCCACTTCAGCGCCTAGGCCCAGCGCGTCCTGCCTGCCTCCACCTCCAACGGCCGGCCTATGGGCCCTATGGTGAGCAGCAACTGCAGCCCAGCTTCCAGTAGACTTCGGCCCGACTTGTTTTTTCCTTGTCCAGCGAATTTTGTAATTATCCAGAGTCTGCCTGTTTTACAGAAAACCCCTTGCACATCATGCATTTAATAACTCCACAACCGGGCATTATATGTAAAAACTTGATATATGAAAATTGCTTAGAATTCTGTGTAGATTCATAAAAACGAACTTCCATGCTTGTTTAAAATGTTTAACTTGTTGTTGGCATTTGTTTTTGTAAATAATATGCTAAAATAGTTTATTTCATATATAAATAACCGTACCTCCAAGTTCAATAAACTTTATATGTAAATGGGGTAGAAAATGCATAGAATAACATGGTGCACTTTATTTTCCTGTTTAGCAATAATAAAATGTGGTTCTAGGCAGAACAGTACCAAATCCAATAATTGCACATGGAGATTTTCCAGAATTGTTGTTGTTGTTTTCCGGCCTCATTTAAATTGCTTAAATAATGTAGTTTAATTGTGTTGCAACTCTTGCCATGGTTAACAACATTTAAAATTGTTGTGTACATAAACGAGATCAAACTAAATATGTAAATGTGGTGTTTCGTCAATATGCAACTCGTTGCATATTGAGCTCCACTTAACTTGTAGTATTGTTTGTGCACCTTGCCATGCCATGAATCATTAAATCGGACATGCATCATACTTGTTTGTGCATAATGCCATGGTTATGATATGTGTGTTTACCATGTTGTTTGTTCCTTTCCGGTGTTGTTTCTTAGTTCCCATAACATTGCGATTTGAGGATTCGTTCGACTATGCTTGGTTCGTCTTTGTGGCTTCTTGTTCATCCTCTTCATGGACTCGTTCTTTTTCCTTGCGGGATCTCAGGCAAGATGACCGTCACCTTGGATACCTTTACTATCATTGCCATGCTAGTTGTCTCGATGCTATTGCTATATGTCGCGCTACCCATCATTTGTGGTCAACCTCTCATTGTTGCCATGAAACCTCTAACATTTGACACCATCCCAGCAAACTGTTGAATGACTATATTACCGCTTGCTCAACCCCTCTTATAGTGTTGCGAGTTGCAGGCGAAGGCGAAGATTGCTCCATGTCGGAACTTGGACTTTGGAATATCACAATATGTATTAATATACTTAACACACTTATATACTTGGAAATGGGTGGAAGGCTTGGCCTTTTGCTCGGTGTTTTGTTCCACTCATGCCGCCTCAAGAACCGATAAACCGGTGTTATGTTCCTCGATTTTGTGTTCCTAACGCAGTTGGGTATATGGGGAATCCTTGACAGTTTTCTTTGAATAAAACTCCTCCAGCGAGGGCCAACATTGGTATTAATTTGCAACATAATAAAAACTTAATTAAATAATTAATTCGCATAGGGGGTCGCATCCCCGAGGATTGTTTTTCTACATATAGGGAGGGGCCAGTGCTGATGGTGTTGGTCCCAAATAGAGCACCCTGCAGGGCCGCCCCTTGGCAACTAGGGGTATCTGGCTCCCGTACGCTTCGCTCATCCGGTCGTGGCCTGAGATGAGATATGCGTGACTACTATCAGGTTGTCGCCACGCCGGGAGGTATTGTTGGACTTGTTTTACCACTGTCGATATGTCTTGTGCATAGGGATTCCGAGTCTGATCGGGTTGTCCCTAAGATAAGGTATTTTTACCTCTACTGATCGTGAGAGCTTGTGATGGACTAAGTTGGGACACCCCTGTAGGGTTATGATCTTTCGAAAGCCGTGCCCATGGTTATGTGGCAGATTGGAATTTGTTAATGTCCGGTTGTAGAAAACTTGACAGAGGATCCGCAATAAAATACACCAACTGTGTGAGTAACAGTGACCGTCTCCCTAAACTTTGAGAAGAGAACATTGTGGGGTTATGTTTGACTCGTAGGTAGTTAGGGATCTCTTAGTGATCATTACTAGTTTGCGACCATTTGTGTACATGCTCATCTAATTCTTGTACTCATAAGTTAGCCACCATACAATTCTTAGCCGTTGCTGCAACCTCACCACTTAACCTCTCCATACCCATTAAGCTTTGCTAGTCTTGATACCCATGGTTATGGAATTGCTGAGTCCTCGTGGCTCACAGATACTACAATAACAGTTGCAGGTGCAGGTTTCCGATGACTTAACGTGAGAGCGTTGTTTACTTGTGTTGGAGTTCTTTCTTCTTCTTCATCATCGATCTTGGGATAGGTTCCTGGTCGGCAGCCTGGGATGGCAGATGGATGTCTTTGTGCTTTTCATGTGTTTCATCCGTAGTCAAATGTCTTGTGTATTATGTGTTGTATTCATGTGGCCATTGTATGACTTATTGAATCCCCATCTCTTATGTAATGGTACGATGTAATGATATCCATCTTGCTAAGCGTCCGAAATGCGGTTGTGCACCAAGCACGAGGTGTTCACGTGATCGGGATAGAATCGCATCTTGGGCGTGACAAATGCATGTGTTTACAACTATTTTGCAAGGTCCATGAGAAAATAATGCTATTGTTTACTAGTAGACTTGTACTCACTAGCAACCAAATCTGACATTGAAGGCCAATCATGTACTTGGTTTCACAAGTTGTTGAGGAGAAAGAGAAACACAGGAAGAAAGGGAAGACGAAGACAAAAGAAGAAGAACGATATGAAGAAGGATCACAAGCTGGTACCGTTATCCTCACATCTTGCTAGTGGTATTGTATTGTTGTGTTGCTACTAGTATTAATTTACTTGAAGAAATGCACTTGTAATACGTAGCAGAGTAGTACTTGGCTTGACGCCACATCATACTAATTAACTGGATTCTGTATGCATGTGTGAGCCATCCCTACACGATCAAAAATGCCAAGGTGATCTACCTGAAGCCGAGGCCTCAGTTGAGGCCACTGAATGTCCACTGAATGGCTCTGACAATGTCTATGTCACATTTGAGACTATCCTCCAGGAGAACTTTGACTTTTGTTGCCTCTCCTGCAAGGTCATTTAATCAATTAGGAGTACTTAAGCATCACTAATTAATTGCAGCCTAATTGTCCTATCGGAGCTAAACAAGCACCCCATGGAGAATCGTGTACGTGCGTGTGTGTGTGTGTGTGTCTATGTAGGTGGACCGTGTGTGGGATTAGGGAGGGGATCTTGGTAGTGTCTTAATATATCTCCTGATATAGTCTCACTACTAGGAAACAAGAGTGATGTCAACCGTACATTAGAAGTGCATAAAAATACATAATGTTCAATCATTCCAGTCAGTGCTTTATCTTCTCTTCTGGGACTACTTGAATAAGCTTCGTTGCTCAGGTTGGTACGTGCATAAGGCCTTCATCCGGATTAGTGTGTTGTCATCTCTATTTTGTATCGTGCTACTGTTTTGCAATTGCCGTGAGAAAGTCGTTTATCTTTGCACATTACATCTTTGCAACCTACGATACATGGCAATGCTAGTGTTTAGCTAATTGCCACTGATAAAATAAACTAATACCTCTTTTTAAGCAAGGCTGCTATGTTGCTAACTTAACCTATTAAGATAGTGACGATGCCTCTCTTTGTTAGTGTTTGTTTCATCAACTACTATTACAATAAACTCACTTTCATCAACAGGGATGCTTGATTTCAGTGGAACTACACAAAACCTTTGGGTAGTTCATTGACTCGACTGCTTCGTTCCATTTATGTCAGTCGCTTATCTCAGCTTCCAGTCAAGAATTACTAGTTGATATGGTTCGTCACACATGTTGGTACTGGTCTTCATCCTGATTATTGTGCTTATCATATCTATTGGTAATTTGGTATTGTGCTACTGTTGGCCATTTCATAAATGAGTAACTTGGACCTTGAACTTGCCGGCAAATCATTTCATTGGCTGATTTCAGTACAACTGCTCAAAAAGAAAAGATAGACATATACTTATGCCGCTACTATGTTGTACTCCAAAGTTCACTCAGACAAGCATCGATGTTGACAAGAAGAAGTGCCAGACTGAGCACCAACAATATTGCTTGCCGCATAGCCCAGAAAAACGCAACCCAGTCTTTACTCCCAACTTACGCTTTTCGATTATCTACACATATGCTGGTAGCGAATAGTATTCCATGGAGTCTAAAGATTCCAGACAAGTTGGTAAACACATATATTCATATGACACTTAACCAGTCTACATGCCTAGGATGCTCCATTTCAGTTGAACTGCACAAAAACTTTGGGTGGTTCAATTTGTCGACCACCTCGTTTCCTATATGCAATGTAGAGTTTTGGCAAGCTAAACGAAAAAGATGAGGCGGTAAACTAGTTGGATGAAGCTAGTGGCCAAGTTGCTCAAACCGGTCATGGCATCAAGGCAATTATCACGAGGATAAACCTACAAGCAAAGTTCAGATGGTCTAGGTTGTCTCATATGTACTCGAAAGTTTGCTCAGACCAGCATTAATTTTAGCAAGAAGCGCCACCGAGTGAACACCACTTACCAGTATGTACCCTAGGTAATTGAAGTGTCTCGATGGATTATATTAGTTGTGTTGTCTCAATCATTTAGATGCGTAAACATGGAGAACTTGTGTATATCTGAATCATTTGGTGAATGCTAGCAACAAATATTGTCTTGTGATCAATGAATCATTTGGACGCATAAACATATTGTACTTGTCTATACATGAATCTTTTGAGTTGTTGACTGTGAATGTTGGCTATGAATATGAATGTATCATGTGAACCTGAGTTTGATCTGGATGTTTACCTTTTCTGTTGTACTTGTGTGTGAACTAGTTAGAATGTATACTGTGGGATTGTTAGAATGTACATTATGGGATTGTTACATTCCCAAACCAGCATCGCGGCCGGACTACCTGCTGCCGCTCAGGGGCAGGCGGTGTTGCCTCGCGTCATGCCCCACGCTCCCTGTTAAATCCAGTTCGCTCCATTCCCCAACCACCAGCACAGGATGGGAGTTTCATCTTCTTTCCCCTTGCACTACCAGGAGATTTAAGAAGGGCAGCATCTAATCCACCAACGTTGATGGTTGCCTGTCCAAGTGATTTTCAGAGAAGAAACTGCAAGTTTCAGTTTCAAATAAGAAAGTGCATGTTTCAGAGGCACACCATTTCAATCAACTTGCACTTTTCAAACATGGATAACAGAATGTTGGAAATTTTGGTCATGGTCGAAAATGGAACTAACAAGAAGTAAAAATCATGCTGATCAACATTCATGTATAACACATCTTCATATGATGCAGAGTCAAAAAATTATGGTATTTTCAAAATGCCAAGACAATGTTGAGTGGGTGAAACACTGGCTAAACTAGGGATAAAATTTTGGCAAGTTGTGGAGGTGGTGTGTGTGGATGACATGGTGGGACCCACGTGTCAGTAAGAGTTGAGGCAAAAGATTATAATTTTTTAACTACACTAGTTGGAATCGAATCCAGACAATACTAGTTTTGGGTGATACGGCTGTAGCAACCGGGCTACTGCAGGTATGTTCGAAATAATGAGGTGTATTTTTTAACTTCTCTAAGGCTTCTTCCCCGGCTCCAGTTCATTCCTGTCCACATCCACGATGTCGTCCTCCGGCTTTGTGCGCTTGCTGCGGTGCCGCCATCTTCTATTGTCAAAATGTTAAACAAACGAGAGGAATCTGGAGAGCATTGTATGTCCAGAGGTTGACAGTCGGGACCCACCAGGCCCATTGCCGTATGCAAGCAAGTGACTCATTTGAAAAAAATGCTTCTTCCTAATTGTAGACTGTGCTTTGGCCCACGGATTTGTCAATCTAGTAGTCAATAAACAAAATTAATTTACTACGAAGACTATCATCGGCTAGTTTTTAGGGTATTGGGGATCTAGCAGGTATATTTTTCAGAGTGCCCAGCCAATGACATACCGACACAGTGGTTTCAACTTGTTTAATGAGGCCCATTATGTATGTACCAGTGTATGGGCCTCCCAGCCTAGGTTTTTTAATGAGGCCAATTATCCAACCCAATTTTTTTTATAAAACGCAGATCTCTGTTCTTTTTCTCTATATATAAGAATAAGAACACCGGGTCGAATTTATGTTTTCCCTTCTAACCACATTATATTTTTTATATTTTTATTATTGTATATTTAATAGAAACTTATATATACATTATAATAACATCCCACGTCTTATTAACTTATGAAAATAAATGTTTAACATAAGTTGGCAAGGGAAATGATGGTTGTTTTTTACTCTAAGGTAATGAAAATCATAGTGATTGCGCAGAAAATCTTGCGAAGATTTAAGGACCAATCTAATAATAACACGCTCATTTTTATTTTCAGCAATAACTCGCTAATTTGCTATTTTTCTATATAATATAATGTCCAGCTTTGGTTCATTTTTTGATACTAATAGCTTCGTCTAACCTAACGTTATCTTTACTACAAGCCCAACAAATTCGTGCATTTTAATAAAGTGCAAATGGGTTGTGATTTCTTAGAAGAAATAAAATGGGCCGAATTGACACCCCAGCTGTCGTGGGAAAATACGATCACCTATGGGGCCATTGGCCCCTTGTGGTTCGGTATGGCGAAAGAGCACGTTGCACAAAGAGCTGAGACCATAGAGGCAACACGGTAATGGTGACGCGTTGGTTTTTACCCAGGTTCGGGCCGCTGCAAAGTGTTCCACCCTACTCCTGCTTTGCTGGATTGGATGAGGGAGCGCGAGGAGCACGTATCACTCAAGCCCGGCAAGGTGGCCTCGAGGAGAGTAGCTACGCGCGTATGATTGTACAAGGGTCTGAATCCTTTTCTAGCTCGCCTCGGTCCTCTTTTTATACTTCAAGGGGTATCCAAAGTGGCGACACGGTCACTGTTGGTTGATTAGATAACAAACAGTGCTATCATACCTAAATCTGTAGATAGGAAGAGGCGAATTAAATGCACCACTTAGTGTCACGTCATGGGAGTAGCCTGGCAAGCCTTGCCACGCCACTTTAGCTGTCTCTCGTGGTGTCCGCCTGACACGCCACTGGACGAGTGTCATGCAGGGAGAATCTTCTCCCCAAATGTCTGTCACGTGCCAGAGGACAGCCATTAATCACTTGGGGGCTCGACACCGCACTGATAAGTGACCCGAGTCACAATGCGGTGGAGCGGTGGTGTCTTGGCGGGGTGATCCACCCTCGGCGTCCCCGGCAAGCCTGCCGGGGGAGTCTTGAGACTTGTCATTGGTGTGGTCTCGACCTAGTCGGGCTCGCGTGCCCGGCCGAGGAGGTTTTTGCTTGGTGATATCTTGCTCCTTTGGCTTGTATTGGTCTTCTTAATCTGCCCTTTGATTCCTCAAAGAGCTATATCTTCAGCTTGGTCTTGTTTTGCCGCTCAAACCTTGCCTCTGTGCCTGTGTACAGTCTGGGTAACATACGCCAAGGTTTGTTGCACTGACACCAGCAAATTAACTATAAATTCTTGAAAACATGGGTTAAATATGTGCCACATTTTTGCAGGCTTACATGTGGGCCAATAGGTCGAAACCTACGGCAGGCATTGTAAACTTAGTCAAAAAATCATTCTAGCATCCACAACCATTGGATTTATATCCAACGGCAGGCATGCATCTTCAATCTCATCATCTTCAATAGCGGTTGTGCTTAGCACGCATTGCTGAGAAGCGTTACCAATGATAAACCAGATTCCAACTATAGAACTATGACACAATCAAACCCGAATGAACAAAATGATGAATTGAATCATACCAGTCTATACTGGGGTTTATTACTCATTTTAGTACTTCCCATTTTATTTTCCAATTACTTCTTAAGTTGAGAGAAAGAAAGGGACTAATAAGAATTCTCTTATCCCATTTGGAAGGATACCTTCCTTATAGCTACCTATGACTGTTTTTGTCTCTAGCATGACCAATTGATAAAATGTGGAGAAAAGTAGGGGAAATAGCCGATACTACTGGAAGAATTCCTCTTCGGCTGATAGGTAATGTAGCGGGTATTGCCGTGATTGGTTAAGTAGGTGTTTTCTTCACCGCTCGTTGGGCTATCCCTCCAACACTCCAAACCTCATGTTATTCTCCATCGACTGCAGCCCGACGCCGCACCAGAACTAGTTAACCCGCGTATTCCTCTGCATATGTGACTCCACTGCCATGTCTTCCCATCTCCGGCTCGTTCCAGCCCGGGGCCTTGCCGTCACCGAGCGCCTTGGTGCGCTCGGTGCTGCCTGGTCAACGTGGCAACAAACAAGAGTCATCGAAAGAAGGCGGTACATGCAGAGGCTGACAGTGGGGAGGCACCAGTTCATGGATGCATGCATGCAACTGGCTCCTTGTTACACTAAAAAACCGTTTCATCTTCATCTTCGCACGAAAGGAAGTGCCTCCTTATTATAGGAAAAAAACAACTATTCCTCTCCATGATAGCTAGGGCCCACTAGCAAGGAGACTGGCATGTGGGCCATTAGGTCGCCTATGGAATGCATTGTCAAATTAGTCAACAAAATGATTCCGAGATCTGTAGTCGTTTGATGTACATCCAACGGCAAGCATGGATCTTTAATCTCTCATCTTCTTCCTCCAGCACCGGCAGGACTTCCTGCTACCGCCTCCGGCGGCCAGGAGCACTGCTTCGTATGCCTCAGTACGAAGCGCTACTCCACCATCGGCCATGCCACCCCTCATGTTATTCTTCGTCGATTGCATCCCTAGGCCGCACCGAACGAGTCAACCCTCATACGTTGTACTCCTCTCTGGCTGCGACTCTAGTGTCGCATCTACCCCTGTCTCCGGGTCATTCCCGTCTAGGGCCTCACCGTCTTCCACCGCCTTGCTTCGCTCGGCACAACGTTGTCAGCAAACGAGAGTTATCGGGACAGGACTACGGAGAGGCTGACAGTTGGGAACCACAAGGTCCATGGTCACACGCAAGGATTATTCCTCCTTATTAAGCGAAAGAAAAATGTTCCTCCCCTAACAGCTGGGACGCACCAGCTATATCTTCGAACGCAAGGAAGAGCCTCCTTATTAAGCGAAACAATATGATTCCTCCTAATTACATCTAGGACCCACCATCTATTTCTTGGCACACAAGTATGTTGTCGGTACCCTGGGACTGGGGGTACCCAGGCCCGCCTGCCTGCAGCCCAGGGCACAGTGCATGGCGTGGGCCTAGTATGACCCATCTTGAGGGCTGCATGAGCGCGACCCTTGCGAGGGCCCTCGCCTCACGAGGCACACATTGTCGAGGGCCTACCTAGGTCCTCTCGTGGAGCTGCACCCTGAGGCAGCCTCAAGAGGCTGCCTCGCGGGTGGATGCACCGAGGTTACCAGGCCATGCTTCGTGATGCACATGGGTAACGAAAGGCACGATGGCCATCCCCAGAGCCCATGCTAGCGGGCGTAGATGGTAAGTCTTTCCTCTTTGGGGATAAAGGACAAGGCCAGCGCGTGGGTTCCCGAGGCAGCCCCAATGTGTTGTGGGTGTGCATGATCCCCTATGGGGACATCTCCCCTTGTGGTTCGGCAAGGGGGAAGCTGACGTTGCACAAAGAGCGGAGGCCATGGAGAAACATGACGACGGTAACACTGTTGATTTTTACCCAGGTTCGGGCAGCTGCAAGGCGTAAAACCCTACTCTTGCTTTTGGTGTATTGGATGGAAGGACACCAAGAATGTGCAACGCTCAAGACCGGCTAGGTGGTGTTCGCACATGAACAAGTCACTGTGTACCTCCAACACCAAGGGTGATGCACCGCAGCTCACGTCGAAGGAGACCCGACCGGAAGCGCGGTACGCAAGCAATTCGGCGGGTGCTTTTGAGGACCCGAAACCCCACCGACCGGGAGGGCTACTTTGGAGCGTGCGGCGGCCCTAGGTCGACCTGATCGGCCCTAGGGCCTCGTGGTTTGCCGCCTTGCAACAAGAAGGACAGAGGAAGAACAAGGAAGAAGAAGAACTAGGGTTAAGGAGAAAAGATAAAAGATAAAAAGTGGTAGATGATTTGATCGATTGTGTGTTGTTCAGCTCTTAGGTATATAAGAGGTGGCTGGATTTCCCGTGCAAGAAAAAGGCTTGGATTTACGTCCAAAACCCTAGTCAAATTCGAATTGTTTTTGTGTGAACTTTCCAAAATTAACCAAACTAGGATTTAGGTAAGTCTAGGACAACTGTTAGGTTTTTGGGTCCCACAAGTCAAAAACGACCTCGAATGAAGATGAGCCAAAAATAAAACTTGACCATTTCGATGAGGCGAACAACTTTCATGCTGAAAGTTTTTTGATTCGAAGCCATCTTTTGGGCCAAAAAGGTCACGCAAAACATCTGTTCGCTCGTGCTACCCATCAGACATGCATACGAACTCGCCACATCTCGCATGATGATAGGGCTGCACTCCGATAGCTGTAACTTTTGCATATGAACTCGGATTGGGACGATTTTTATATCAAAATCAACCATTCGACAAGATGAAGATAATTCATGTAGAAAGTTTTCTCATATTAGGCCATCTTGAAGGCATAATTGGCCGAATACTACTATTAATACAAAATCTAAGTACTTTGAATCTAGTTTCGGCCCTCGATATGAGATGGGATAGCGATGGCCCAAACTTCAAAGATGTCCATGTCGACAATACGGAACTTTTTCATGTAGATCATTTCTTCATTAGAAGACATCTTAATTGCATTTTGTGCCATGCCAAAATCTGGTGTCAACACATGCCCCCCTATTTTTCGGCAAAACTTGTGTGACGAAAATTAAATTGCAATTTATTTGTTCTAAGGACGAGGTCAACACTCCATCGGCCATTTATATTTCTCAGGGCGATAATTATGTATCATCCATGTTTATGCTAAGGGCGATAGTTATTTATAGGCAGTTGCCTATCTAGGCTTCTTGCCACACACTTGGATGACACTTCTTTAGATATTTTCCATTGAGAGCTCGAGGTAATATATTGCTTGTACAGATTCAACCAAATATGAGTTTCTAGGAACTACTCTTGTAATATTAAAAGGACGTTCCCAACAAGGAAACCACTTCACGAATTTTCTGTCTTTTGAACCAATTGGTAGAATCACCTTCCATACGAGATCACCAACTTGAAAATTCTTCAATTTGACCTTCTTATTGTAAGATCTTGCCACCCTCAACTTATCTCTCTCTATGGCCTTTAAAGTAGCCAAACATTTATTGGCTGCTTCATAAATATTCTCCATCATCAAGTTATAGAAGTCCACCAACAATAAATTGTTTTGTTTGGCTATTCTCAAAGCATTAAAAGTAACTTCCACTGGTAAAACAACCTCCTGACCATATACGAGCTCATATGGAGTCATCTTTGAAGCACCATGCCTTGATATCCTATGTGCCCACAAAGCTTCGGACAATGGCTCATGCCATTTACTTGGATTATCCTCAATTTTCTTCTTGATGAGCATTACTAATATTTTATTACTAGACTCAGCTTGTCCATTGGCTTGGGCGTAATATGGAGAGGACTTGAGCAACTTTATCTTATATGATTCACCAAATTCTCTGACTTGATGTTACATAAAGGATGAACCTTGGTCCATAGTTAATGTTTGAGGAATGCCGAATCTATGGATAATATGCTCAGTTATGAATTGAATTACCTCTGTATGTGTCATATTTTTGAGTGGTATTGCTTCAGACCATTAAGTGAAATAATCGGTTGCCACCAACACGAACCGATACCCCTTTGAAGATCAAGGATGAATCTCTCCAATAAAGTCTAATCCCCAACCTCTAAAAGGCCACTGCTTGATAATATGATGTAACATAGCATTGGGAGCTAACTGAATATCACCAAACTTTTGACAATCTTCACATCCTTCATAATACCGGAAGCAATCATTAACCATCGTCGGCCAATAAAACCAAGCACGTCGTAATAACCATTTCATCTTATGAGTCGACTGATGAGTGCCACAAATACCTTCATGGACCACTCTCATAGAAACTCTCACTTGGTCCACGTTCAAGCACTTTAAAAGAACATCATCAACCGTTCAGCGATAGAGAACATCAACTCTCATTGTGTATTTGAAAGATATATGCCGAACATCCCTATCCACCCTTTTCCTAGGATCACACAAATAATCAATAATGGGTTTACTCCAGTCTTGATCTTCTCCTGTATTACATATTTCATTAGTGGCCGAAATGGTGGGCTCAGGTTCGGCCTCCCCTATGTTGGCAACACTAGACACCGACCTTTGAGAAATATGAAACATGTCACGATCAACATAATAGTGGGATGCTTGTTGTGCCAACTCATTTTCATTCCAATTTTCATGTCTAGATATATAAGCATTTCTAAAATAATCCAATATAGAAATTATATCTAGACATTTGTCAAGATAAACATTAAGTGATTCGCAAAACATTGAAAGACTTTGGATATTTGTTGCACTAGTAATAATGAATCACAAAAAGCCTCGATATGTGTAGCACCTATGACAAGCAACATATCTAAGCCAAATAACAATGCTTCATATTCGGCTTGATTATTTGTGCAAAAGTATTCTAAGTGGCATGAGGCTTCACAGAATAACACCATAGGGAGATATATAAACAACACCAACACCTTAGCCATTGCTACAAATTTAACCACCAATATATAATCACCATGGTACTGGGGATGAATTCCATGGCAAATGCATCAATGGCATGGTTGAAGAAAATGGATGATGTGCTAACCAAAGATTTTGATGTTGTGATGCACACCTTCGGCTTAATTGTTTGTTGCTTCCATCCTTCAGTTTCTTCACTTTTATTGTACTTGTTACAATAGAAGCATGCACATCATTTTTTTGATTGATCCTCTTGTGATCCCATGCCATGTTCTTCTTTTTCAACTCTTGTGCACTAAGATTTTGTAATTCCTTCTGTAGCCAATACGATAAGCCGAGTGGGCATTTGGGCTATGATTCTGTTTTGACCAATCGCAATTATTGTTTGGCCTTTTGCACCCTCAACATTTTTTCTTTAGATTTGGCACTTTTATTTTTAATAATTGATTGCTCCACTTCTTTTCCTTTTCTAGCCAATGTCACCACCTTAATTGGCTCTTTGTTATGTGAGATCGAATCTGAAGTATCACACTTACGACCATCTTACATGACCCGGTATACTTGCTTGACCAACTCTTTCTTCGTCCATGGGGTCTAGACCGATTCCTTATGATTGAAACGGTTTTTAACATGTGATTGTTCAAATGTTGATCTTCTCGGAGCTGCATAACATTGGTGAGATAGTCTAAAATAAGATGGAGAATGTGCCCTCGTATCATACCTGTCCCATGATGGATATGGATCTACATGAGCATAGGAAGGCATCCACGACATTGGCATTGGTGGCCCAAATAAAGGATATGAATATGTTGCACTGAAATGCTCACTTTTCCAATACTGATCCTCATATTTGCGCCTTGGGGTGATCTTGGTTTCTTTGCATGATTTGGCTGATAAGCATTCTTCTCTTCACTCTTCTTTTTATATTTATCCAATAGTTCGGCGAAAGTGATTTTTGATCTCCTACACTTGCACTTATTTCGACCTTTGTTTTTTTTGGTTTGTTTTCATTGTTCATTGGATTTGCTTGTTGCCCCCAGTCCTTGGCGTCTTCATCGTAGCCTCGATGGAATTCTCGCCCTCAAGATTGTGTTCATTATGCTCTTCAACAACTTCTTTACTTGAAATCTTGATCCCGTCACATGCATATTTTACCTTATCTTTAAATGGATTGGCTTGAAGCAGCCGATGCAAAAACTTTTTGCCATCAGGACCAATCGGAATAGACTGGTCATCTCTTGGTGTTTCAACAAATTTCAATCATACTTTTTCAATGGCCGATTTAACTATTTGACGAAACATGATGCAATCCTCAAAATTGTGCTTGGACGAATCATGCAACTTACAATACATTCATCCCTGGGTTGATGGCTTGACATGGTGATCAAGAATTCTAATGTAATTATTTTTTATCAATAAATCAAATATTTTATTACACATGCTCGAATTGAAGGTATACTTCTTATTGTTTAGCCAGTCTTGTTGTGAGAACGGCTTTGGAGGTAAGCAAACGAATGGTTCCTATTTGTAATCTCCCCATTCGGTTATGCAATGTGGTTTGCACTCTATATCTGATGCCTTTCGATAAGATATCATAGTAGCATCGGTTTTCTCAAAAGAATTTAACCTTGGCTTTAAATTTCTGAAACGAAAATAGTTAGAGCAAACATGTCTCAATGGAGACCAAATGCAAGCCAAGTAATAAATAAGCAAAGCTACCCAATTAGATATGAACATTAGATAAAGCAATAGGGAAAGCCTTGGTTCCAACAATTAGTCACTACCGGTCTTTAAAAATTGCGCAATGGGTTGACCAATATGCTCAATAACAACTTTATTGCTAACAAGTAAATTACCATTCTTCATTGGTCTTTCAAAATTACTTATGAGGATTTTTCTAATAGATGCATCGACTATGAAGTTGCGACCAAATCTGAAAATAGCAAAATTAGTTGCCAGGAATACCTCTTCAAATATGGAGTAATGCTACACATACATAGGTTTACACAGATTTTACAAACAGGTGGATTTTGATTGGAGATTAATGAGGAGAAGGGGCCCACCGCCATGAAAATCAGGGGTGGAGTGGTTAGTTAGGAAGAAAGAATCCTAGTCATCGTGTAAATGCGTGTAACTCTTTGTATGTTTAGCATTATTTTCAAATATGTTGGGAGAGCTTGATGGTGGTGTGACTTGAACAATATCTTGCTCAGTCTTTGGATGGATCCCCAACGCCTTATCATCATCTTTTTCTTGATTCCGTGCATCATTACTTTGAAGATCCTTGTCAGGTGAACTTTGTTCGGCTACATGCTCTTGTTGTTGAGGCTTGTCAATTTCTACGGCACAGAACTCATAGGCCAGGAAGTAGGTTCCATTAACTTCACAAAAATCAAGCACCATTGTTTTCCTATGATTGCCATGCCCTTTCTCGGTGATGCTTGCCTCGTTGGATTTGATGGATTCGAAATATATACTACCTGATTCAGCTTTTTTAGCCGAAGCACTTTTAGTTTCCGAATCATCATTCTTTTCACTAGTTCTACCAATTGGCAGTGCTTATTTTATTTGAGCCAATTCTTTTTATGTTTGTTTCTGACAGCCAGTGGCACAATTGGCTTTAAGTTTGTTCTCAATTTCAGCCCACTCCGGATATGATTACCATCCAATGCTTTTAGATTCTTTTAGCAATGACACATGGGTGTTGCTGAAACTTTGTAATTTTGTAGGTGGTGTAAAATATTATGTAGTACTAGGTGAAGGCATATGCATTGTTGTAGAACCATATTTTTGCTTGCCAATTTTATCAATTAGCAAAGATTCATCTTCTTTTAAAACTCTACATTTTTGCCACATAATGAGAAAATAGCAACTTTTCAAGTTCTTCAAGGCAAAGAACACTAATCCTCTTATTATTGGCTAAACTCTTCAATGCAACCACCACTACCTCATCTTCTACAATATTTGTCACAATCCATCCTATAAAATTTACGTTCATTCGGCAAAACCTACAGGAATCAGGATCTTTGTCGTCTGCCATGGCTGACAGCAAATGCACACATGGCTTACGACAAAGACTTTTGCCGTCAGCCTGCAGATGGCAAACTGTCCGGCTGAACGAACCACTACAAAGGGCTACTTGTCGTCTGCTAGCTGACGGGAAAGATGCAAAGGACTTTGCCGTCATCCAGCGGACGACAAAGATCCTGTACGACACACGTGGCCGGTTAGGTCTGTTAGGGGGTTAATGGCATGTTTGCCGTCTACCAGCAGACGACAAAGTGCCTAAATAACCCATTCTAGGTAGCTGCCACATGGCACGCTATGCCGTTTGCTAGCAGACGGGAAAGATGCAGGTGTCTTTGCCGTCAGCCAGCAGACGAAAAACTGACCAAATAGGCCAGCCCAGTGCCCCAGTTTGCATAGGTAGCTTCCACGTGACAGATTTTCCCTCTGCTTGCGAATGGAAAAGTGCTTATACAGCCCCTGTTTTTTCTGTTTTTCCTTAAATTCATTCAATTCCATAGAATTTCACAGATATATATATATAAAGTTTCCAACAATGTATATATAACAAGTTTCCAACAACATATATATAACTAGTTTCCAACAAAATATATATAACAAGTTTCCAACAACATATATATATATAACAAGTTCCCAACAACAAGTTATCTAGCAACATGTCCAACATAAAATGGTTTCATCCATACATCCATATCCAACAACAAGTTTGCAACAAGTTTCCAAAAACAGAAAAGAAGCACAAGGAGAAGAGTAGACTCCATGAATGGAAGCTCCTCATCTAAAGCAAATCTGTAAATCGGGAAAGAAGAAAGTTAGAAGAAGAAGAAGAAGACTAGCTAGAAAAGATGAAGAAGATGAAGAATTTTTCTTCTATTTCTTTTTCACCTCTCCTCTTCTTTATCTTCTTCTTCTTCTAACTAAGTTAGGTAAAAATGCCATTTTTTTGCTAAGCTAGGTAAAAATGCTAAGTGTAGGTCATTTTAGAGCTATGCTAGGTAAATAGGTCATTTGGGAGCTTAGTAAGGTTATTTTGTCATTTTTGTCGAAAATAAGCTACGCCTAAGTCATTTTAGAGCTAAACCAAGGTTATCATGCCATTTTTTTACCTAAGTAAGGTTATTTTGTCATTTTGCAGGAAAAAATGCTAAGTATAGGTCAGTTTGGAGCTATCCTAGGTAAATTATGCTAGTTTTGAGCTAAGTAAGGTTATTATGTCATTTTTGAGGAAAATAAGCTAAGTATAGGTCATTTTGGAGCTAAACAAAGGTTATCATTCCATTTTTACCTAAGTATGGTAAGTATGTCATAAATGAACTGAAGAAGCTATGTATAGGTCATTCTTTAGCAAACCTAGGTAGTTATGCCATTTCGAGCTAACTAAGCATATCAAGTCATTTCGGTGGAAAACAAATGCTAAGTATAGGTCATTTTATAGCTATCCTAGGTAAAGTATGTCATTTTGGAGCTTAGTAAGGTTATTTTGTCATTTTAGAGGAAAATAAGCTAAGTCTATGTCATTTTGGATCAAAACTAAGGTTATCATGCCATTTATTACCTAAGTAAGGTTATTTTGCTATTTTGGAGGCAAAAATGCTAAGTATAGGTCATTTTGGAGCTATCCTAGGTAAAGTATGCCAGTTTGGAGCTAATTAAGGTTATTATGTTATTTTCGAGGAAAATAAGCTACGTATAGGTCATTTTTGAGCTAAACAAAGGTTAACATGCCATTATTTACCTAAGTATGGTCATTTTCTCCCTAGGTTAGCTTGTCGGGAGGCATGCTGCACCAAAGTTCATTTGCAATGTCTCGTTAGCATGATGAACTGATATGTGAATATAGTAACTCATGAAACTCACCTTGTCCGCTATGCCAATCAGGGGCATCGGCGGAGGGGTCTGACCGTTTTTCTCACACACGGACTGCACATTTTGTTTTCACGAGTGAGTCATATTAGTTAGTAATGAAACGAACATTACATGCATGATCCTGCTACGTGTAATGACCACCGACGGGTGCGTCCAGGGCATTACAAGTTGGTATGAGAGCCGACCCTCGCAGTTACACGGATGTTAGCAGAGAGGTGTGCGGTCATGTTGTTCATGATGTTTGTGACCCGTTGTGGCACATGTCATGGCACATGTACCGGACTGGATGCACAGACGTATCTGCCAAGAGGGAACGTTCCTATGGCCCATCGTGGACGTCGATACCTCTATATGGGGATGCATGTGATAGCCTAGCTAATTATGGATGATATACTACTCATATCAACAAGGAATTCCTTCTTTTCCGGACGCCCATTCAGACATAACTCCAAAGTCAAGCATGCTCAGCTTGGAGTAATTTCAGGATGGGCGACCGACGAGCAAGTTGCTCCTAGGTGCACACGAGTGAGGTCAAAGTGCGCACAAAAGACTAGTATTGATCTTTGGGGCCAGACTAGATCCCGCCAGGTGTAACGACCACCGATGGGTGTGTCCGGGGCGTTACAGCCATCAAGGTTACTGTCGCGGAAGGCCATGAGTGTACTGCCGGGGACATCGAAGAAGCTCCAAAGTAAGCGGGGGAAACATCCGGCAGCTTGTCAGGCCCAGAGGCAGTAGTCGAGGAGAAAGCCCCTCTTCAAACCATGGGTCTCCTTCCCTTGTTTCGCACACCTGCAGTCCCACAGCCATTTTCAAGCAAGCTGGCATTGGTCCTGGCCTAGCCCAGGCTCCCAGCGCCCTGCTCGTCGGCCATCGTGGCTGCAGATTTTGATGAGGGGATCAGGCGCATCTTGGTTACATTGTCCTAGAGAACCGAAGAGGTTGACGATTCAGTTGAAGTAGCCATGGACTTGTCCTTTTTGGAGTCCATGGCAACATGCATCAAGGACATGCAGAGCAGACATAGCTTGAAGTGGCAAACAATCAAGGAGCAGCGTGATTACGCTGGCCTTATGCACCAGAAGCTGAGGGACAAAGGCAGCAAGCTGCGCGAGTGGCGCAACAAGTAGTTCTAGTCCCTTCAGTAGCAATATGAGGTGATAACCATGGCCAAGGAGGACGTCGCTGCCGAGGAGGCCCGCCTGTCGGAGCGTGAAGCGCTTCTCAACCACCTGGAGAGGGACATTTTGACCCAGGAATGGGCACCTCGAAGCCGCCCTTCGCGGCAAGAATGAGGAAATGGAAGCTCTTGTCCAACAATGTAACAAGGGTCTGGAGGACAAATCACAGGGCCACACTAGATGCGCTCACCCTTGAATCCTTAGCCCAACTGAAGAAGGTTGCCGATGATCGCCAAGACTGACCTCGACGATCAAGTGAGCAAGCTGACGGAGGATATTGCTAGGCGTGGGCAGGAAATCATAGCCCTCAAGGAAGAAGCGTAGAAGGCGGAAACCCTCCTGAAGGTGGTGCGGACACAACTTTCTTCCAAGAGCCAGGACCTGGCCACTACCAACGGCGCCATCTCTGACATGAAGGTTAGGCTTGGCACTTCGGAGAAGCAAACCGAGTCTGGTGACACTCGCAAGAAGTTTGTGATGGCGGATCTGGACAAGGCCAGGACCCTCTAGAGGGATGCGGAGCAGAAGCTTGAGAATCTAATCCAGCAGCATCACCTCTGGATCAAGTATCTGTTAGATATTAACGATTGCCTTACATCCCATATTGCCAACATGAACATGAAGAGTTGGGCCTTCTCCATCGGCGAGCACGAAGTCCCAAGTGTGAAGCTGACGCTTTTCTTTGAGGGACACATCGAGGGGCTGAAGACATATGAGGACGATAGGGATGCTTGCTTCGCCAAAGATTCTCGGAAGCTTGCCCACGATACCCTCTTCCTGGTCCTGAGCAACCTTGCTTTCAGCCACCCAAACCTCGACCTTGTTGATGGCTTCAAGAAGTTGTCGCCAGGTGCTGATGTTTCTGCTCCCGTGGCAAAGGCCGCTCCCCTTGCGGATACGATTCTCTCCGTCCTGAGGGTCCCCAAAGATCGCAAGGCCCATCCTTGAACCCTTCTTGTTGTCGGGATGCCCTGTATCAAAACATAATGTGTGTTTTGTGTTTTGGCCTTGTACCGTTTTGCTCTGGCGTTTGTTGAAATGATGTTTAATTACGATAATGCGTGATGTCCCTCTAGTGTATACCCTTTGACATTCGTAAGTTTAATTCCTTTTTTGCTTATTTTGGTGCCCGCTAGCAGCATGTTGCGGCGATTGCTGTGAGGAACGGGCCCTTAGCATTCAGCTACCGAGGGTGTGCTGTCGGATGGATTTTCCTTAGCAGTCCTCAATGTTGCCAATGACTTCGGTGAGTAGGCTCAAAACAAAGTGAGGGCGCAAACAAGTTCAGTAAGGTACCACAATACGAAAGGATTGCCATACGAAGTTCTTGGTTGTCTGAGTGGTAAGCAAACACAAACTTTGAAGAAATGCTGATGAATATGTTAAGTTAGCTTTTGTCAATGCTCCACCTGTTTGCCAGGAAGTGCATTTAGCCACACGCGATGTCTTCTTTCCCACCCGTAGTCGCCTCATCGGGCTATGGACCTTAGGGAAACATCACTTGCACGTCTACCCCTATTCTTGAAGGATGGCAAATGAGAAAGGGCACATGGGAAAGTCAAGGAAACCCATTAGTTCCACACCCCGCTCTAGCAAGGGCAGGGGGAATCAGTAAAGCATTTAAAATCAATGATGTATTCTGAAAATGTGAAGGTCCAGCCTATCCCTCCTTCTTTTCTCCCAATGATCTCCCAGCGACCGGTGCGAAAGAGACGCGGGCGCGGGAGAACCCTGCCGGGGCACGTCTGCCGCGACATCAACCAGTGTATTCACACGAGAGTTGAATTCGGGATTCTCCCCTGGCGGGGTAAATGAAGGAGCGAGTTCCTTGCAGGCTCATCAACACCGGTGACATCACCACCGTGTGGATCAATCATTGTGGAGCGAAAGGGAGGAGGAGGTCAATCCCGCACCGTTTCTCTCGTCCGCTCGCCCAAGTGACATCTCTCATGGTCAGAAGCGTCTTGACGGGGGACTGTGAGGAGGACGGCGCCACCGCAAGCCTCGCGCTGTCTTTTGGCCACTTCAAACATGGTGGTCGCATCGCTTGCGTCCACCATAGTGGTAGCGACATGCGGTCGTCCCCCGCCCTTTCCGCGGAGGCGAGCGATGGAGCTCGTAAGGGACGAAGCTATAAAAGTGCAGCTTCTTGGCAGCGACGATGTAGGAGATGATGATGATGGTCGATGCGACATTCACAACCTTAGGTTTGCGCGAGGGCTCCCCCGACCTGGCATGACAAAGATATCATGGGTGTGCATGATCATCTAAGGGGCCATAGGTCCCTTGTGGTTCGGCAAGGGGGAAGGCCGTGGGGCAGCATAACGGCGGTGAAACTGGTGAATTTTACCTAGGTTCGGATCGCCGCAAGTCTTAAAATCCTACTCCTTCTTTTGGTGGATTGGCTGGAAGGACACCAAGAACATGCAGCGCTCAAGCCCGACAAGGTGGCCTCGAGGAGAGCGACTACACGCGTATAAGTGTAGGAGGGTCTGAGTCCCTCTCTCGCTTGCCTTCCACCTCCTTTTATATCTTAACGTGTGACCACAGTGGCAAAACAGTCTATATCTCATGATTAGGCAACTAACAGTGCTATTGTACCTAACTCTGTCAGTTAGGACAAAGCGCATTTAATGCACTGCCTGGTTTCATGCTGAGAAAGCATCCCGGCAAGCCTGCCGTGCCGCTTAAGAATCTTCCGCGTGTATGATTGACACACCTCTGGATGGGTGTCATGTGTGGGTAATCCGTCTTCCAAATGGATGCCACGTGCTTAATGGAAGCCACTTAATCACTTGGAGGCGCGACACCACATTGACAACTGACTTGCGTCGTGATGCGATGGAGCGGTGGCGTCTTGGCGGGGAGGTTCGCCCTTCGCAGACCCGGCAAGCCTGCCGGGGGAAATCTCAGTCTTGTCCTTGGGGAGGTCTCGACTCGGCCAGACTATCCTACCCGACAAGGGAGGCTTTCCCAAGGTGAGGTTTTTGTTGTCTTGTTTGTCTTTGTCTTCTTGATCCGCTCTTCGACCTCAAAAAGAGCTGCTCTTCTGGCTTGGCCCTGATTCGTATGTTGATATTGTTCGCCGAGCCCAAGTTGACGGGACGGATGCTCACTGTGTGTGCACAAGTTAGGGGGGACATACACCCCTATTTGTGTACGCCGACACAAAGGTTGACGTTTTGGTGCTACAAGACCAAGACAACGGGATCGTCAGGACGAAGGTCATAACCGAGCCCACCGGCGCATCATGGAAAGAAGCTTTGACAGGCAGGATCACCTTTTGTCAGGATAGGGTGTACTCATGTTCCCCTTCAAATTTAGCCGTTGTGTCAACCCTTCCCGTCCTGCGCCACGCGTCGAGGCCTGGCCCACGGGCGGTTAGGGCTCGTGTCGCTTCACCCTCCCCTCGTTCCTTCGCCTCGAAGTTAGGCCAAGCATGCCGTCGGCCCAGGGGCTACTGTCGGTGTTCTGGGACCAGCGGTACCCAGCCCCGCCTACCTGTGGCCCAGGGCGTGGCCCACCAACAGCCCAGCGTGGCCCGGAAATAAGATCCTGCGGACAAGACCCTCGCGAGGTGAAACACACGAGGACCTCCAAGGGAGCTGCCTCCTGGGTCTACCTTCTGAGGAGCGGACATATCTAGGCAGCACCCGGTCTCACGAGGCCTGCAGTGACGTGAGCCATGCCGGCCAGGGCCAGGCGGGTGCTAACGGGCGCACGCGAGGAGGGTTTCCTCTTTTGTGCTAAGGAGGCAAGGATGTACGTGGGTTCCCGAGGAATCCCCCAATGGTTTCACCTCTAGTGCAATAAGACAAAGACCATGAGCTCGACAGGATGGTGGTCATTGCCGAGCACACCTGCGCATCATCAACCAGAAGCTTTGCAGGCGAAGACCACCTTTAGTCAGGATAGGGTGTACTAGTAGCCCCTTCAAATTTGGCTGTTGTGGCATCCCTTCCTGCATTTGTCATAGGGGAAGAGGACCGGGCCAGTATAATTATAGGTTAGACTCGTCCATGGGAGGAGCCTCGCCCTGATATAGTTCATAAACCCCTCAAGCCAGAGCTAATTCCATAGCCCTCATGAGGCAACACACCCTTGTACTAGTTCATACTCAACCTCCTCGCGAGGCAATCCACCACAAAGCAGGAGTAGGCTTTTACACCACAAGGTGGCCTGAACCTGGGTAAATCATCGTGTCGCATCCTTCCCCGACTCTCTAGCTCAATCTCGATGAACCTTGGCCTTGGTGCGATGCGTGATTGGTTGAGAGCAAGCAAGTCCTTCATGCACACCCCAATGTTTGAACCTTTTAAGGGATTGCGGATCCCTGATTTCAACATATTAGTTTGAAGGAACCTCCTGATGCGTGGGAGAGAAGATGCAAGACATGGGAGCAATGGTGGCCTGCGCAGGGCCCGTCAGTCTTCATGTCAGTGTGAGAAGTTGCTGAGGCGTCGCAAGGAAGTGGGGGCGTTCCTCATCCCCTTGTGTGCCATGTGTCGAGGCCCGTAGGCGGCTGGGACCTGTGTCGTTTGGCTCCTCCTCTCCAAGCGGATCATGTTCGTCGCGGGCCCAAGGGCTAATGTTAGGACCCTGGGACATGGGGTACCCAGGCCCGCCTACCTACATCCTAGGGCACAGTGCATGGCATGGGCCTAGTACGGCCCATCTTTAGGGCTGCATGAAAGCGACCCTCGCCAGGGCCATCAGCTCATGTGGTGTGTGTTGCCGAGGGCCTCCTGAGGTCCTCTCATGGAGCCGCCCCCTAAGGCGGCCTCCCAAGGCTCCCTTGTGGGTGGAAGCACCGAGGTTGCCAGGCCGTGCTTCTTCATTGCCATTGGTGATGCAAGCCACCACTCGCGTTGCCAAAGCACATGCCAGCTGGCACCGATGGTAAGGCTTTTCTCTTTGTTGCTAGAAGAGCAAGACAACAGGCTCATCAGGACGGAAGTCATCACCGAGCCCACCGGCGCATGAAGGACAAAAGCTTTGGCAGGCGAAGACCACCTTTTGTTAGGATAGGGTGTACTCCTGTTCTCGGGGTAAAAGGACCGTGGCCAGTATAAATATAAGTAGGTCATCACATTAGAGAGGATCGAGTTCATCCACCCCTCAAGTTGGGAGCCACTCGACAAGCCTCCGAAGGCGTCTTGTATTCACTCATACACATCCTCCTCGCGAGGAAACCCAACCATAAAGTAGGAGTATCGTCTTACACCGTAAGGTGGCCCGAACCTGGGTAAACGGGTGTGTTCGTGTTCTTCCTCTTTTCCATCGTGAGCACATTGGAGCGTTGCCGTGAGGTTGCGTGAAGCTAGGCGGGGCTTGGCAAGGGACTGTGAGCACACCCCAGTGTTCGAACCTCCGCTGGGACCCCGAATCCCTGATCTTGACAGATGTGTGTCCTTATCCCGCTGACAGCTGGGATCTACCACATCAAAGCGAATGTAGAGTTATTGGTCTGGTCGCAAATGTGCACATACATACTGGTTGATCGGTCTCTCTACAGGGATGAACCGAGGCCGAGTAAGTAGCTGTCACAGCCTTAGAATTGCTTGTAGTTAGTTGCATCTATTAGCATCCATGCATCATGTTCAAATTCAAAAGAATTTAAATTGGAGATGTTCAAAACCTAGCACCAAATGAATTCAAATAGGTTCAAATAAAAATCTTTTCAATGAACCCAAAATGCCCTTCAGAAAAGTTCATCATATTTCGAATTGGCTAAAAACCTCTACCAAAAGTGGTGCACATTTTTTCTAGGTCACTCTGGATTTTTGAATTAATCCATAAAGTATTTGCATTTGGGCATTAAATTCCTATAAATATTTTAGTTGCCCAAATAATTATGAAAATGGTTGAGGGCTGTTGGAAAATATTTCAATAGTGCCCACAATTTATTTCAGGATTTTTAGAAAAGGTTTAGTATTTCTACCAAATCCAAACCAAGACAGAAAATAGAATATAGAAACAATAAAAGGATAGAGAGAGACTTACCTCCACTTACCTGGGCCACTTACCTACTGCATGTCTAGCCCAGTGTGGCCCAGGCGCTGGCCGAGCCCACCGCAGCCACCACCGTCTTCAACGTCCTGCCAGTAGGCAGGAGGGCATGTGCCCGACGCGCGCCAGCACGCGCACGGCCACCGACAGCCACCTCCTGCTTGCTGCTTTGCACTGGCACTCTCTGGTGCAGCCACGCACTCCCCCTCGACCCCCTGGACCTCTCTCACTCTCCCTCAACCCATCTCCTCCCCTGGCTCTCTCCCTCCCACGCAACCGAGCATGCCATCGCCATTGTTCACTACCACCGCGACCAGAGCCACTGCCTCGCCTCGTCCCCATGATCAAGAGCTCCGTCTCCTCGCACTGAAGCTCTCCACCGATCCACGCATCGCCGAAAGCCCTGCAACAGCCTCACCAACCTGGTCTTCAACCTCGGGCGTCTGAGATCGCCGGCGACCGTGCGCCCGCTCCGATGTTCCCCCGAGCTTGCTGAGACAGCCAAACTAACCGCAGTGAGCTCCTCTTCTTCTCCTATTTCTCCCCGTGCTCATTTTCACCCATAACCGTCGCTTCCATCAAGTCCAAGAGCACGGCTCCGCCGACCATGTCGCTGCCATGGCCATAGACACGTAAGCATGAAACCGAGCGTGTCACCGTGCTCAACACATCACCAGGAGGCCGTAGCACCTGGCCGTTTGCTCCCCCGTGCCCCACAGCACCATTCCCAACCTCGCCCGAACTCCGGCGGCCGCAAAAGAGCTCGCTGCCGTCAGCTCCGTCCACTCCAGCCCCTCCCAGTTGCACTGGTAGTTGCGCACGAGCCTCAGCTGCGCGTAGCACTAATCCGCCATCCAAATGGTCGACTGTGGGTGATTTTCGACGCGCTCCGCCGCGTCTGGACTCGCCGGCATTGAGTCGACGATGGGTCCCACTGGACAGGTTTGACCTGAACCAACCGCTGTTGACTTGCTGACGTGGTGCTGACCTCCTGCTGACGCAGTTATCCATTTCTGTAATTCAAATAAATCTTAAATGACTTATTTAATTCAGAAAATAGTTTAAAAATCATAGAAATTCAACCGTAGCTCAGATTGAAATAATTTATATGTGAAAAATTATCAGAAAATTCAATCTATCCATCTGTTCCATTTTCATGCATGTTTCAACAACCTAAAGTTGTTGTATATTACATTTTGAATAAAGGGCATTTTAAATGATTATGTTTGGAGTTGCATTTGAATCTTTGATTCCAATGAGCTTCACTTAACATGTTGCTAGTTGCATTAGCACAATCCTTACCATATTTGACATGTCATGATCATGCATCATATTGTTGCATTGCATTGATTGTGTTCCTTCTCTGTTTGCCGGTATTTTCCCCTCTCAGTGGACGTAGCTCCGACGATAAGTTCGATGACACCGATGAAGAGTTATACTATCTTCATAAGTGCCAGGCAAGCAAACCCCCTTATTCATTCCGATACAATCCCACTCAACTCCTAATTTATGATGCGGTAGTTGAACCCATTCCTCTGCATGACCTGTCATTGCCACAATAAATAGTTGAAACCCAATAGCATGTGTAGGAGTTTATTGAAGCCATGTTGTGTTCCTACCATGCCATGCTTGATATTGCTTAGAGTGTGTCAGGTCTGATTCATTGGGAATGAATTGGAGTGTTATGCTATGTTCTGGTGCTGAGAGTTAAGTGTGTTAACACGATGTAGTAAAGGTAGTGGTGAGAGGCCATGTAGGAGTACACGATGGGTTGTCTCACTGGAACCGTCCTTAAGAACTGAGTTATATGTATGTTGTCCAATGACTAGATACTACCATGCATTGGAATTCTTAAGCCCCCCTCTTGACTTATTAACCAACTTGATCTCTGTCCAGGAGTCGCAACTAGTTTCTGGTGTTTGTAGGTAGTGTTATTTTTCTACCAAGTAGCACCCGGCAGGGTGGGCTTGGGACACACTAGGCACAGGTGGCCTGGTGTACCGAGTGGCACCCGGATGGTGGGCTCGGGAACCCTGCAGACATCATTTGGGGCCATGATGGAAACCCCTGCCGGACTCCCTTGCGGATAGAACCCGAATAGGCAATAAACCTAGACTAGGGTCTTGTGTGGTTAGTCAGGTCATGGCCGACATCCTCACCAGGCTTCCGCTTGAAGGTTGCCGATATACACGATGTTTACATGGCGGTATGTGGTGAGAGCGTGTGTGAAGAAGGACACCCCTGGATGGTTAACATGATCTATTCGAATAGCTGGGTCCGCGGTTATGGACTTATTGGATGCTTACGTCGTACAAAGACAACTTGAAGTGGATACTATAAAATTCTCAAGACAAGTGTGAGTGCTATGGATAGCCTTCTCATAGGGAGACATGAATGAATCCATAGTAGTGTATTGATGTCGTGATTAGTGGACTCGTGTAAGCTTTCTTACCTCAAAGAAGTTAGTCGTAGTCGTAGAACAGGATAGCCACTCAGTCAAAGCTGGCTTGCTTCAACTAAACCCCACATTGCCTTCTCGATACTAGTGCATGTATGATAGGATCTAATGTAAATGTTTTTGCAGAGGAGACTTCAGTCTAACTAGTAGTGTTGCGTGGACATCGACGTTTAGCGTGTCACAACCTTTTTCATTTGTAGTTGCTTGTACCCAGACATGTTATGCTTCCATTGCTTGTATGCTCTGTATGTTGGGTCATGAGACCCATGGTTGTAATATCTGGCTCCTCGGAGCCTAATGAATAAATACTTTTATTTATAGAGTTTTGTTGTGATGCCATCTTGTACTTGCATATTTGGAGCATATCGTGTGTATGTTATTGAGATGATTGGTATGTGTGGGATCCGACACCTAGTTGTTTAACATTGGTAGCCTATCTTATGGGGAAATGCCTCCTAGTGCTTCCACTGATCCTTGGTAGCTTGCTACTGCTCCGGAACACATGGATAGACCGTCTTGTGTCCTTCCTTTCTCTTGTGTCTGTCCCCTATGGGGTAATGTCACGCAATGTATACCGGAGTCATGTTAGCTTGCTACAGCCCGGCAACACTTGCTGCTGACCGACACGTGCATTGTTGGGTCATGTATGCCTGTCCCTATAATTTAGCGCCACTTTTGGTTTATAAATAGTCATGTCGGCACGGGTTCTCTGTCTTATGGATTCTAGCAACACTATCATATACGTGAGCCAAAATGCGCAAACAGTCCCGGCCCAGGTAAGGTGGCACCCGTGGGGTTACCGTGTGTGAGGCCGCAAAGTGATATGATGTGTTACATGCTATACTGGTGTGACTTAGGATCGGGGTCCCGACAGTAGCAGCACATGTCGTAGTAGAGCCCCCGACTTAGCAATTTAGGAAGTCCCATCGAAATCATATACACGTACCTATTGCCACATGGCAAAAATATGGCCATGTACGTACATAAGGGAGGGGTCTCAAACTCGTACAACAACAACCGTACATACAACAGTCAAGTGTACGTACATACAGGCGGGGTCGGAACGGAAAAAAGTGTCGTTTTCATCAAGAGGCAACCAACTTGATTGGAATGCATCATGTTCAATGGGATCCAACCTGCTTGGATGGAACAACCGAAACGAGGTCTGGCGTAACACGGAATGGACGAAACAACCTTCTGTTCGACCGCCCACGGTCGAAGCAGGGTCCAATTCATCGGCTCGCGGTCTGGCGTATCGCAAAACAGACAAAACGAAGTTATGTTCAACCTCGTGTTGTCGAAAGGGGGTCCTTCAGGAGGAGTGTGGCGTACCGCAAAACGGAGGAAACAGACTAATCTTTGAGCACCTACGATTGAAACAGGGTCCTGTTCATCGGGAGGGGTGTGACATACCGCAAAACGGACTCCACGGGCTACTGTTCATCGCAGTGTACTGCCTCGCTCCATCCTCCACAGGCTACTGTTCATCCACCGTCGATCTCCTCCAGCCTCCACCGGCTACTATTCATCCAGCTCTCCATGGGGTCCTATTCGTCTAACCCCCAACCGGCTGGGCTGTGGTGGCCTCCTCGGGGTCATGTTCATCCAGCGGCCGCCATGGGGTCATGTTTATCCAACCCCTACCAAGAACTATTCATCCATAGCCAACAAACCGGCTCGGTCGATCGATGTGTCTCAACTCGTTTCTATGTATATCTCACACGCGAGGCAGCAATGGGCACTATTCATCGAGAGGCAACCCAACCGGCTACGTCTCACACGTACACGAGGTCCTTCAGCTTCAGTAAGCAGGGAGAAGGATCAATCGGATTCAGTTAGGCAGCGAAGGAATCGCTCTGGTTCATTTAGGTTGCGAAGGATCGATCGCTTGGGTTTAGTAAGCGATTGCCTTGCTCGGGTTAAATTATAGCTAGCGGACAAGGCTCGCACCATGCGCGTGTATGAGAGAAACATGCAAGCCACATTGCATCGCTCGGCCCCGACAACCCACCGTAACCGGGAACTCCCTGAAATTTTCCTAGCCCTCTCTTCTACCATGATTTTTTTCCATAATGGATGGCCCAAAGAATGTCATGCAAGTGTGTCTCTGACCCGCGCAGGATGGAAAGCTCATTTTCCATCATTATTTTTGGTCATCTAATTAGGAGCCCACCACATCTATGATGATACGTGTTTTTGTCACAATTATCCTTATAGAAGTGTCATAAGCATGACATAAAAAAATCGTTCTCGCCAAAATGTCACGGATGTGTCTTTTTTTGTAGTGGTATGAGCATAAGTTGTCGTCGATGTTACTTCCCTTGCTTACTGTTAAAAAGGTTGTGAAGTGGATGTTGTCGATGTCGAGTCCGAGGCGATGATGAGGGGCGGTGATGTTGATGACGAACCGTTCCTAATTGGCCAAAACAACTTAAGAAATGGAAACCGCAACTCAAAATCTCCACAAAAGAATATGGTGGTGGAAGTGTGGGTGTGTATGAAACAATAACATACAAGTGGTGGTGGTGGTGGTGAGAAACTCTTCTGAAAAATAGCTGCAGTCGACCTGCTGTAGTCAGCCCGGGCACACGGGGTAAGTGAGGCCCATGTGAAATGGGTCCCAATGTCCCGTCCGCACGTGGACCCGATGGCCCGTGTACACAGGGTATTCGTCGCGCAAGAACACACCCAAATTCATGGGGAAACTTCAAATTTTGGTGGGATTTCGTAGTGGAGATGGTTGGCAGGTATAGATCCAGTTTTCAACTACCAAATTCGTGGATTAAATCAACAAAATATCACAAGATTCAACAAATTGCAAGAAAAAATTCTAGGCTATTTTTGTGGGAATTTTTGAATTGGGAAAGAAAACAACAAAATCAAGCTAGAATATGGGGGGTAGGGGCTCCAAGATCTGAATCAACATTGCTCATGATACCAAACCCTAGGTGAATATCTTTTCACTCTTGCAGGAGGGAAAATGATGAACACAAAGAGATATTCACTCAAAGAAGAACCCAATCACACATCCACTAGAACATCAAAGTTGAGATCCACTAGAATAAAAGGAAAATCCAATGAAACAAGCACAAATTGGTAAAGGTTTGTCGGTGCAACAAACCCTGGGTCTGTTGCCCAGACTGTGCACAGGTGCAAGAACAAGATTGAAGCACCAGCCCAACTCAGAGTATAAGAAACCAAGAGATTCAAAGTACCAGCTCGGATTAGAGAGACCAAGGCCAAACCGGAGAAGCAAGACATCACCAAGAGAAGGGCCTCATTTGCCGGCATGCGAGCCCGACAAGGTGTGATGCCACCCCCAGAAGGAGATAACAGAAACACCCCGGCAGGGCCTGCCGGGGGCTCGCAGAGGTAGAAACCACCTCACCAAACAATCAAGCATCAATCAATGCACGTGTCAATGTGGGGACCCCGACTCATAAGTCGAGATCACATAATGCACGTGTATAGTGATCCCAGAGATAAATGCTCACTGAACACACGGAAGCTGAATAATGAGAGTCTTACATCCATACATACCGTTTTTACACAAGTAGGACCATTATGGTCAAGTCTTGATTATATCATCGTAGTGGAAATCTTCAATAACAAATGGGACCCATGCCATCTGCCTTAACCCTACAGGCATTCTGACTGGAAATCATCCTAGCTTGCATGTTCGTCACCAAAAAATCTTCATCACATCCTGTTCTTTCATGCCTGGCTAATAAAATAACAAGTGGAAAGCCAATGAGTACTTTTAATGTACTCGCAATCAACCCAATAGAGTAATAACAGAATAATTATGCAAGGCTCTACTGCTAAATTGGCAGTTTTGCGGAAAGCTAGTTTTTCACATGCAAGTATGATCAACAATAATCAAGGATATGAATGCATCTGCAACAAGTATAGGAGGTTACCGACATCAACATCGAGAAAGAGTTATGAACAACTCAGGCACTAGCTCATAGTGACTTCCTCACAAATCATGTCAATAGATTTACCCAAACCGTGTTGTTTTCTAGAAACATATGGAGATAGTCTAAGCAGTACCACCCAACTGTCCTTGACCATGGACATGGCTATTCGAATAGTTTCATAATCTGCAGAGGTTGCAGACTTTACCCACAAGATTTGGGGAACTTCTGTGTCATCCACGACCCGTGGTACCTCAAGTACCCGGGGTACGCACCCGATTATTATCTTTCCCTAGACGTCACTAACATAGGGTCCACTCATTGGTGCATGACCCTCGTGTATAAGCAAAAGATCATGGGACTCTGCCCTTTTCACATTATCACGCATACATGAAGGGACCAACAGTGTGTCCGGTGCCCTGTGAAAACAGTCATGGCCGCCTATCCAAGCACAACCCCGTCCCGAGAGTGACCTCAAGTCACACCCGTGACTAGTAATGCGGGCACCAAGCTAGTATCGGCCTAGGTAATCAATAATGCTCTTTCCCATATAAAGGTACAGTGGTTGCGCATATTTGGTTGGGACGGTAAAGAAATCATAAATCTAATCTGTCTCTGTAAACAGCAATTTCATCAAGCCTCGGTACACTACTTCTCCACAAAGTAGTGCCCTCGTACCTCATCATCTCCCAGGGGCATTAGTGGCACCCACTGAGTTATTTGCTAGTATGTCAAACCACACTTGTGTCTTTCAATGCATAATCCTGATCCATTTAGCATAGCCAACTACTATAGCGCATTTCTACAACTCATCAACACAACTCTAAACGAGGATAGAGTCATGAACAATGCAAGTATCAACGGGGTATGCAACGGAGGCAAGCTAGGCAAGGTTTCCATTCAAGGTATAACATGCACTCAGCCAAGCAACGAAAATGCTATTATGATGTAAAATGGTTCATCATGGTCAAAGGGTTGCTTGCCTGGTTCATTAGAGTCTTCAAGTCTTCTGGTCCTTCTCCAAGTACTCCGTGTACTTCGTCAACTATCATCGAAAACAACACAATAAGCAACACAACAAGGCAAACATAAAAGTGCTCTAAAAATGTGAGTTGGACTTTTCTAGGATTGCTTTGGTCATATGAGGAATAACCAAAGTGGTTTCATTGGGATTTGATCACTGCATATCTCCGAACATTTCAATATAATGGAATCAAGGGATTTGCATATTTGCAAGAAGTGTACGGAAGTGTTATTTTGAAAAATGAGAAAAGACACCCATTTAAAAGGGATTGATTTTAGAAGCATCTAGGAGTTGGTTTCACTGGATTGGGAGTTCAAAAGAATTTCCTATAATTTTCCAAAAGTTCTCTATACCTGGATAAATAGACTAATATTTCATGTGGTACATAAAGTATTGGGAAAAATGTTCAAAAACTAAGTTAGGAACATATAAGAATCTAGGAATTTGAATCATGGCCTTTGGATCAACTTTGAGCTCTCTGTGATTTTCTAAAGTTCATCAGAGAAATGAAAAAATAGCATTTTGATCAACATTTGTGAAGAAAATGTTTCTGAAAAAATGTGCAAATAGCACCATGTGATAGATCATGATTTATGGAGTCACCGGAAATTTGAATCACCAAATTTGGAGTTCAAATGAACTTTCTATGGATTTTAGAAGTTTACAGAAAAAGAAAAAGAAAAGGAAAAGGGTTTTACTCGTATCCTGTGCACCAGGCGGGGGATAGCATTGGACCGGCCCATCGGCTCAGCTGCGCGGGTGGCAGGGGCGACATCAAAGGCAGTCTGGGTTGATTACGCCTTCGCTCCGGGGGTAGCGGGTTTCCACCCGGTCTGTCTCCACTTAAACGGGCGGGTCCTGCCCACCGGGTCACTGACGAGCGGGGCCCGGTGCTCAATGCGTCTCCTACCACCCGCTCGAATAGAGCAGGGGCAGGGAAGGCGAGGCCGAGTGGGCATCGGCATTCTACCCGGTGGTACCGGCCACCTCCGGTGACGCCCGGCATGCCGGCGTGCTAAGGATGGCGTGTCGCATCCGTCGAGGTGTGCCACGACCACAGGGACGGCCAGACGCGAGCACCCCGTTGGCCTCGGCAGAGGATGGTGTCGACGATGTTGGGAACGACGACACAGGCACGGGGAGGATGAAGTGGAGCGTGGGGAAGCTCCAATATGGAGTTGGCGATGCTCTGGAGTAGAGAGGTGGAGAGGAGGGGGCCCCGATGGCACGAATTTGGGCGGAGTACGGCGGCTCTGCTCCGGCCATGGGGAGCGACTTACGACTCTATGAGAGGTGTGGGTTGGACCAGGGGATCTCTGGGAAGGTGAGAGAGTGAAGGGGATCCAGAGGGGGCGTGGGGCATCCTTAAGTAGCCGGCCAGTGGCTAAGAGAGAAGGCGAGGGGTTGTGTGCGGTGTGCGTGGGCGTGGTACAAGCCGAGGGAGAGGGACAAAGGGAGCAGGAAGGTGCCAGAGGCTCCGCTCGTGTGAAGCCGCTCACTGGAGCTCGCGGGCGGCCAGCGCGCATGTGAGAGAAGCAGTAGGAGTGAGAAGGGGGAGGGAGCAGACCGCGTGGCGTGTAGTGGACGTCGCGGCATCCTCAACACACACGCTTGCTCTACCCAATGCTGCCTGGTTGCCTCGGGAGGGCCGAGCAACAGTGCACTGGCGTACTATAGCGCGCTCCAGAGCGCGACTTTGGCCGGCATGGGTATGTCGTTAGCGCCCTGGCCATGTCCTCTAGTGTCCAACGGCCCTAGGGGATAGTAAACAAGGTGGGTATGGCTTTGGATGCCATAATAATCCAGTGGGAGAGGAGAGATGTTGAGGGAGAGAGGGAAAGTGAGCTGTCTAGAGGGGTAAAGTTAGGTTTTCACCCCTCAATCATTGAGCTCTGGGGTTGAAATTGCTACTGGAGGTAGAAGAAGGTTATTATGATCTGGGTAAAAATTTGAAGCAAAGGTGAATAGAAAAAGGGGGAAAAATAGTGGTTTTGGTAAAATGGCAGAAGGTGTTTGATGTAAGTTTGGGCAAGTAAATGAAGTCCAAATGTCATGATACTTAACAGGTTGAAATGGCACATGAAAATAGGGTGTTCCACCAAGTTTGATCTCATTTAGAGAAAGTGGCCCATGTAACTTTGGTAAACCCTAGAAATCAACAGAAATGGCTTTTCCAGGATTTAGTCATGCAAATCATCCCCCCTTGATGCACTACTTGGTGTAGTGTCATAATTTGGGGTTTTGAGCCTGTCCACAAAATTTGAGGTCACAAGTAAAAAGTTGGTAATGTAGAGTTGTTCAAATTTGGATCTGGTCTATATGCATAATTTGACAATTTTAGCATGTGCATCAAGTTTGAGAGCATTTGGACATGTTTGGCAATGTAAAGTTGCTCAAACTTCAAAATTGACAGAAATGGTTTTGAGGGTGTTTGATGATGTTTCCTTGATCTTCAAGTCATGAGGCTTTACAAGATCATCAAATATGTCATAACTGACATGCTAGAATGTTCTTGGAATTAATAAATAAAATTTCCTTTGTAAATATTTCAAAAGCTTGAAATATCCGAGAAAGGGTTTTTGAAGGATTTGACCAATATTTTGAACATGACCATGTGTTGAAACTCTTATATATGGACAATATATGTCCTATGAGCTTCCCTGAATTTTATCAAATATTTTTGAAACTGTTAAATAATTTTAACCTATTAAAGACCCTTTCTGGCCTAAAGAAAAAGCACTTAAATAAAATAGGAGAATAACTTTTAAAATTATGTTTTTGTGGTTTATGGGAGTCCTATACCTAGTAGGAGTCAAATATACTTTTTGAAAGATTTTCCACACCCCAAACCAAGTACTTGCAGTACAAACCTCAATTCACGGGTTTTTGGAAAACTAATTTTAGAAAATAATTTTTGGCCAAAATAATTTTTTGTAAGAAAATACTTTTATGTCCTATACACATGGCATGATCATGGGGAAGAGGTTTTCGATCAAGGAGAAGGAGTATAAGAGTAGGAGGATTTATTTTATTTTTAGAGCACTTGCAAATAGCAAACAGAAAACCAATCAAGCATAGTCCAATAACTCAAAAGTTCTTGTCAAACCATATTTTAGCATGATTATTATCTTAAGTGTTGTGGCATGAAAATCAGGGTGTGACAGACCTACCCCCCATACAAGAATCTCGTCCCCGAGATTCCCAAACTAGGCGTGGAAAGCAATACGAAAACTTGGATCTGGGGTAGTCTTCACCTCTTCATGTTGCCTATGCTTCCGAGTGGTGCTCCATTGATCCTTGAAGTACTTGATGGCATGGTTTCATGTATGACGGTTGCAATTGCACTTACGTAGGTCATAATGATATGGAGGTCGATGGCTTGGTGATCAATGTCCTCGCAAAGACCTAGCTAGTTAGGAAGTTGGAAACGTTTCCGGAGTGGTGTCGTGTGGAAATATGTTGTGCTCAGTGGGTGACTCTGGTGGTAACTCTAGCTGGTAGCCGCCTATTCTTTATCTTGCAGTAATCTTGGAGAAGGCCGATAAATGTTGGCGTGAGCTTCTCTTTTTCATGGGAATGCTTTGTTCCTCCGAGAGAAGTGGCTTGTAGATTCACCTAGTCTTCAATGCAGAGGTTTACTTCTTGACGATGATGGTCGGTGTAGTTCTTTGTTCTTGACATGGCGGTCTTCAAATGTCTTCTAACCAGCCAAACGACTCAACTTCCGTTTTTGGGTAGACAAGTATGTCTCCAAATAAAGATGACAACTATCTTGTCCAAGTATTCCATGAAGTCCATGGGGTATGCCAGTAGGTTGGGTTATTGGTGGTGGTCTCGGTTTAGTATTGGCAAAGGTATTCTCGACCTAGGGCCAAAGCCCGTGGTCGTGATCCGACCATGTTCTTGCTTGGTGGGGCTTAAGGGTTTCAAGGATTCTAGTGTGCGAGTGAACGCTTATCATCTTATCCTTCAGCATGATTTCTGAGATGCCAATAGTGCTATTTAGTCCCCTGAACAAATCACTTTATACCACCGAAAGCATCATTTCGTATTGGTCAACTCCAATCATCACTCATGCCATTTGTATCCTCATGACTCCCAAGAGGAGGTCTAACAGAATCATACATGTCAACTATCCCCAAAAATCATATGTATTTCTACCCCTAAGAATCAATGGTTAGAGCATACAAGCTGCTAAGCTTGATTTAAACACCACAATTCAAGTGCTCAGCCTATTCTTCCAAGGTTCAAGATAATGCATATCTAGTCTAAGGAAACACATCATATGCCACTCCAAGATCTTGTTTCCTTCCTATGAATCAACTCCAACAGCCCATTAACTTCCATCAATCACTACAATATCTACTGTCGGTGTACAAAAAGAGGGGTACATTTTTTGTACCCCTATGACTGTGCACGGGTAGTCTGAGCCACAGCCACCACCACACTAAGCTCAACAGGGGAGGTGAGCCAAGGTAAGGCCGAAGCTCGATGGAACTGGAGCAATGCCAAGAACAAGACCACAAAGAGCAAATGGACAAAGCGGCTTCCCCCGGCAAGATCCTTGTCGGGAGCTAGTTTCAGCAGCCCTGGCAAGATCCTTGCCGGGGCCGGCTCTGGTAGCCCCGGCAAGACCCTTGCCGCGACAGCTCGCCCCATGCCTACGGAGCGGATCACCCTTGAGTCCACTGCCCCCATGGGGCAAGGATTCGGGAGATATCCCCGTGGTGGCATGTAGATCTTTGTGAAGACATTCAAGGACAGATACACACACTAACAGGACGACGACCCTTGGCGGGATCCCAGCCAAGGAGGACCACAAGGCCTCCGACAAGCACCTTGCCGGGGATGACAGCAGGCGCCGCGGCAAGACCCTTGCCGAGGACACCCGCAGGGCCATCGTCAGGCCCGCGCCAACTGAGTTTCCACCGCCCCATGCAGCTGCCAACCCAACCAGCTGGGCAGGCTCCTTCGTGGCAACATGCAGATCTTCGTGGAGACCCGCCGTTGCGCCACCTCAGCTGCCTGCCTGCCTACATGGCACCTCAGGCACCGCTGGCCAGGGCGCGTGTCAACACAAGGAGGAGCGGCGACGGACAAGACGGACGTCTCCCCTCGTCCCCGATAAAGCGAGGACACCTAAGCTAAGCGCATTAAATGCGCCTTGTCCTGTAATGTGAGGGATAACCTCGCATCACTGTACCCCTTTCCACCTCCTGTGTGCCACTTTGGCAACCCCTTTTTCCTATAAAAGGAGGCCCGAGGCGACCAGGAGAAGGATTCGGATCTTTAGAACTCCTCACGATTCGGCTCTTTAGAACTCCTCACGACTCGACCTTTGGAGCTCCTCACTTGCTGAAGAACACAAACATATAATCCACCAAAGCAGGAGTAGGGTTTTACGCATCTTTGCGGCCCGAACCTGGGTAATGGAACCGTGTGATAATTGTTAGATCCGCTCTTCTCTCAACCCCGCGCCTCGCAACCGTAGTAGGGATTCTTGTAATCCCATAGGTGTCGATCCAAATACACTTACATCTTTGGCACACCAGGTAGGGGGCGTAGTTGTGAGAATCGGCTCCGACACTTAGCCCAGCACTCCTTAGTCCTCGTGGCTCTTTGAGAATGAAGGAGGCCGGAAGATCTGCGCTCGAGCGGCTACAAATAGAATCTAAGTTACATTGAACCCTAGATATTTCTATCCTATTATTTAAAGTTGTTATCCTCGGAGCTGTCGATCTTTGTGCAAAAAGAAACCTGCACACAAATGGGGCCCATCCCGATCGGCAACGCCTTTGCTCTGTTTCGAGTCCGCTCAACAGTTCAAACGGCTGCGTTGGAAACGGTAGGGTAGCCTTCCGCAATTGGCAAGGCTCTCGACTGTGACTCGAGTCAAACTCGACAGTTCGAGCGGCTGCGTTAAGGGCGGCAAGGTGGCGGACCCGGCAGCACGCTCGCCCGGCTGGCCAATGGGGACCCGTCCCCAAGACGCCGCCTTGGGTTTTTCGGGCCGGCAAGCCTACCCAGCTAGTGTAGGGTGAACACACAAAGAGGCAGCAAACAGGAAAATAACATGCATAATTCCAAAAATATTTCAAAGTTAAATTACATCATGTCATCGCTGCGGTTCTAACTAAAGATAAAATTTGTCTTGGTCATGAACTCGTAGCGGCGAAGAAGTACGGGATGCCTAATCCCGGCGCTGGCCCTCCACCCTCTTGATTTCGTCGATGCGGCTGATGACGGGCTTGATGCGCTCCTTGAGCGCCATGAGGTCAGCATCCTCCGGCAAGCTATCCATCGCGGCTTCGAAGTCTAGGGCGGGGTTCCAGAACGCCATCTTGTTGAGTACCTTGGTCATGACCCCCCGGCAAAGCCGTCGGGCCTCCCCGACGAGCGTGGCCATTCTGTTGGAGTGAAGATCAGCCAAGGCACCGAGGACGCCCTCAAAGAATAGGGTCAGCTTGGCATTCACGGACCCGCTCCACTTAGGGGCGTATCTCGCGTTTGGCATCCCCATGAGGGCCAACTGCGAGGTAACCCTGCCGGCGAGGTCCTCCAGCCGGCTGATCCACCTGTTCTCGCCTGCCACGTATTCTTGGTGGGAGGCGCCCTCGTCCGCCTGCAGCTGCTTCTCCTCCTCCAGGCTCTTGGTCAAGGCCTCCTCCCGAGCCGAGCTCTCCGACAACATCTTCTCGAGATTCTCCAGCCTCAGCTTGAGATCTTTGTTGGAGTCTTGCGCCTCGGAGAGCTCCCCAGCCCTGCTGATGACCACTCCCTGCACCTCTGTCAAGGCGCAGTTGAGCCTGTTCTTTTCGCCGGACAGCTTGAGGGCCTCCTCCTTCAGCTCGTCCCGTTCCACCTCCAGCTCTTGCACCTTGCCGGCATGGGCCAGAGCTTGAGCATCGAGTGCCTCTTTGTGCCTCTGCCCCAGCTCATGAGTCCGCCGCTCGACAAGGGCCTCGAGCTCCTCATCGTTGCCGCGGAGCGTTGCGGCAATCTTTGCCTCACGCGCGGAGAGGTCTTCCTCCTGGGAATCGAGGGTGGCTTGATGCTGGTTCCAGGCGGCCTCGGCCGCGGCAACCAAATTCGCCGCCTCTTCCTGGGCCTTCTCGACGTCAGACATCTTCATGATGAGCTCTGCGTCACGCTTGGCCAATTCTTCCTGGAAGGCCCTCTGCTCCTCGCGGGACTGGTGGAACCAGGTTTGCGCCTCAGCAATGCGCGCCTGGAAGTCACCTCCGCCTCATCCACCGCTGCTATCCTGGACTTAACCTTGTCCAGGCGGGCACGGTAGAGCGCTTTGAGCTTCCGGAAATTGGCCCCCATGGCCCGGAAGAGCTGCCCTTCTAGAGAGCCATCACCGCCGACGCCCGGTTCATCAACAACCTCAAGCCCGGTGGCGGCAAGCACCTCGCCGTCGAAGGTTTCCCCTCCGGCGGGCACTCGGGAGCTTGACGCCCCTGCAAGATGGACGAAGAGGTCGTCACCCACCTTCAGAGACCTGCCCTGGCCCGAGGTTGTGCGGGAAGAAGGCTGATCATCAATCGCCTCTTCATCGGCTGTGGCCTTGCCGGCCTCCCCGACAGGCCCACCGCCAGCACCCTCGGCGGCGCCCTTGGCGGCATCCACAGCGGCCTTGTCCGCGGCGGCCCCGGCAGCGTCCTTGGCGACCTCCTCGGCGGTGATCTTGTCTGTCGGGACCCCGATCCTAAGTCACACCGATCTAGCATGTAACACACCATATCACTTTGCGGCCTCACGCACGGTATCCCCACGGGTGCCACCTTACCTGGCCCGGGACCGTTTGCGCATTTTGGCTCACGTATATGATAGTGTCGCTAGCATCCATATGACAGAGAACCCGGGCCGACATGACCAGTTATAAACCAAAAGTGGCACTAAATTACAGAGACAGGCATTCATGACCCAGCAACGAACGTGTCGGTCATTAACGTATGAACCCAAGTCGTAGCAAGCTACAAGGACTTAAAGGAACAACGCGTGACATTTCCCCTAAGGGGCAGACACAGGAACGAAGAAGGACATATGCCGGTCAGCCTAAGTGATCCGGAGCAGTAGCAAGCTACCAAGGCTCAGTGGAAACACTAGGAGACATTTCCCTGTAAGATAGGCTACCAAGGGTAAACAACTAGGTGTCGGATCCCACACATACCAAGCATTTCAATAACATACACACAATATGCTCAATATGTGCAAATACAACATGGCATCACAACAAGACTCTAATAAACAAAGTATTTATTCATTAGGCTCCGAGGAGCCAAGTATTACAAACATTGTTCTCATGACCCAACATTCAGAGCATACAAGCAACAAGCGGAAGCACTACATGTCTGAGTACAGACATTTACAAATGAAAAAGGCTGAAGAGCCTGACTATCTACAACACTCGTCCAAGATCGTAGCTGAGGTACAAGCTACTTGTCGAAGTCCAAGCGGAACTACTAGTGAGACATCAATCCTATCTGCAAAACATAAATTAAGCAAACATGAGTACAAAGGTACTCAGCAAGACTTATATCAGATCCTATCATACATGCACTTGTATCAAGAAGGCATAGTGGGGTTTAGTTGCAGCAAGCCAGCTTTGACTCAGTGGCTATCCTATTCTACGATTGCTGGTAACACTTTTGAGGTGGCGCACACGAGTCCACTAAGCACCACACAATACACCACTATGGATTCATTCCCGTCTCCCTACGAGAAGGCCATCCATAGCACTCACACTTGTCTTGAGTATTTTAGAGTATCCACTTCAAGTTGTCTATGTACCACGTAAGCATCCAAGAAGTCCATATCCGCGGACCCGGCTATTCGAATAGATTATGTTAACCCTGCAGGGGTGTACTTCTTCACACACGCTCTCGCCATTTACCGCCAGGTACATCTCGTGTATCTCGGCAACCTTCAAGCGGAAGCCTGGCGAGGGTGTCGGCCATGACCTGACTAACCACACAAGTCTCTCGTCGAGGTTTATCTCCTATTCGGGTTCCATCCGTGGGGAGATCCGGCCGGGGTGTCGCTCACGGCCCCAAATGATGTGCGCAGGGTTCCCAAGCCCACCTCGCCGAGTGGATCTACGCTTGGTACACCGTGCCACGGTGCCTAGTCTGTCCCAAGCCCACTGGCCGAGTGCCACTTGGTAGACTCCTAACACTAACTACAAACACCGGAAACTAGTTGCAACTCCTGGAAAGAGATCATGTTGATTAATAAGTCGAGAGGGGTCGAGTTACCGGAACCCAATGTGTGGTAGTAGCTAGTCATTGGACAACATACACAGAACTCAGTTCTTAGGGACGGTTCCAGTGAGACCACCCACCATGTACTCCTACATGGCCTGTCACCGCTACCTTTACCAAATCGTGTTCACACGTTTAACCCTCAGCATCAGAACATATCATTTCACTCTAATTCATTCCCGATGAATTAGACCTGACACACTCTAAGCAATAGCAAGCAAGGCATGGTAAGATCACATCATGGCTTCAATCAACTCCTACACATGCTAGTGGGTTTCAACTATTTACTGTGGAAAGACAGGTTCAACTACCGCGGCATAAAGTAGCAGTTGAAGTCGTTGTTGTCCTAATGCAATAACAGGGAGCAGGAGCGAGAGAGGGATTGTATCGGAATGAACAAAGGGGTTTGCTTGCCTGGTAAAACAACGTGCAGAGCACTGCTCCTCTGACAGGTACTCTGGATCGGTCTCCGGAGCTGGACCTATTGAGAAGAACGGTGCCGACAATCAAACACAAGCATATGCAACAATATGATGCATGAATATGGCATGAAAATATGATGTTGTTTGAGCTAATGCAACTAGCATTTTAATTGGTTGAACTCCATTTGAACCAAGGGTTCAAATGCAACTCTTTAATAAGTATTATAAAATGCCATATATGTGTTTTCATATAAACAGTAGGTTTAACTTCATTTTTCATGCATGAAAATGGTACAGATGGATAGATTGAATTTTTCTGATAATTTTTCATATATAATTTATTTCATTCTGAGCTACGGTTGAATTTCTGTGATTTTTTGAAGTTTAAACCAATTTCTGAATTAAATAAACCATTTAAGATTTATTTAAAAACCAGAACTGATTTACTGCATCAGCATGACTCAGGCATGACGTCAGCAGGTCAAAAGGGCTGTTCCAGAGTCAAACCTGACAGTGGGGTCCACTAGTCAGTGACTCAGTTAATTAACTGAGTTAATTAACTCTAAATTAATCCTAACAGAACTAATTAGCAGGGCTGGGCCCACATGTCAGTGGCTAATCTAATTAACCAAAAGTAATTAATTAAACTAATTTGTCAACTAACTAAAAGGTGGGGGCCCACCTGTCATTGACACAGGGGGTCAAAGCACACCGGTCAGCGGTCAAAACCAACCGGCGGCTCGACGCCGGCGACCAAAGACGCGGCGGAGGGCTTCGGGATTCCTGCTCCGGGGGTCAAATGGGAAGCGGAGACCACGGGCGAGCTGCTGGAGCTCGTCCGCGTCCATTCCCGCAAGCGGCAGCGGCTGGGACGGCCGGAGCTCGCCGGAAACGAGCTCGCGGCGCCGCCGGAGTTCGGTCGAGCTCGGGCTCGGGGCTGTGGTGGCCTAGGCGGGGCAGCGCTAGCAGCTACGGCATCTACGCGACGCGGGGAGCGTGTTGGTCGCACGCCCGGGACCAAAAGGTCACCGGAGCACCACCGGCGACGAGCGCGGGCGGCGGCGCGTGCGGGTGATCGTGGAGCGGCAGCTACGGCCTGCGAGGGGGAGAACGGAGAGGGGGAGCATGGCCAGAAGCTTACGGCGATCGCAGCGGTGCAGGCGGAGGGCTCGGAGGAGGACTGGAGCAAGCAGGGCAGCGGAGGGGATTTCCGGCGGCCGGCGATGAAGAAGAGGTCGGGGTCGAGGCCTCGGGGCGTCCGGCGATGTGTGACTCGTCGAGGGGGTCGGGGATGATGCGGCGGAGCTCTTGGGCACCTTGGCTGGGCGTGGGGGAGACGGTGGCTACGACTACAGCGATCGGCGGCGACGGCGTCGTTCGGGAGCTGCGAGAGAGAGGGAGGGAGAGGAGGGGAGAGGGCCAGGAGAGTGCGAGAGGGTCGGGGCGAGTGCGTGGCGCCTCCAGAAGCGGCTAGGCGGCGAGGGGAGGGCAGGCAGGCAGGAGGCGTGGCGCTCCGGCCGTGCGCGCGCGCCGGCCACACGCTCGGCCTCCTGTCGTCGGGGAAGACGACAGGGGAGGGCTCGGTGGGCTGGGCTGCCAGCTGGGCCGGCCCAGTGCCAGGCCAGTAAGTGGCCCAGGTAAGTCTCTAACCTTTTATTTCTTTCTGTTTTCTAATTTTCTGACATTTGTTTTAATTTAATATCTAAATTAAATCAATTATTTCTTCTGACATATTTATTTTGCAGGGACCTAGAAATTAACCCAAGCCCCTAAAAATAAACAACCAGAATTTTGGACATATATAAAATATAATATATATATATATCCAATGCAAATAACTAATGCATTAATTCCAAAAGCCCAAAATAAATACTTATGAGCTCCTAATAATATTGGCTTAATTTTTATCTCTGACCAATATTTTTAGAGGGCCACATGAACATTTTCTTGGACCTTTTTGGAGCAACTTTTATTTGGGTCATTTTCAAAAGGGTTTCTGAGGTTTTCACAAGTCCTCATTTCAATTTCATTTGAAATTTAACCATGATGCAAACCACAGAACTAACCTAGTGCATACCTGAGCTAGGGTTGTGACAACTCGCCTCCACTCGAAAGAATCTCGTCCCGAGATTCAGGAGTAGGCGGAAAGAAGGTGGGGTACTCCAGTCGGAGACGATCTTCTCGCTCCCAAGTAGCTTCTCTCTCGGAATGATGAGACCATTGAACTTTGAGAAACTTGATGTTATGACGTCGAGTGACACGCTCTGCTTGATCCAATATGCGAACGGGATACTCTCGATAAGTGAGGTTATCTTGGAGATCAAGCGTTTCGTGGTCCACTTCGCGGATGGGATCCGAGAAGCAACGCCTGAGTTGAGAGACGTGGAAGACATCATGAACTCGAGAAAGATGTGGGGGTAGTTCCAATTGGTAGGCAACCTCTCCTCGTTTAGCGAGAATGCGAAAAGGACCAATGTAACGAGGAGCCAACTTGCCCTTGATACCGAAACGATGGGTACCCTTCAAAGGAGTAACCCGAAGATAAGCTTTGTCACCAACTTCATAAGCCACTTCCTTATGATGACGATCATATTGGCTCTTTTGACGAGACTGGGCTGTTTTCAAATTCTCACGAATGATGCGAACTTGCTCTTCTGCTTCCTGGATCATATCCGGTCCAAAGAATTGTCTTTCACCGGTTTCTGACCAGTTCAAAGGTGTTCGACATCTTCGTCCATAAAGAATCTCAAAAGGAGCTTGCTTAAGACTGGATTGATAGCTATTGTTATAAGCAAACTCGGCTAAAGGAAGACATTTCTCCCAATCCATACCGAAGGAGATAACGCAAGCTCTAAGCATGTCTTCGAGAATTTGATTAACCCGTTCCACCTGACCACTTGACTGAGGGTGGAAAGCGGTACTGAAGGATAGATGGGTGCCCATGGCAGTCTGGAAACTCTCCCAAAAATGAGAAGTGAAAAGACTACCACGGTCTGAATTGATCTCTAGTGGGACACCATGAAGTGACACTATTCGAGAAATATACAAGTCAGCAAGCTGACTAGCAGTGATACTCTCTCGAACAGGTAGGAAGTGAGCCACTTTGGAGAGACGATCAATGACTACGAAGATAGCATTATTCCCTCTCTTGGTCCTGGGAAAGCCGGTGATGAAGTCCATACCAACTTTATCCCATTTCCACTCAGGAATAGCTAGAGGCTGAAGGGTGCCAGCAGGTCTTTGATGTTCTGCCTTAACGCGACGACAAACGTCACATTTAGCAATGAACTCCGCAATTTCTCTCTTCATCCTAGTCCACCAGAATCTCTGGCGTAGATCCTGATACATCTTAGTACTACCGGGATGAATCGTGAGAGGAGATTCATGAGCCTCTTTAAGAATCAATTGCCGAAGATGTCGCTTCTTGGGAACCACCAGCCGGTTTTGGAAGAGAACAACACCTCGGTCATCTATGGAGAAACTACCAACAATACCTTTGGCAATGTTTCTCTTGATCCGGGTAATTCCGGTATCATGCTTCTGGGCTTCTATGATATGATCCACAAGAGTAGGTTTCGCCACCAAAGTTGAAAGGAATCCGTGAGGAGCAATGTGAAGGTTAAGCTTACATAATTCCTCATGGAGAAGTGGTTGGCCCTGCTGCAACATGAGATTGTTGCAATAGGACTTACGACTTAGCGCATCAGCCATGACATTGCCCTTGCCCGGGGTGTAGGTAATCCCTAAGTCATAATCGGAGATCAACTCCAACCAACGTCTTTGCCTAAGGTTCAAATCTGGTTGGGTAAAGATATACTTGAGACTCTGGTGATCGGTGTAGATCTCGCAACGATTACCAAGGAGGTAATGCCGCCAGGTCTTAAGTGCATAGACTACAGCTGCAAGCTCTAGATCATGTGTAGGATAATTCTCCTCATGTGGATGCAACTGTCGAGATGCATAGGCAATCACACGACGATCCTGCATAAGAATACAACCTAGTCCCTGTCGTGAGGCATCACAGTAGATAACAAAATCCTTAGTGAAATCCGGTGGCACAAGTATGGGAGCAGAAGTCAGGCGTCTTTTCAGTTCCTGAAAACTGTGCTCACACTGTGGGGACCACTCAAACTTTTTATCTTTCTTAAGAAGTTCCGTGAGAGGTTTGGCCACTTTAGAGAAGTTCTCAACAAAGCAGCGACAATAGCTGGCTAGACCAAGGAAACTCCTAACTTGTTTAACTGTTTCAGGCGGGGTCCAATCAAGAACGGCCTGAACTCTCTCGGGGTTGACAGCAATGCCCTTACCAGAGATTACATGACCGAGATAGGTCCCTTCTGGCAACCAAAATTCGCACTTGGAGAACTTGGCATAAAGGCGGTGCTCTCTGAGTTTTTCTAGAACAAGCCTAAGATGTTCGGCATGCTCTTCCTCGTTCTTCGAGTAAATAAGAATATCATCGAGGTAAACCACGACGAACTTGTCTAAATACTCCATAAAGATCGAGTTCATCAAGCGGGAGAAAGTGGCTGGAGCATTTGTTAAACCGAAGGACATGACGGTGTACTCGTACTGACCATAACGAGTGACGAAAGCCGTCTTGGGGATGTCCCCATTTCTAATCTTGATTTGATGGTATCCTAACCTCAAATCCATCTTGGAGAAGACTGAGGATCGAGCGAGCTGATCATATAGGTCGTTGATCCTGGGAAGCGGATACTTGTTCTTTACCGACCAAATTAACGGGACGATAATCTACAACCATCCGATCCATACCATCCTTCTTCTTGACAAAGAGGACGGGGCAAGCCCAGGGAGAAGAACTAGGACGGATGAAACCCTTTTGCAAGGACTCATCAAGTTGTTTCTTAAGCTCGGCTAGTTCTAAGGGTGCCATTTTGTAGGGTCTCCTAGAGATTGTAGCGGTCCCTGGGATAAGCTCTATAACAAACTCTACATCTCGGTCGGGTGGAACACCTGGCAGTTCCTCTGGGAAGACATCCGGAAAGTCACGGACTACCGGAACATCTTCAAGATCTGGAAGAGGGCTGGCATTAAGAGAATAGAGTTGACGCTTTGCAACTCTAGTGTTGACAGTGACTGTCTTGCCAGACGGGTGTGTAAGCTGAACAGACCTAGTGAAGCAATCGATCTTGGCATGATGAGCTGTCATCCAGTCCATACCCAAGATGATATTAATATCTGAAGACTTGAGAGCTACAAGTGATGCAAGGAACACAAGTCTGTCAACAAGGATTTCATTACCATGGCTTACACTAGAAGTTTGCCATTTGGAACCAGGAGTTTGAATAAGTAGTGGGGAAGGCATATCACAAAATGACATGTCGTGCAACCGGGCATAACTTTCGGAAATGAAAGAATGAGACGCTCCAGTATCGAATAGAACCGATGCCGGATGAAAATTGACAAGAAGTGTACCAAGAACGACATCTGGATCATCATGAGCGTTCTTGGCTGAGACGTGATGCACACGTCCATGTTCGATGGGAGTTGACTTAACACTGATCATCTTGCGTGATGATTTATCACGTCTAACAGACTTTACGGACTGAGATGGGGCAACACGGGTCTGAGTGCAAATACGAGCAATGTGGCCCGGCTCTCCGCACTTGTAACAAATCCTGGGATTAGGATGTGGACCCGTATTGACAAACGGTCCATCAATAGACCTGGGTGGAGCAAACTGCTGAACTGGAAGAGGTACCATACGAGATGGCCTCGGAAGATAAGTGGGTGGAAGAACAGAGTTCGGAACCCAAATCCGGCGCTTTTGGAGACTAGTACCGGAGGAAGTTCCCAATTCAAGGTTGTGCTTACGAGACTCATCGTAAGTGAGCTGAGCTGTCTCTGCGTTGATGGCCTTGTTCACAAGAGCCTGGAATGTGTTGCAATGATGCAAGTAGAGATCACGACGCATTTTGGGGTTGAGACCCTTCCGGAACCTAGCCTGCTTCTTGGCGTCCGTGGACACTTCTTCTGTAGCATAGCGGGCGAGGTTCTCAAACTCTCGACTATAAGCATCAACAACCATCTTAGCCTGTGTAAGACTACAGAACTCTTCTCTCTTACGATCGATAAGGGCTTGTGGGATATGATGTTCACGAAAAGCCTCGGTGAAATCTCTCCAGGTAGGAATCTGGTCAGCTGGAATCATGGCTTCATAGTTCTGCCACCAAAGACTAGCAGGACCTTCCAGGTGATAAGTGGCATAGATGACCTTGTCCTCTTCAGCTACATTCGCAGAACGCAGCTTGTGAGTGATACTACGGAGCCAGTCATCTGCATCGAGTGGCTCAATGCAATGATGAAAGGTGGGTGGTTTCAGACGAATGATGTCATGGATGGTGGTTGATTCCTTGCACTGATGTGCGGTGTTCTCCTCAATACGTGCCAACAGGCGGTTAGACTCACGCTTGTTTCTCTCCATCTCTATCATTAACTCTGCCATCGAAGGCTGGTCGGGAGGATCCTCCTTATCCCTACCATCTCCGTGGTTCTGTCTACGAGCAGCTGAGCTTCGCTTAACTGAAGACATCCTGAGAAGCGAAACCGAAGACGGAAACATCAACAACTATAGGAAGCATAAGGTAGAACAAGAAATTAGTATCTCTCGAACTACTAGGATAATTCCGGCAGCATAACGGCAGTAAAATGCTCAGAATGAGACATCCTGCTATCAAAGGGTAGTTCAACATCTCAACATCATCACTCAAGGTACTGTGATAGTACTAAAACAACTTCACCGGAAGAGCTTGAAACAAGATTAGGACTCTGATCAACCAATCTTAAGGGACTACGGAGTAGTAACTCGTGATCCTGATAGACGGAAGAGAAAGCCTAGTTCCTTAACCCCGTAGGAAGGTAAGATGACTCAGATCAGAAGACATGAGGTATAAGGAGTAAAAAGAGCCTTACGTTCCCTTCCACAATCAACTCCCGTATATAACTAAAGAATTTCTAGACTCAACTTCGACCAGTTTGGCTTGGTAATCCTACAGGCAGTCAGGCTCTGATACCAGCGCTGTCGGGACCCCGATCCTAAGTCACACCGATCTAGCATGTAACACACCATATCACTTTGCGGCCTCACGCACGGTATCCCCACGGGTGCCACCTTACCTGGCCCGGGACCGTTTGCGCATTTTGGCTCATGTATATGATAGTGTCGCTAGCATCCATATGACAGAGAACCCGGGCCGACATGACCAGTTATAAACCAAAAGTGGCACTAAATTACACAGACAGGCATTCATGACCCAGCAACGAACGTGTCGGTCATCAACGTATGAACCCAAGTCGTAGCAAGCTACACGGACTTAAAGGAACAACGCGTGACATTTCCCCTAAGGGACAGACACAGGAACGAAGAAGGACATATGCCGGTCAGCCTAAGTGATCCGGAGCAGTAGCAAGCTACCAAGGCTCAGTGGAAACACTAGGAGACATTTCCCTGTAAGATAGGCTACCAAGGGTAAACAACTAGGTGTCGGATCCCACACATACCAAGCATTTCAATAACATACACACAATATGCTCAATATGTGCAAATACAACATGGCATCACAACAAGACTCTAATAAACAAAGTATTTATTCACTAGGCTCCGAGGAGCCAAGTATTACAAACATGGTTCTCATGACCCAACATTCAGAGCATACAAGCAACAAGCGGAAGCACTACATGTCTGAGTACAGACATTTACAAATGAAAAAGGCTGAAGAGCCTGACAATCTACAACACTCGTCCAAGTTCGTAGCTGAGGTACAAGCTACTTGTCGAAGTCCAAGCGGAACTACTAGTGAGACATCAATCCTATCTGCAAAACATAAATTAAGCAAACATGAGTACAAAGGTACTCAGCAAGACTTATATCAGATCCTATCATACCTGCACTTGTATCAAGAAGGGATAGTGGGGTTTAGTTGCAGCAAGCCAGCTTTGACTCAGTGGCTATCCTATTCTACGATTGCTGGTAACACTTTTGAGGTGGCGCACACGAGTCCACTAAGCACCACACAATACACCACTATGGATTCATTCCCGTCTCCCTACGAGAAGGCCATCCATAGCACTCACATTTGTCTTGAGTATTTTAGAGTATCCACTTCAAGTTGTCTATGTACCACGTAAGCATCCAAGAAGTCCATATCCGCGGACACGGCTATTCGAATAGATTATGTTAACCCTGCAGGGGTGTACTTCTTCACACACGCTCTCGCCACTTACCGCCAGGTACATCTCGTGTATCTCGGCAACCTTCAAGCGGAAGCCTGGCGAGGGTGTCGGCCACGACCTGACTAACCACACAAGTCTCTCGTCCAGGTTTATCGCCTATTCGGGTTCCATCCGTGGGGAGATCCGGCCGGGGTGTCGCTCACGGCCCCAAATGATGTGCGCAGGGTTCCCAAGCCCACCTCGCCGAGTGGATCTACGCTTGGTACACCATGCCACGGTGCCTAGTCTGTCCCAAGCCCACTGGCCGAGTGCCACTTGGTAGAGTACTAACACTAACTACAAACACCGGAAACTAGTTGCAACTCCTGGACAGAGATCATGTTGATTAATAAGTCGAGAGGGGTCGAGTTACCGGAACCCAATGTGTGGTAGTAGCTAGTCATTGGACAACATACACAGAACTCAGTTCTTAGGGACGGTTCCAGTGAGACAACCCACCATGTACTCCTACATGGCCTCTCACCGCTACCTTTACCAAATCGTGTTCACACGTTTAACCCTCAGCATCAGAACATATCATTTCACTCTAATTCATTCCCGATGAATTAGACCTGACACACTCTAAGCAATAGCAAGCAAGGCATGGTAAGATCACATCATGGCTTCAATCAACTCCTACACATGCTAGTGGGTTTCAACTATTTACTGTGGAAAGACAGGTCATGCAGAGGAATGGGTTCAACTACCGCAGCATAAAGTAGCAGTTGAAGTCGTTGTTGTCCTAATGCAATAACAGGGAGCAGGAGCGAGAGAGGGATTGTATCGGAATGAACAAAGGGGTTTGCTTGCCTGGTAAAACAACGTGCAGAGCACTGCTCCTCTGACATGTACTCTGGATCGGTCTCCGGAGCTGGACCTATCGAGAAGAACGGTGCCGACAATCAAACACAAGCATATGCAACAATATGATGCATGAATATGGCATGAAAATATGATGTTGTTTGAGCTAATGCAACTAGCATTTTAATTGGTTGAACTCCATTTGAACCAAGGGTTCAAATGCAACTCTTTAATAAGTATTATAAAATGCCATATATGTGTTTTCATATAAACAGTAGGTTTAACTTCATTTTTCATGCATGAAAATGGTACAGATGGATAGATTGAATTTTTCTGATAATTTTTCATATATAATTTATTTCATTCTGAGCTACGGTTGAATTTCTGTGATTTTTTGAAGTTTAAACCAATTTCTAAATTAAATAAATCATTTAAGATTTATTTAAAAACCAGAACTGATTTACTGCATCAGCATGACTCAGGCATGACGTTAGCAGGTCAAAGGGGCTGTTCCAGAGTCAAACCTGACAGTGGGGTCCACCGGTCAGTGACTCAGTTAATTAACTGAGTTAATTAACTCTAAATTAATCCTAACAGAACTAATTAGCAGGGCTGGGCCCACATGTCAGTGGCTAATCTAATTAACCAAAAGTAATTAATTAAACTAATTTGTCAACTAACTAAAAGGTGGGGGCCCACCTGTCATTGACACAGGGGGTCAAAGCACACCGGTCAGCGGTCAAAACCAATCGGCGGCTCGACGCCGGCGACCAAAGACGCGGCGGAGGGCTTCGGGATTCCTGCTCCGGGGGTCAAATGGGCAGCGGAGACCACGGGCGAGCTGCTGGAGCTCATCCGCGTCCATTCCCGCAAGCGGCAGCGGCTGGGACGGCCGGAGCTCGCCGGAAACGAGCTCGCGGCGGCGCCGGAGTTCGGTCGAGCTCGGGCTCGGGGCTGTGGTGGCCTAGGCGGGGCAGCGCTAGCAGCTACGGCATCTACGCGACGCGGGGAGCGTGTTGGTCGCACGCCCGGGACCAAAAGGTCACCGGAGCACCACCGGCTACGAGCGCGGGTGGCGGCACGTGCGGGTGATCGTGGAGCGGCAGCTACGGCCTCCGAGGGGGAGAACGGAGAGGGGGAGCATGGCCAGAAGCTTACGGCGATCGCAGCGGTGCAGGCGGAGGGCTCGGAGGAGGACCGGAGCAAGCAGGGTGGCGGAGGGGATCTCCGGCGGCCGGCGATGAAGAAGAGGTCGGGGTCGAGGCCTCGGGGCGTCCGGCGATGTGTGACTCGTCGAGGGGGTCGGGGATGATGCGGCGGAGCTCTTGGGCACCTTGGCTGGGCGTGGGGGAGACGGTGGCTACGACTACGGCGATCGGCGGCGATGGCGGCGTTCGGGAGCTGCGAGAGAGAGCGAGGGAGAGGAGGGGAGAGGGCCAGGAGAGTGCGAGAGGGTTGGGGCGAGTGCGTGGCGCCTCCAGTAGCGGCTAGGCGGCGAGGGGAGGGCAGGCAGGCAGGAGGCGTGGCGCTCCGGCCGTGCGCGCGCGCCGGCCACACGCTCGGCCTCCTGTCGTCGGGGAAGACGACAGGGGAGGGCTCGGTGGGCTGGGCTGCCAGCTGGGCCGGCCCAGTGCCAGGCCAGTAAGTGGCCGAGGTAAGTCTCTAACCTTTTATTTCTTTCTGTTTTCTAATTTTCTGACATTTGTTTTGATTTAATATCTAAATTAAATCAATTATTTCTTCTGACATATTTATTTTGCAGGGACCTAGAAATTAACCCAAGCCCCTAAAAATAAACAACCAGAATTTTGGACATATATAAAATATAATATATATATATATCCAATGCAAATAACTAAAGCATTAATTCCAAAAGCCCAAAATAAATACTTATGAGCTCCTAATAATATTGGCTTAATTTTTATCTCTGACCAATATTTTTAGAGGGCCACATGAATATTTTCTTGGACCTTTTTGGAGAAACTTTAATTTGGGTCATTTTCAAAAGGGTTTCTAAGGTTTTCACAAGTCCTCATTTCAATTTCATTTGAAATTTAACCATGATGCAAACCACAGAACTAACCTATTGCATACCAGAGCTAGGGTTGTGACATTGTCGGCCTCCGCCGCGGCCTCCTCAGCAACTTCCTCGATGACGACATCCACATCCTCCACATCTGTTGAAGGAGGGCCTGGGCAGTGATGGGGATGATGAAGCCAAGAAAAAGGATAAGGGAAAAGCAAAGACAGAAGACAGGCGACTCACCGGTGCCGGGCTGAGAAGCGGAAGTCCCCTCACCACCAGCGTCCGGCGCCGTGGCAGAGCCACCAGCGCCCAAGTTCCCCTCTTCCTCCATGCCTTTGGGCTCCATGCTTGGTGCCCTTGCTGGGGACGCCCCTCGCAGCGGCGTGGTCGATGGGGGTGGTGCGTTGAGGGTAGCCCCCTGCGGCTCCTCCTACTGCTGCTCCCATCCTACAAAACCGGCAAGGTCAGCACCATAGCATCAAACATCTGCTGCATGTCGAGCGAGAAGAGGATGATGAACTTACGCTGGGGGCTGTGCCGGGGGCTGCCTCTGGGCTGCTCAACACCACCAGTGGTGTCCCTGAAGCCCCAGCAGGGGCCTAGCTGCTCGCCGAAGCCTTGGCCTTCTTCATCCTCTGGGCCAACGTCTACGCATCCTTGAAAAAGCAAGAACAGATCAAGATGAGTGGCATGGTTCAGGAGTATGGAAATGGAAGTAATGAATGGAATACTTACTCGTCATCCATCTCCTCCTCCTCCTCCGCTTTCCTCTTCCTCTTCGAGCTGAGAGGCCCGAGATCGAAGGGGAACTCCGCGTCGCCATCCGAGTCGACGTCTGCCGGGGGAGGCGAAGAAGGGGGCGGAGTTTGTGCGTGCCTAGACGGAGAAAGGGCTGTCGCCTTCTTCTTCTCGGGGGCCTTCGTTGACCTCCTCGTCACCGTGGCCCTCGTGTGGCGCCCGGACACCTCCAGGGCCAATTGAGGCTGCGCGGTCTTGCCGGGCCGGACCGGCTCACCAGAACAGGCCCGCCGTAGGACTCGCCCTCTTCCCCTTTCTGGCGTCCGGCCGGCCGCCGCGTCCTCCTCCTCTGACGACTCATGGGCCGTGTCTTCGACCAGCGGAGCTCCGGTGCCGGCGCTGCTAGCCTCTCCGGCGGCCGCCACCCACTGGGCGAGCTCCTCCTCCTCCGCAGCCGTGGCGTCTTTGTCTTCCATACCCCCGGCGCTGCCGGCCTCCATGACGAGCTGTGCCTCCCTCGCCCTAGCAGCGATGTAGTCCAGCTCCTCCTGGGTGGTGTCCCGAACGAGCCACCGCTCGGCGTCAGGCTTGACGCACACCTCGACCGGAGTGTCGAAGAATTGCTGCACGACCTCGTCCGCCGGCTCCTGCCAGCTCGGGACGGGGCCGTGCACGTTGCATTCCGGCATCATGGCGACGATCTCAGACTAGCGCGAATTATTGCACAGCGGGACCACCCCGCTGGCAGCTTGAAGAGCTGCCCCTTGACGGCCTTGCCGGCCTTTGCGGCAGCCTTCGCGGCCTTGCTGGTCCGTTCGACCTCGCCGTCGCGACCCACATCAAGCTGGAAGAGCCGCTGGCAAAAATGGGCGTGTCCCATCACTGTGAGGTTGTGGTCGAGGCCAGGGCGAAGCCGCGTGACGTCAGCCGGATTCCTAAAGAGCCAGGCTGGGCTCCCCTTGTTGTGCAACGAGGCGATCCGACGGCGAATGAAGTCCGCCCCGATCATCTCAAGGGTGAGCCCGGCCTGGGCGAGCCGGTGGATCCTGGTGGTGGCGACGGTGAGCCTCCCGTCGGCGGCGTCGACGTCACCCAGTCGCTGCAACGGACCAGCGGCACCCGGCGGACCCTGCAGAATGTTGGCAGCTCGTCTTCTTCAATCCAGCACCACCGGCCGCGCCATTCATCCCACCTCTCCTTCACGGCGCCCTCCGGGTACGCTCCCTTGGATCTCGGAATCCGGGTGATGCATCCAGAGACGGCGCCTCCGGCCTGGATCCGAGGGGTGAAATAGTGGCGGAAGAGCGTCGTGTTGGGCTGCACCGCGACGAAGCCTTCGCAAAGGTGCGCGTAGAAAGCCATGCACGCCATCGCGTTCGGAGTAAAATCCAAGAGGCGGAAGCCAAAGGTGTGCATCACATCACAAAAGAAAGCGGAGAAGGGGGACACAACCCACAAGAAAAGTAGTCCACGAAGAAGGGGTACCGATTTGGGCCAGGTTCGGCGCAAGCAGCCGGAATGACACACGTCGCCGGATGACCCAAGTTCTTCGCCCCCCGACTCCACCCCCCAAAGGGGTTAGAAGGCAGCCCGGAGCTCGTGGACATCGACCGATGACGGGATGAAGAAAGCAGCCCTCATCCAGTCCCCCGTAAACGCGCCCTCCGGCGGCCCGACGGGCCCGGCGCCCTTGGCCACCCCCTTGCCCTTGGCGGGTTTGGACGCCATGGCGGCTGAGTTGGATGGCTGAGGAAGAGGGATGGTGAAGAAATGGCGACATGCGATGGCGGAGGCTTCGGAAGGAAGGAAGAAACGGAACAACGACTCTGAGATTGGAAGAGGCGCGAGGAAAATGAAGGAAGTGAGCAGCGCGCCCACGGTTATTCCTTCTTACGGGGGGGGGGGGGGAACGCGGGCCGCCTCCTTTCGCATTTACTGCGACGTGGCGCATGCCTGCCGAAACCGTCCCATGCATGCCGCCCACGTCATGCACGCCCCTCCACCCCGCGCCATGCGCGCGGGTCGTGGGAGGCGCAGCGAGCGGAAAATCTTACCAAGGTGAGAATCGCCCCGCCTACCCGCGCACCGTTCTGGGCCTAGCCCAACAACGCGTCGCGCTTATGTGTGGCCCAGGCCCAGGTGCTCCTGTAGGTACACTCTTTGTACCCTTATGACTATGCACGGGCAGTCTGAGCCACGGGCACCACTACACTAAGCACAGCAGGAGAGGTGAGCCAAGGTAAGACCGAAGCTCGATGGAACTGGAGCAACGCCATGAACAAGACCACAAAGAGCAAAGGGACGAAGTGGCTTCCCCCGGCAAGATCCTTGCCGGGAGCTAGTTTCCGCAGCCCTGCCCTGGCAAGATCCTTGCCGGGGCCGGCTATGGCAGCCCAGGCAAGATACTTGCCGCGGCAGCTCGCCCCTCGCCTACGGAGCGGATCACCCTTGAGTCCACTGCACCCGTGGTGGCATGAAGATCTTTGTGAAGACATTCAAGGGCAGATACACACACTAAGAGGACGACGACCCTTGGCGGGATCCCAGCCAAGGAGGACCACAAGGCCTCCGGCAAGCACCTTGCCGGGGATGACAGCAGGCGCCACGGCAAGACCCTTGACGAGGCTCCTGCAAGGCCCTTGCCGAGGACACCCACAGGGCCACCGTCAGGCCCGCACCAACTGAGTTTCCACCGCCCCATGCAGCTGCCAACCCAACTAGCTGGGCAGGCTCCTACGTGGCAACATGCAGATCTTCGTGGAGACCCGCCGTTGGGCCACCTCAGCTGCCTGCCTGCCTACATGGCACCTCAGGCACCGCTGGCCAAGGCGCGTGTCAACACAAGGAGGAGCGGCGACGGACAAGACGGACGTCTCCCCTCGTCCCCGATAAAGCGAGGACACCTAAGCTAAGCGCATTAAATGCGCCTTGTCCTGTAATGTGAGGGATAACCTCGCATCACTGTACCCTTTTCACCTCCTGTGTGCCACTGTGGCAACCCCTTTTTCCTATAAAAGGAGGCCCGAGGCGATCAGGAGAAGGATTCGGCTCTTTAGAACTCCTCACAATTTGGCTCTTTAGAACTCCTCACGACTCGGCCTTTGGAGCTCCTCACTAGCTGAAGAACACAAACATATAATCTACCAAAGCAGGAGTAGGGTTTTACGCATATTTGCGGCCCGAACCTGGGTAAAGTAACCGTGTGCTAACTGTTAGATCCGCTCTTCTCTCAACCCCGGGCCCTGCAACCGTAGTAGGGATTCTTGCGATCCCATAGGTGTCGATCCAAATACACTGACACTACAGTGTTCAATATGATCTCCTAAAGTCCCTATAATCACCAAGCACTTGAAAGGGCTATCCACTACTATAGTATGTCCACCAAATTCCTACCATCATGGTCAAGTAAATTCCAAGGTCGCGCTTATATAGATCCCTAAATTAGCCCCGATAGTTAATGCAATCTCCTAGTTTGTCGTCCACCGAGAAATATGGTATCATGATCTGTCTAAATCCAATTTACTCCGAACCATGTAGACATACTCAACATCTATACTCAACTAGAATCACCTATTTAAATCTAAATCTCATGTCCAATGAGAATTCCTACATTTTCCCCCAAGTCATTATCAACTATCTCCTATCATTATCCATTATCTAAGTCAAATCTCTATATTTCCAGGAGTTTCATCTTGCGATCATAATTGTCCTACAAATCCAAATTTATCTACGGGTAAATAAGGCTATGCTACTCTATTAACATGATCCCACCAAGTTCATCTACCAACATGAAAGCCTTATATTCCACCAAAGTGTCTCAGATAATTTGTCAACGTCACTGATATAAAACTCATCAAGTCATTTGCCCTCTATTCCTATATCCTCAATTTAGTCTTTCCTATGGCATCGTCAGGTTTGGTGCTATTTTAGGACGACAACGTGTTCGTTCACTATGTCCACTAGTTCCATAATGAATCCAGTGTTGTGCACGGTTACAGAGGCTTAACTGGTTCTCTCGCAATTCCGGAGGTTAGGTACATGATTATGGATTCGTGCTGGAGTATCTCGTGAAGTCTCAAAGGGTCTAGGAAGGGGTTTCTAGTCCGGAGGGTTAAACATAATTCTACGGGGTTTGCACTTGGTCGCGGGAGTTGTAGCAGAAGTGTTCATCGTTAGTTGGTTGTCGAGTTGGAATCCTTGGTACTTCTTGTCTTGCTAGTCTTCAGTTGAGGAGCTAGAAGAGAGGGAAAAAGTAGCATAGAGGAGGGGAATGCCTAAAGAAGATTTTATAGTGTAAGTGCATACAAACAGGTGCAAAAAGTACTAACAAAAGAAACAAGGTAAGGAAGGTGATATAGTCGTGTACTTGTTGCCTGGGGCAAAATTGTGACTTATATCAAAACACAAACAAAAAGAACAAGCAACATACAATTGTGGTTCTATTCGAACCATCATACGGACTCGACTGCGCATAAGGGGTACACGACTTATCCTACCCTAGGGGTTCTCAGACTGAGTAGTCGTGCCTTGAGCCTCGTGCATCCTTCTGAGTTTTCCTCAGGTGTTGCTACGTCTCTTGCTCGATGAAACGAACTAGGTTGAGTCTGAAGAATCTTCAACAACTTCTCGCCTGATGAGGTGATGGGGTGAAGGTGGCTCCTTGTAGCTGGCACTGACTTGGTCTTCTCTTGTCTTCGTAATCATGACGATCACTTTTGCCTTCTAGGGCGTCGATGGTACCAGGTAGGCAATCCTTTATACAATGACATTAACAAGGCATAGTAGAGGTCCAATCTGTCGGACACATTGTTCACAATATCGTCATCGAGAGCGGGGGATGCCGAGAACCGTTTTTCCTGCTCACTATAGTGAGGCGGGCCAAATGGCGAGGTTCTCATCCACCGGTGGTTGCCGACACAACAACGGTAGTGACAAGATTACTCTATCAGCGATGTATATCATGATCTTGCATATCCTGTGCCCTCGTCATCGTAGGCTAAGGTTGCACCATCTTGGGGTAGTGTCGAAGGTGTCACCATCCTCTGGGTCTTCATATCCTCATCCCTTGAGGATGCATCTTCTGCTGGGATCGTCTTGTTGTGGTGTTGCCAATCTTTTGTTCATAAGAGGTGGATGAGTGTTTGGCAAGGTGTACTCCTTCTAGGCTACCCACGAGGATTACAAGGAATCTATTGGTCAGGGGCATAGGGGTTCTAGCGACCAAAAGTTTTGAAGGGGAAGAGGTCAATAAGGAAACTATACCCTACTATTCAAAAAACTGAGAAGGGAAGAGAAGTATAGATAGTTCTGGAAACCAGTAATAGTTTTGGAAATAGTTTTACCCTAACTAACGACCATGCTAACTAAGGCTTCCTACAGTCAGGATGGCTCTGATACCAGCTCTGTGGGGACCCCAACTCATAAGTAGAGATCACCGAATGCATGTGTATAGTGATCTCAGAGATCAATGCTCACTGAACACACAGAAGCTGAATAACATGAGTCTTACATCCATACATACCTTTTTACACAAGTAGGACCATTATGGTCAAGTCTCGAGTATATCATCACAGCGGAAATCTTCAATAACAACTGGGACCCATGCCATCTGACTTAATCCAACAAGCATTCTGACTAGGAAGCATCCTAGCTCGCATGTTCGTCACCAAGAAATCTTCATCACATCATGTTCTTTCAAGGGGCCTCTGGGTCCCATAGGTGGCCACTGATATCTCGAGATATATTGGGCGTGCCATGTAGGGGGGTCGCTTGCGCGAACCTGAAAGCATGCGCAGCGTGTCATCTTCGTCACCATCTACTTCTTTGACGACGCCATCAGCTATGGCGCCCAAGAAGAAATCTGGTGATTCTGCCCATCCATCAACCTCGAAGGCTCCATCGCCCGCGGCCTCTAATGTCGTGGGGGACGCGGATGCATGCAGAGACATGAACGCCACAGGGGACGTGGTTGGAGTAGATGGCGCCATCACCACTTCCCCTGCGGCCGCCATAGGATCAGGAGATGTTGGAGGAGAACAACATCAGTAGCCCCTTGGTGGTCACGCTCCGCTAAGTGGGGGCAAGGGGGTCACTCCATCCGCACCCCTCCTCCCACCGACGTGCACAACCACAACAATGGCGCTCAGTCCGGGACAAGCCATCGCCCTCTGGTCGTCCCCGCCTCGGGAGCGAACGCGGCGCATGTGCCTCCCCCTTGACGAGCCTCTGCGCTTAACGGAGCCGCTGATACTCGAGCACCACCGCCGCGCAACCCCGCTGCCCAGGTGGTCAGTCCACACCAGTGTGGGCGCGGCACCACGGCTGCCACCGCCGTTGGCATCATCAGGAGCCACGCGACAGTGTGGTCGACATCATCAACATCTATACCAAGCAGCCGAGCAGATGGATGAATTGTGTGCCACCATCCAAAGCCTGCTCGGTTTTGCCGAAGCTGGGGGCTCTCGACAAGCTGGCCTGCCATGACCTCCACAAGAGAAAACAACCGCAGGTACCGCTGGACAAACAGAGGGGGCTGTCCCAATGGTGGAGTCCCCGCCACGGTAGCCGATGCGAGCGCAGCAAAATCAAGAACCCGATGACGTCTCGATGGCCTCTTCTGGACCTCGAGCATGTCCTGGCCAAAATTAAGCGTGCTCAGCTTGGAGTAGTTTCAGGATGGGTGACCGACCGGGAAGTTGCTCCCGGGTGCGCACGAGTGAGGACAAAGTGCGCAGAAAAGACTAGTATTGATATGTGAGGCCAGTCTAGATCCCGCCAGGAGTAACGACCACCGACGGGTGTGTCCGGGGCGTTACAAGTTGGTATCAGAGCCGACCCTCGCGGTTACACGGATGTTTGCGGACAGTTTGCAGTCATGTTGTGCATGACGTTTGTGACCCGTCGTGGCACACGGCATGGCACATGTGCTGTACTGGAAGCACAGACGGTTGTGCCAAGAGGGAACGTTCCTGTGGCCCAACGAGGACGTTGGTTCCTCTGAGTGAGGGTGTATGTGTTGGCCTGGCTTATTAGGGATGATAGACTACTCATATCAATAAGGAATTCCTTCTTTTCCGGGAGCCCATTCGGATAGAACTCCAAAGTTAAGTGTGCTCAGCTTGGAGTAGTTTCAGGATGGGTGACCGACTGGGAAGTTGCTCCCGGGTGCGCACGAGTGAGGACAAAGTGCGCAGAAAAGACTAGTGTTGATATGTGAGGCCAGTCTAGATCCCGCCAAGAGTAACGACCACCGGCGAGTGTGTCCGGGGTGTTACATAGGGGGTCCCGAACTATGCTTCTGAGGATTGATGGTAACAGGAGACAGGGACACGATGTTTTACCCAGGTTCAGACCCTCCCGATTGAGGTAATACCCTACTTCCTGCTTAATTGATCTTGATGGATATGGGTAACAAGAGTTGATCTACCTCGAGATTGTAATGGCTAAACCCTAAAAGCCTAGCCTATGTGATTGTTATGATTATGTCTCTACGGACTAAACCCGTCGGTTTATATATACACCAGAGGGGCCTAGGGTAGTACATGACCATCTTGAAGAGGAAGGAAAGTATTACACCCGGACTCTAATCTTTCTATTTTCCACATATGGGAGTCCTATCCGGATACGGGAGATAGTGTTCAGCACTAATCTGCACGGCCCACAGTTCGGCCTATAGCGAGCGATCCGGCCACCAGAGGGCCCCTTAATCCACGACTCCCTCAGTAGCCCCTGAACCAGTCTTCGATGATGATGAGTTTGATTCACGTACTGTCTTCGGCATTGCAAGGCGGGTTCCTCCTCTCGAACACATTGAAGCCATATTTCCTACACAAAGGCACTATGTCCAACTCTACATGGTTAGTACAAACCCTTAGCCTCGAAGGCAAGGTATCGAAAACGGATATTGTGTCTTTACTGACAACTTTTCAGCGAAACGTCACATTTGACCCTTTAATATATCAAACCGTTTTCTTGGCTCCAGTTTCGTGTTTCGAGGTATAGCCCCATTGGCACGTCTTGTCAAAACAGAGATCGTGCCTGGTTATTATAGGATCCTTATCAATGTGATGTGAGCATCTTATATGCGCCTTATGCATAGCCTCATTGGGAACCAGCGAGGTTTACGGCTGGAGTGGGCGATGTTTAGCATTCACCGCTTATAAAAGGACTCAAATCTTTCCCATTAACCCCACGCTCTCCTCAAGCCCTAGCTCTCCAATCTCCCTAGCAGCAGCGCCCACAGCTCTTGCGCCCGCAAATCTCGACTCCTCAACCACCGCCTCCCTTCCCAGCCATGGCGGGATCCGGTTCTAAGGGCAAGTGGGAGGCTTGCACGGTCACAGAGAATACCGTGAAGAATCACCGGAGTGCGGTTTATCTCGCTGATGCTATTGCGCACGGGGTCCCCGAAAAGTACCAAGTGATCCCCGTCCGTAAGGCAGGTGAGATGGTTGTCTTCCTCTCCAACTTCATCCGGGGGCTGGGATTTCCTCTCCACCCCTTTTCTATGGGGTCTCTAATTTTTCTATGTGCTAGATTTCCATGATCTAGGCCCGAACTCAATTATCCACATATCCGCTTTTATAGTGGTACGTGAGGCATTCCACTACGTCCCCTCACTTCGGTCTATGGCTCAAAACCTTCAATTTGATGCCGAAGGAGGTCTACAAGAAGCACGCGGAGTGCGGAGGAGCCATGGTGAGAAAGCTCCCCAACACCACCTGGCCAAAGTGGGACTTTGTGGAGACAAATAAGGTCTGGCAGCAGGAGTGGTTTTACATCACTGAGCCATGCGATGCCAAGTGGGCTGCAGCGACCGCATTCAGATCTGGACCCCCGGAGAGGCTGACCTCTTGGACCAACAAGAGTCCGGATTGGGGTCTCAGCTGGAGGTGCTAGCCCTACAAAATCGCATCTCTGGAATGATTGCCCAGGGCACCCTCCTCACAAATATGATTAAGGTAATGCTTGTCCGCCTCGTCCTTCCCTGCCAACACCGGGACTCCTATGTATGAGAGTTCAATCCGGAAGGGCCCGGCCCTTGAGGCTTCTCTTCGGCACCACGCACGAAGACATCTGGATGCATCTCTTCAAGGCCCAAAAGGGGTGGCCGGTGGAGACCAAAGACAAGGGCTTCAACAATGTGCTCACTGCTTAAGAGGTAATCAAAAAATTCTACCAAATATACACCCCGTCCATACCTCAATTATAACAGGAGTTAGAATTTTTGCGTTCTATCCAGGCCTGGACGAAAAAGGAGGAGCGGATAAAGTGTCCGGCTCCCTTGCCTGAAGACCCAGAGACACCTCAGCTGACGACAATGTTGGTTCCGGCGCCATACAAGGCACCGGAGAAGAAGGCCAAGAAGCAGGGCAAGAAGGTCAAGAACGACACCGCCCTATAGATCCCGCGGACACAAGGTTCGGGGAAACCGACGCCCACCTCTCCCCCAAAGAAGAAGAGGAGGAGGAGGAGGAAGAATATGACTCCCATGTCTAGGTAAGGGGAAGGAAAAGAGCGGCCCCGGTTGACGCAGGCAAGGCCATGCCCAGGAAGAAGCTAAATCTTCCAGATAGTTCAGACTTAATGTCCGAACACAGCATTCGAGTTCAGCCCAGGATTAAGCCCTTGGCCGAATCGTAAGTACTTAGACAATAACTGCTTGTGTTCAGATATTTTTTCTTCCTAGCAACTAATGTCATTTTGCCTTTATATGGTCCTATGCATAACATCCCTGTGGCTTCACTGTCATCGGGGAATTCCCTATCGCCGGGGATGGTGGAGAGCGATACGCGTCTGCGGGGCTAGTCGCACGTTGTAGGAGACGCGGAGGTGTCCTCTCTACAAGCTCCCCTTGTTCGTGTAGATGGGAGTGGGGCGGATGAGAAGGCGCCCGAGGTTAATCCCTTGGCTGCTGTCAACTAAGGGGGAGCGATCCCCATGGTGACCGAAGACGGGGGGCCCAAGCAATCCGGACCCCTGCCGAACACTGTTCCGGACCCTAGTGCGGCTCAAGGATGAGGAAGCCAGCCCCCCCCCCCCCCC
>LR738711.1:319740062-319834864 GCA_902687465.1 Secale cereale | reverse complement strand
CCGTGAAGGGGGAAGGAGCAACTGCTAACAGGGCACCCACCGTCAATCCGGAGGCGCTGAACACTCTGGAGGAAGCACTACGAGGTGCTTCCATCGTAGAGGAACACCGTACTCTGATGAGTACGGTCATGGAGAAAATTCAGTCCATCAAAGGTGGATTGAACAAAGCCTTCAACAGCATACTGACAGGCTTCGAGGTATGCCACGTAATGTTCTAAAAAGAACATTGTCATTTTATATATATTATATATATGCATAGATAGTTGCCCGTGATGCTTTGTCCTATTATGGATATCAGACGAAGGATCCATGTAATAGAGCTAATTTGTGTACTATGTTTCGGAATAGGCTTCGCTATTAGAGGCCTCCGTCCAGGCCGCAGATGTTTCCGAGGTCAATCGAAAGCTTAAACTAGCTCACGAGCAGCTTGACCTCATCAACAAGCGTTTTTATGAAACGCAAGGTATGTGGCTTTTCAAATAATTTTAAGTTTTAACACACTATGTGTGTGAGCGTGAGCTTATTTCTGTTATGTGTTTTGTGGAACAGCTCATGCAGCAGCGGTCGACGCCCTTAAGGGCGAGCTTGCAAAGGCCAATGAAGAGGCCAAGGCGAGCAAGGCAGCCGTTGATAAAGTGACTACCGACCTAAAGGCGACCACGCCGTGCGTCAGTAGCATGAGTCTTGGGCGGCCGAAGTCGAGGACGAGCTGCGGGATGCCATTCGCAAATGCGACGCATTTGAGAAGACGCTTCAAAACAGGCATCTGAACTCACCACGATGGTAAATGCTGCCAAGGATGCGCGGAGTGAGTCGTGCAGTGCTCATGAGGAGAAAAAACAGGCGCATCAAATAGCAGTTGGTAAGACTTTTCTCTTGCAGAGCATCTTCGGAGGTCAGAGGTATCTTGGCTGACACGATTATGGAGATCACCAGGTGTGTTTGCAGATCTCCCGAGGAGCATAGCCGACGCCGCCCAATACTTCTAAGCCCAAGAGGCGAACATCACGGAGAATATGTTCTAGTCACAGTTTCTTGCGCCAAGTCATCCGGTGCCCCTCAATGACCAAATGAAGAATCTGGTCGAGCTGCATAACATAGAGGGTACACCCATGAAGGACTTGATAGTCCGGCTATGGCCCGCTGATCCGATCCCAAGTAGGTACTTCGGATTGGTGAAAAAGCTCGTTGACGCAAGTCCGCGGATCGACTCTATTAAGCGTTCGGCCTGCATAGAGGTTGCTCGGATGGCCTTTGCCCGCGTGAAGGTGCATTGGGCGAAGATGAAGGCCACGGAGATAGCAACTACTGGCCTGCCAGAGGGCAAGGATCACCGGAAGCCGGACATGTACTTTGGTGATGTTTTAGAAGGAGTGCGCCTTGTAGAGGGCCAGTGCTCAAAGGATATATTCGTTGAATGATTGTATTCGGATTGTAAGGAGTAAGCCTATGTGCCGATATATATAATTTTTTGCTTCTATAATATAAGCAACTATTTCCTCCTGTGCGGTTGTTTATTTAAATTTGAAAGTTTCTAGTCGTCAGCTTCAGCCCCCATGTAAATATTACTGGGGTGTTCGGTAATGCGCGTGAACACTCTTTCTCGAACCTCTTTGTCCAAATAGGAGGTGTCTGCGGAGTGAACCAGGCAACCAGACTATGCGACTTTATTGATTTCACTTAGCCATAGGAGCTTGACTTGTGGGGCTAAGTACTAGCCCCTTGTACGTGTAAGCTTTCCGAACTATGGTGCCCGTTTTGTGCGGCTGGGCGGAGACCAGCCCTCGTATAACACGGAGTGGATCGCTATCGATCGTTGTATAACACTAAGTCACCGAATCGCTTGACCGGATCTCGCTTCATCATGACAGTCAGTTTTTGGCTTTCTCTACTAAGGGACTTATCCGGACAAGCTAGAAGTACAATCGCAGTAGTTCTCCCTTTACTACCTTAGCCGAACAATGCGGAACATAAGGTGGTAAATACAGGAGCCGGGCAACCCAACTATTGACCCAAGACATGATTTGGAACCGATGCATATAATGCAATAACCGGGATGCCGAACGGTTCCCGATAGGTGTTCAGACTTTTTTTGGAGGTGTGCCAGGCTGAATACAGCCCCTGGTGCTAAGTCCAGGTACCAAGGCACATGTGGAAATCTGACGTGGGGAGAGCACACAGGTGGTAATAAGATACACTCCAAGCAAATTAGAACCAAACTACTTGTTTTGTATCCCGTTTAATACGTCGAGCCATGTGATATCAGATAATGCCGATAACATCCTTAGGCATTTTTACATGCCAAAAAGAAAAAATGAAAACAGAGAAAGAAGGCAAACACACAGCCTGAATCTAAAAGCAAATCTCAACATGTGGCCCTGCTGCACATCTGCGCCTTTTTCTCCGTTGTAATATGTCCTTGAGGAGGAGAATCATAATGGTCACCTGTAAAACAAAGAAAACAGGATTCTAGAAAAGAGTGCGTTGCACAGCCGTAAACAATGTAGGTTCCTTTAAATGGACCTTCAAAAAGCAAATATATTATAGAGTCTGAATAGGGTCGACCCAAACTATGGACTATTTGTATGCAGTGTGCCCCCGGCGCCACCCAAGGTATTTTAAGGGCATAATTGTGTACACGAGGTATGTGTGCTACCACCTTATGGGGTAGTCGACAGGGGCATGACTGCGAATCGAGCTCAGGTTCCTGTGAGTCGCTGCATTGTAATGCGGACCAGACACATTTAGCTGTCTGTGGTCTTGATGACCGATGAACTGTTCAGCTTAAATAAGCCGCTCTGGACCTCGGCTGCAAGGGCCGCAGTGCCTTCCTCCGTACGGAGGGAGCGCTCCATGTTTCCACTGACTGTGATGATGCCACGTTGTCCAGGAATTTTGAGCCTTAAATAAGCATAAAACGGGACCACATTAAAGCGGGCAAAGGCCGTTCCTCCGAGTAGTGCATGATAGACACTTCGAAAAGGAGCTAGGTCAAAGAGTTACTCTTCGCTTCTGAAGTTATTAGGAGAGCCGAACACGACTTCCAATGTTAATGAGCCCGTGTAGCAGGCTTCTACTCCTGGTATCATTCCTTTAAAGGTAGTGCTACTAGGCTTAATTCTTGACAGGTCTATCACCATCTTGCGGACAGTGTCTTGGTATATCAAATTGAGACTGCTGCCGCCGTCCATAAGGACTCGAGTAAGATGGTATACGTAAATTGTAGGAGCGAGCACTATGGCTGCCGATCCTCCATGACAGATACTACTTGGATGATCCCTACGATCAAAGGTGATCGGAAAAGCCGACCATGGGTTGAACTTCGGGGCGACAGGCTCGATGGCGTAAACGTCCCTGACTACGCGCTTGCCTTGCCTCTTGGGGATATGGGTGACGTAGATCATGTTCACGGTTCTTACCTTTGGTGGAAATTTCTTCTGTCCCCCCGTGTTCGACTGGCGAGGTTCAACCTCGTCTTCACTTTGAGGTCCTTTCCCCTTATGTTCGGCATTTAGCTTGCCGGCCTGCTTAAAGACCCAACAGTTTCGGTTGGTATGATTTGCAGGTTTATCAGGGGTGCCATGAATCTGGCAAGGCTTGTCTAGTATCTTGTCCAAGCTAGATGGACTATCTATGTTGCCTTTGAATGGCTTCTTCCGTTGACCGGGCCTGGAGCCACTAAATCGGGCGTTCACTGTCGTGTCGTTTGTGCTTCCAGTATTGTTTCGACGCTTGTTTTTATTGCGTCGTGGCTTGCCATTGCCATCCCTGACTTCAGAGGATCCAGGGTCGCTGATGATGTTGCTGCTATGAGCCAGCTAGCTATCCTCGTCCGTGCAAAAGCGGGTCATGAGTGTAGTTAGGGCTGCCACTGTCATCGGCTTTTCTTGACCGAGGTGTCTAGCCAGCCACTCGTCCCTAAAATTGTGTTTGAATGTCGCTAAGGCCTTAGCGTCCGGACAGTCAACAATTTGGTTCTTCTTAGTTAAGAACATATTCCAAAGCTTGCGGGCTGACTCCCCATGTTGCTGGATTATCCGAGTTAGGTCATCAGCATCCAGGGGCCGGACATAAGTCCCCTAAAAGTTGGCCCGAAAAGCATCCCCAAGTTCTTCCCAGCTTCCAATGGATTCTCTGGGAGGCTGTTTAACCAGTGCCGAGCTGGCCCTTCCAGTTTGAGAGGTAACTATATGGCGTGGAGTTCATCTCCACGACCCATGTGGATGTGAAGAATGAAGTATTCTATGCATATAGCGGGGTCCGTTGTTCCATCATATGTCTCGATGTTTACGGGTTTAAACCCTTACGGAAATTCGTGATCAATCACCTCATCGGTGAAGCACAGAGCGTGTGCAGCACCCCTGTATTTTGCGATATCGTGACGTAGTTTGGACAGTGTTTGTGTTCGGTGCTGGTGCCGAACTTAATTGTGACCGACGTGTTTCGCTTGATAGCCACCGTCTTATGTGTGAGAAACTTCCCTTGATCCGTAATTTGATCTGGCCTGCCAACCTTTTTATTCAGGTCTAGACGTACATCGTACTTATGGTGCTAGGCTGTTGTATCCTTTCCTTTATGGTGACAAGGTGTGGGCTTGTGTACGGTATTGCTGGGCGCTTTGTCTCGTCCATGGGGTGGTCGGTCTGGTTGATTGGACTGATCATACTTCGGCGGAATTGGCACGAGGGCCGTGTTGTCGAATTTGGGCAGCAACTTACAATTGGGATAGCTCTTTGTTTGGCGATCACAGCCGTATCTTTCTTCAGCGTCTAGCACTTCATTCCATCTGTTATTGAGCGTATCCTGTTCGGCTCTAAGCCACTGCTGCTGCTTCTTCTGGCTCCTTGCTGTGGCAATGAGCTATTGTTGAGAATGTTTTTGTTCGAGCGGTTCTTCTAGGACGATGAAATTGTTTTCTCCCAGGCTGACGTCCTCTTTGGATACAAGTTGATAACTGCTGTCTTCGGCATCGCTATGGTCAACCAGTGGTTCGGGACTGTGTTCACCATCTCCCAATTCGTCCTGCTCCACCGCTGGCTCCACGGAGTCATCAGCTTGCTCTGGATCATCGAAGTCTTCGGTAACGGTGTTACTCTCTTTTCCTTTAAGGGATCGAGATCGACAATTCTGACGCTGGTGTTTGGGAGGTTCATCGACATGGTTATCCTTTTCTGGATTGGTATCGCCATCGCCTTCCTTCTCGTTGCGTGTATCCACCATGCATACATCGTATGTAGAAGTAGTCGTCCATCACCCGGTTGCGGGCGGGTTTGCACTTCGATCGGCTTCAGCATCCTGGTCCATCCCATCGATTTCTCCGGATGCGTAATCTAATAGGTCTGTTAAATCCTCGACTGTTGCTACCAAGTGGGTGGTGGGTGGGAAGCAAAGTTCTCTGTCGTCGCCCCCTGTTCAAACTGGGCATAGTTTAGCTGGGAATTCTCTTCTAGGAAAATAGATTTTAGTATGTCCAACGCTTCGTCTAAGGGTGAGTGCTGGACATATATTCGGACATCTGCGGGGCTGAGTTTGGTGACAACCGCTCGATCAAGCCCAAAAAGCGCAGATCCCGAAAGTTCGGAACTCGTGATCGGGGCCGACTCTGGTGCTCCAGCGACGGGGTGAGTCCCGCTGCATGTTGGAGCTGTGAGTGGCTCGAGCGCCACTAAGTCTGTGGTTTCCGTGGCGGGGTTGATCTTCCCGTCCTCGGATGATGCGGTCTGCTCTGGATCTAGGGCCAGAGGTGTTACAGGTGTTGGCCCCTGGACAGGGTTCGATGACAGATCTACACTGTCTTCGTTGTGGGGACAGGGAGCAGTCGCCATGGGTGTGAATCCGTCAAAGATTAAATCTCCACGGACGTCAGCAACGTAGTTTAAGCTTACAAATATGATCTGATGACCAGGGGCGTAGCTGTAAACCTGCTCGAGGTGGTCTTCCGTGTTGGCACGAAGCACGAAGCCGACGAACACAAAAAGTTGGATGGGGTGAAAAATACCCTCAGCGGTGGCGCCGTCGTTGATGATGAAGCGAGCCATTAATCCTTTCGTCGACAACACAGTGGAACTCTCAATGAAAGCAGCAATGTAGGTGTCAAAACCGGCAGATCTCAAGTAAGGGGTCCCAAACTACGCGTCTGGGGATTGATGGTAATAGGAGACTGGGACACAATGTTTTTACCCAGGTTGAGGCCCTCTCGATCGAGGTAATACCCTAGTTTCTGCTTGATTGATCTTGATGGACATGGGTTACAAGAGTTGATCTACCTCAAGATCGTAATGTCTAAACCCTAAAATTCTAGCCTATCTGATTGTTATGATTCTGTCTCTATAGACTAAACCCTCTGGTTTATATATACACCAGAGGGGCCTAGGGTTGTACATGCCATCCTGCAGAGGAAGGAAATTATTACATCCTATCCCTGTATGGGAGATAGTCTTCAGTAATAATTTTCATGGCCCATCAGTCCGGCCCATAGCGAGCGGTCCGGCCACCTGAGGTTCCCTTAATCTAGGACGCCCTCAAAGGGGGATGGGCCGCACTACAAGATCTATCGGACCAAGGGCCATGACCTTCAGGAGTGTGACCAGGTTGAGCAACTTGTCAAGAAGCAGAGGGCAGAATATGATAAGCGTGACAAGGAAAAGGGCCAGAATGCCGCAGGTGGTAGGGGCCGAGGCAGTGAAGCAAACCGCCCCGGGAAACTCTTTCGGAACCAAGGAAAGCCCGCCAGGGGCCAAGAGAAGGAAATATGTGATAATGTAACTGATGGAGGGGATGAAGAGAAAACTATTGAGCAGGAGTTTCAGAAGGCCACTGACAGCCTATGCATTGATGGAGGTGCATCTTTGCACACCTCTCACCGCCAGCTCAAGCGGTGGGCATGAGATATCAATGTCGTGGAACCAGTGCCAGAGGCCTGGAAACCGCTCAAATGGTCCCGCATGCCCATCATCTTTGACGAGGAAGATCGCCCTGGCCGCACCACTACGGTAGGGTGTTTGCCATTGTTGGTCACGCAAACAATTCGCAACCTCAAGGTATCAAAGATGTTAGTGGATGGCGGGGCTGGGTTGAATCTGATCTCCCCGGCAGTCATCAACAAGCTTCAGATAGGAGAAGAAGAGCTAGAGGTTACCGGCACGTTCCAACGAGTTAATCCCGACAGGAGCTATCCCAGGGGAAAGATTACGCTGCCGTTAAAGTTTGGGGGAGAACTGAACTATCAGACTGAAAAGATTGTGTTTGATATGGTTGATCTCCCTCTGTCATACAATGAGATTCTTGGACGCCCGACCCTAGCCAAGTTCATGGTAGCATCCCACTATGCTTACAACACTTTGAAGATGCCTGGGCCACTGGTAGTCGTCACTATCCCATCAGATGAGAAGGATGCAATTATTTGTGTTGACAAGATGTACCAGGATGGAGTTGCAGCAGAGGTAGTGGCAGCAGCAGCTCCCACCAAGGAAAGCAAAGGAAAGGACAAAGATGGTATGACCTCCACTAAGGAGTCTGGGAAGCGTGCCCCCTCTGGGAAGGTCTAGCTGATAAGCTACTATGCCTCTCCGTGCAACTATATGGAAGGGTCCGATGAATCGTGGTGCTAATTTCCCTTTGACTTTGAATCGTTGTAGTCCTCTCATCGGTGACACACGTAAGTATACGTCGTCACCGGGCTCAAAACTTATTTCCCGATGCTTTTGATCGTAATAGCTCTTTTGTCGGCTTTGGGCGGTCTTGAGTCGATCCCGTATCATTTTTACTCTCTCCTCGGCTTCCTTTAACATATTTGTGCAGAATATGCGACTGCCCCCTTTTTCCGACCAACTCAATGGAGTACAGCATCTTCGTCCATACAAGGCTTCGAAAGGTGCCATCTGCAGGCCAGCATGGTAACTATTGTTATATGCGAACTCGGCATATGGTAAGCTTTCCTCCCAACTGGCCCCATAGGGGAGGACACATGCCCTAAGCATGTCTTCGAGTATTTGATTTACTCGTTCCGTTTGCCCTCCAGTCTGGGGGTGGTAAGCCGTGCTGAACATTAGTTGTGTCCCGAGGGCCTGCTGCAACTGGTCCTAAAATTTTGAGACGAACTGAGTGCCCCTGTCGGATATTATAGTCTTGGGAACACCATGCAGGCATACTATCCGGGCGAGGTAAAGCTTGGCGAGCTTTTGAGTGGTATGGGTTGTCTTGACTGGTATGAAATGTGCCACCTTGGTCAGTCTGTCTGTGATGACCCATACGGCATCGTTACCGTGTTGCGACCGTGGTAGTCCAACAATAAAATCCATTCCAATGTCATCCCATTTCCATTATGGTATCCTGTTTGCCTGTAATAGCCCTGCGGGTTTTGGTGCTCGGCTTTAATGCGTTGACATGAATCGCAGCAAGCAATAAATGTGGCTATATCCCTCTTCATGCCGTGCCACCAAAATCTTTCCTGAATATCCTTATACATCTTCGTACCTCCAGGGTGGATTGAGTATGGAGCGGTGTGGCTTTCTACTAGAATCTTCTCTTTAAGGTCGTTGATATTTGGTACACAAAGTCTGTCTCCGAACCATAATATTCCTTCACTGTCTATGGTGAACTCTGAGGCCTTGCCCTGACTTACTTTTCTTTTTATCCCTTCGTTGCTGGGATGTCCATGCCAAGCCTTCTTTATTTGCTCAATTAGCGTAGGCTGTATTTCTAGCCTGGATACTTCGCCTTCTATGACCATCATTAGGTTGAGTCTGGCGAATTCCTGTTGAAATTCGGGTCTCAGGTTATGTATGCTGCCGCTGTTCGGGCTGGGGTTACGGCTGAGAGCATCTGCTACCACATTTGCTTTTCCTGGGTGATAGTGGATACCAACGTCGTAATCTTTTACCAATTCTAGCCAGCGTCGTTGTCGTAAATTAAGAGCTGGCTGTGTGAAAATATAGCTGAGGCTCTTATGGTCCGTATATATTTCACTGCGATTTCCAAGTAAAAGTGCCTCTATTCCTTGAGTGCATGGACTGCTGCCAACTCTAAATTGTGGGTAGGATAATTTTCTTCATGTTTTCGCAGTTCCGGGAAGTGTAGGCGACTACTCTGCCTTCTTGCATCAATACGCATCCGAGACCTTTCAGGGATTCGTCGCAATGTACTTCAAAACTCTTGTGTATGTCCGTCACAATTAATACTGGGGCTGTTGTTACCTCCTTTTGATTTCTTGGAAGCTTTTCTCACATGCTTCGGTCGACTCGAATTTCTTATCTTTCTTGAGTAGCTGTGTCATTGGTTTGGCTATGGTAGAAAATCCTTCAATAAACCTTCTATAATATCCGGCCATACCGAGGAAACTGCGTATATCCGTTACACTGGCTGGCGACTTCCATCCAAGTACGGCTTTGACTTTATCTGGGTCTACAGCAATTCCTTCTTGTGTTAGTACGTGTCCTAGGAAGCCCACTTGTCTCAACCAAAATTCACATTTGCTGAATTTGGCGTAAAGTTGGTGTTTCCTTAATTCTCCCAGTACAATGCAGAGGTGTTCAGCATGTTCTTCTGGTGTCTTTGAATATACCAAGATATCATCAATAAATACCACCACAAATTTGTCCATGAATTTCATAAATACCTTGTTCATGAGATGGACAAAATATGCGGGGGCGTTGGTCAGTCCAAACGGTATTACTGTAAATTCATAAAGTCCGTATCTTGAGGTGAATGCTGTTTTCGAGATATCTTCTGTGCGTACTTTCAGTTGATGATATCCCGACCTTAAGTCAACCTTTGAGAAAACCTTAGCTTGCCCGAGTTGGTCAAATAAATCATTTATCCGTGGCATCGGATATTTATTCTTGATTGTGACCATGTTGAGTGCTCGGTAGTCAATACACAGCCTCATGGTCCCATCCTTCTTTTTGGCAAATAGTACCGGCGAACCCAAAGGTGAGGAGCTGGCCCGTATAAATCCCTTGTCCAGCCGCTCCTTTATTTGCTTCTTTAATTCAACCAACTCGGATGGCGCCATTTTGTATGGTTTCTTATATATGGGGGTGGTTCCCGGTGCTAGCTCAATAATGAATTCTATTTCTCTGTCTGGCGGCATACCTGGTAATTCCTCGGGAAATACATCCGGAAATTCACATACAACTGGAACCTTGCTTAACTCAGAGGCATCAACTTTGTTTAATTTTGTTTGCCGTGATACTGGTCTTTCCTGAGCTGCGACCTTTATTGTTTTTCCATGGTGATGAGTAAGAATCACTGTTCTGTTGAAGCAGTTGATAAATCCTTTATTGGTGGTTAGCCAGTCCATGCCCAGGATAACATCCAGTCCTTTGTTTTCCAACACGATGAGGTTTGCGTGAAATTTTAATCCCTCAATTTCAATGGTCAAACATTGGCAGTAATTTTGAGTGATCTGCTTACTTTCGGGGGACTTGATGGACATTGATTTTCCCAAGGGAAGCATTGAAAAACCATGTTGCAAAGCAAAACTCGAGTACAATATCTGGGGCATCATGTGCTTGATCCTTGGTCACATGGTTCAGGTGGCCATTCCTGTGATTGTTATTGGGGTTGAAATTGTTACGCTTTGGCGCGGGATTGTTTCCGTTGCTGTTTGGCTTCGGTGCTGAATTTCTTGGCTTTGGGCACTGTTTAGCATAGTGTCCCTCTTCTCCAAATGCGTAGCAGGTAACACCCGGGCGATAGGTGAAATCCTTGTCTCTTGCATGAAAATTCTTATTTGGACGGTTGTCGTTGGTCGGCGGCCTGTTCACACCATTCCTCTGGAAATTTATCTTATTCTTGTTGTTGTGGGGGTGGTTGGTCTGATCCCTTTTTCTCTTGCGAATATATTCTGGGCTGCGACGTTCATTTTCCAGTGTAATGGCTTTGTCCACCAATGTCTTGAAATCTGGAAATGTGTGTACGACTAACTGGCATTTTAGTGCTGGTGCCAGTCCGTCCAGGAATTTCTCCATCTTTTTATTTTCCGTCATTCGCTCTTCGTTGGCATAACGTGATAATTGCGCAAACTGGCTGTTGTACTCCTGTACTGTCATGCCTCTTTGCTTGAGGTCATCAAATTCTCTCTTCTTGATCTTCATAATACTCTTAGGGATGTGTGTTCCGCGAAAGCCTTCCTTGAAATCTTCCCAGGTGATATTATTTATGTTGGGATGCATAAGCAGAAAATTTTCCCACCAGGACGCGGCTGCTCCAGTAAGATAATGTGGTGCGTACAAAACTTTTTCACGGTCTGAGCATTGTGCCACGACTAATTTCCTTTCAATATCTCGAAGCCAATCATCGGCCTCAAGAGGCTTGTCTGTGTGCGAAAATGTTGTTGGTCGTGTCTTCTGAAATTCAGACAATTTCGAGTGCTGCTGGTATGGTTAATGGTGATTTCCTATGTTAATGACATGGTTCATCATTTCTTGGTGCTGTTGCTGACTTTGCTCGTAAAGACGGCATACTTGAGAAAATGCCGTTTCACTGCCCTGCTGACTTGACTGCCCCTCTGAGAAATTGTTGTTTGTCTGTGTGACATAATTTTCCGCCGGCGGACTTGGCATGGAACGTGTCCAGGGACGAGTCATTTCTTACTCTGGGGTAACAAAGCAGAAATTCTGAGAAGAACCGAGCAGCAAAATAAACCAAGACCTTGCAAAAGCGATCAAACACGAGCTCGAAAAATATTTTCGAAATAAACTGGTTGATTGCGCACGAAGAAGGCTGCTAGTACATATATTACACGCCGGTTCTAATTATACATATGTCACTTAGGGTGTGCGTACACATCCTGACATGTTATTAAAACTAGTGCACTCCTCCAAGATCCTACATGATGCGCAAACATACTACTCCCATCGACCTATTTTACATAACACACAAATATTACAAGTGAGCGCGGGGCGTCGCGGAATGACGCTCTAGTCGGAGATGTTGAAGATTTCCCTCGGCCTGCCGAGGGCAAGCCCCAGTGGTGCTGGAGACTCAACTTCCTCCTCACTGATGGGCTCGAGGCGCGGAGTAAGAGTACGAGGTGTCGAAGTAGGTGCAGCAGGCGGTGCTGCTCTGACTGGAGTAGGAGCAATGACTTGGTCAAACTCCTCAGTGGTAGGCAGACGACGAGCGGTGGCCATGATGGAAGGTGTATAGGAGGCGGTGGACGAGACAAATGTCATTGGTGGTGCGGTATGGAGTAGCTCCCTCCTGTTGGCGGAGCCACTCTGGACCATCTCCATACGGGTGGCCACCAGGTCATCCACCAGATTATCAAAGGCTGCCTCAAGTGCCTTGAGGTATTCAACCATTGATTCAATGGCTTCGTCACGCTCTCCATTTGCGCATGAAAATGCATAATGACACGTATAAGGCACGTGGCATGGGAGGTAACGTAAGCGACAAGTCTTCATCGAAGGAAGAATGTCCCGGAGACGAGCTATCGCCTCACGGGCAGCCATCTGCATGGCATGCCTCTCCGTAGGCATGGCTCTTCCCACAAATCGAAGGCGGCGCGCTTCAGAACGCCCACCCTTGAAGTGTACCACAGCCTGATGCATAGACACGCTGTCGTTGAGCTTGTGATGGTAGAGCGTAAACTCGGGACGAGTGGATGGCCCGATCGCGACTTTGGTGATGGCGAAGAGGAGCTTGACAAACCCCTCAGGAATGTTGGCTAACACCTGTGCATCACAGTCGTTGCTGGCCATCTACAAAAGTAGACAAAAATTCCGAATAGTCAGGCCATAAATTTATGCTGACCAACAGAAAAATTGCTACAGATGTAAAAATTCTGAAAAGCAAATTTTTCGCTAATAACCGATTAGCGAGCGCACCTAGTGGCTTCCTACAGTCAGCCTGGCTCTAATACCAAGGTTGTCAGGATCGGTCCTTCAGTAAAATAATTACCGGAAGACCGACCTTTTTATTAAACCAACAGGGAATATAATTCCTTGCTGGCAGACAAATCCTTGATATAGAATTCCAGTACACTGAATATTATACAGGGTTGAGCTAGAGGTTGCTAGACAATTTTATTACAAGCGCGCCAATATATTATATAAAGGCGGATATGACACAAGGCAGGGTGGCATACTAATGACTCGTAATAAAAGGTGGTGGAATATGTCACAGTGAAGTGGGTGATGTGACTCCAATATAATACAGTCCATCGGGTGTCGGAGTGAGACCCAATGAATTTATTTGGTGGTAGGCGGAAGCGGTTATAAAACAGTGATCAACTCCAGGATCACAAGGAACTGACTGGGACTCCTCTAAGCGTCGGACTTGCTATCGAACTCTTCATCCATGAGATCGCCTTCGTCCACATCTGGCCAAATCAACAAGCCAGGTGAGTACTTTGAATGTACTCGCAAGACAGTTCGGACTTAAGATATAACAAATGTCAACATGAATGCATATGAGTATTCCAGCAAAATGTGACCGGAATAAAATGTTAATGCGCTGAAGGTAAAGATGGAAGTCGGGCGGTAATCCTCCCGAAGTCCAAAAGATAATAATAAAGAGGCCAAACGAGGGTCTGGGTGATGCCTCATAGGAAAATAATAAATGATAACAGGCCACAGTCGGGCGTCTGAGCGACACCACATAAAGGGCTTATATCAAAAGAAATAACAAGAATGCCTCAGTCGGACGTCTGGGCGACATCACATAAAGGGCTTATAAATAAAAGAATGCCACAGTTGGACGTCTGAGCGACATCACATAAAGGGCTTATAAATAAAATAATGCCATAGTCGGACGTTTGAGCGACATCACATAAAGGGCTTATAAAAGAAAAGAATGCCACAATCGGATGTCTGAGCGACATCACATAAAGGGCTTATAAAAGAAAAGAATGCCACAGTCGGACGTCTGAGCGACATCATATAAAGGGCTTATAAACCGAATGAATGCCACAGTCAGACGTCTGAGCGACATCACATAAAGGGCTTATAAATAGCATTAGTATAATGATGAAATACTTCTGGAAATAAATAAGTACAGAGATAGAAGGGGAGTTCATCTACCAAATGAACTTGACGAAAATTCTACTCTGGTTACCAACAGGAATATACTCGAGACGGTCACCGGGTTGACATGAAGATTGACCCTAGGCCATAAACATGGCTACTGAAGGAATTTAACTCTGCATAGCTTGTACAATTAACTCATAGCCAACGGGTTCTACTAGCCACGTGGGCTAGTCCCGTCTACGGTGTTTTAGTAGAAACTCAACTAACCAGTACACACCCATTTAACATCCCGTCGTCCGGAATCACCCGCGACGACATTCACGGAAAACATTAAGGCGGAGAGGCTACAACCTCGAATAGCATGGGATCAAATTTATATATACGCGCTCTAAGGGGTGTCCCCCTCTCGGTCTCAACCGAAAACACCCATGCCCCCTAACCGGATGACGGGCTTTAATCCAGGGCCATGGAACCCTCATCCCGGCTCCTCTACTTGGTGTTTACTTGGGAAGTGGTTTACAACTGACTAGACCATAGTCCCAACGGATGGCCTATGATAGTACAGAAAAGGAGAAGAACGGAATCATGACATGATCTCCGTTGATACTGAGTTAACCAACTACTGGCATGCTCCAACAATACCAGCATTCCACCCATCATATCACCATATGATCGAGGTGGTTCAACATTTTCCTTCGGGACTCACCCGAGGCTTACTTGCATGAAATATAACCATACACATATGCTTATATGACCATGCTTATGAAACGAGCTACTCGAGCAAACATGCAACACACTCATCATATCAAGAGTTCAAACATGCTTGCCTGGTTCTGAAAAGTCGGAGCCTAACTCGGTGTGATTCGCGTCTCCGTCACTGCCTCCGGTATCTATGTATTCAAACAAAATACATTCTTACATAAATACCGTGCGTGCATAAAAAGTTTCTCCAAAATTTTCCACATAAATATGACAAAAAACTAGGCATAAAACTAGAGTGGACAGAAAAAGAATCAACTCAAAATCACTTCTAGTTTAAAAGATATTAAGTTTTCTGTCCAGGGACTCATCTATAATGAAACAGAAAAGATCCAGGGGCTAGAACAGAAAATAACAAAGCGAATCGGTACGCAGTACGTAATCCGCAGAGGAAAACGCACTTTGCTCGAATACGCTAACAGAAAACGGTTCTAGGGGGAAAGATGTGAGGCTGACAGGGGACCCCACTTGTCAGGTTTGAAAAAGGAAACAGAGCCGCGCCGGCGCCGGTGCTGCGGTGATCGCCGGTGTCGATCCACGGCGAGTTAGGGGAGGGGAGTGGTACCTACGTCTTCACGGTTGTCTTCCGCATCGAACGGTGGTAGAGTTGGGCGTCGGCGAGTCCCACGTCGACGGCGACACTGTCTCCGGTGGACGGCGGCTCGGGTGGTCGTGGACCTCGTCGGGGAGGGCTCTTGGGATGGAATTGAAGTGGGGGTTACGTCTAGGTGGATGCCAGGATGCTACGCTCAAGTTCACGGCGGCGGAGAAGCCCTCACCGGAGTCAACGGAGCTGAAACCCGAGGCGGAGGTAGCTGGTCGGATCTGGGGAAGAAGGGCCTCTCGGGGCTCTTCCAGAGGCTGGGCGTGGTCTAGGGAGGTAGTGAGGATGTGTGGGCTTGAGAACGAGCTCTGGGGTGCCCTTTTATAGGTGGCTCGAGGTGGCTGCTGCGAACGGATAAGTCCGGTGAGCAAATTATGGCGCTGCAGTGGTCAGACGGTGGGGTTAGGAGCTTGAGCATCATCCAGGAGCTGTTGCGGTTCCATTCCCACGCCTAAACTAGTAGGAGAGGTGGAGGTACGGACTGTCACCGACGGAACGGCCGCGCGGCACGTCGGCGGCAGAAATGGCGCTCTGCGCTTGCCAGGCCACGACGAGGGCGTCCCAGGCGTGCGCTGGCTGTGGAGATGGACACGCGGGGCTCCGGGGTGGTTTGGGCGGCACTAAACGGCGTTGCGCCGCAGGGGTTGCTTCTGTCAGCCGCCACGGGCGGCGCTGTTGCCGTGGCAGCCGCCGGCGTGGTCGGGCCAGAGTGCCACCGACGCCCAGTAGCTGCCAAGCGAGCGTGCGGCGCATGGATAAGAAGAAGCTGCAGTGCAGCGTCGAGCCAAGGAGGTACAGACGAGGTTTGTCGCCGCGCTGAAGAAACTGACGAAACTGACGAACTGTCGAACTGTCGACAGTTTCAGTTAACAGTTCTGAATTTGACAGACAGTGTAGACTAGGTGTTTGATGAAATGTTTCTGGTATTTGTGCAATGCTTCTGGAGCTGATTTTTGGTGGAGTGGCCTCTTGATGTACCTAGAGGCTGCATGATTTTTCACAGAATTTTTGGAAAAAGATAAATATGAATTTCACCAAATTTTGCAAATCTGGTCCAAACTTGCAGTAGGTGAAATTTAAATTTTTTGAACTATAGACAAGTGAGACAAGATGGATCTAGGTTGTGGGTACTAAAGACCATCTAGGAGAGTTGGTTTGGAGTCAAACAAATGAATGGAAATGGTGGTTCCTTTGTAAATCACCAAGGTCCACTACAAAAGACAGAATTTGTTTTGGAGTGAAAGAAAATAGAAGAAAAATCCCAATAAGGTTCAAACTTACTGGAATTGATGAAAGACTTGTACTAAGGTGTGGAGAGGGTCTTGGAGAGAAATATTTCTGTTGAGATCATGGCAAGATGAAGGTTGAAGGGGAGATAGGTCCAATGTTAAACTTGGGAGGTTTAAATCAAGAAGGGAGAACTCAGCCATGGTAATATGGATAGTAGATATTGATTTTTGTACCGCGAACAATAAAAAGCAGCAAGGTAGTAAGTAACAAAAGTGAGCACAAACGGTATTACAATGATGGAAAACAAGGCCTAGGGTCCTTACTTTCGCTAGTGCAATATCTCAACAATGCTAATATAATTGGATCACATAACCACCCCTCAACGAAATCACCTCAAAGTTATTCTTTTTGTTTAGTCTATCAAGAGTTCGTACTAAAACAACATAAAGTTATCCTTTCCGATCTATCTATCAAGAGTCCGTACTAGAATAACACAAGGTTATTTTTTCCGATCGATCTTTGAAGAGTTCGTACTAAGATAACACAAAGTTATCCTTCACGATCGATCTATCAAGAGTTCGTACTAAAATAACACCAAAACATATTCAAAGAGTGCCCCAAGATTTCTACCAGAGAAACAATGACAAGAACGTGCATCAACCCCTATGCATAGATTACCCAAATGCCACTTCGGGAATCCGCAAGTTGAGTGCCAAAACATATATCAAGTGGATCAACATGATACCCCATTGTCACCACGAGTATTCAATTGCAAGACATATATCAAGTGTTCTCAAATCCATAAACATATTCAATCCAAGGAAATCTCAAAGGGAAAACTCAATTCATCACAACATAGAGAGGGGAAAACACCATATGATCATACTATATTAACAAAGCCCCGATACATCAAGATCATGCCATCAAGAACACGAGAGAGAGAGAGAGAGATTAAACACATATGTACTGGTACATACCATTAGCCCCGTGGGTGGACTACTCCCTCCTCATCATGGTGACCGCCGGGATGATGAAGATGGCCACCCATGATGATTTCCCCCTCCGGCTGAGTACCGAAAAGGTTCTAGATTGATTTTCGGTGGCTACAGAGGCCTTGCGGCGACAAAACTTCTGATATAGGTCTACCGCGAAGGGTTTAGGAATATTTGTGAATTTATAGGGTCAAGAGGCGGTGCGGGAGGCCACGGAGGTGGCCACAACCCACCTGGGCGCGCCAGGGGGGCCTGGCGCGCCCTGCTGGGTTGTGCCCCCCTCGGGGCACCCCCAGGTGCCGCTTCAGCCCATTGGGTGTCTTCTGGCCCATAAAAATGCGCCAAAATGTTTTGCGGTGTTTGGACTCCGTTTGATATTGATTTCCCACGATGTAAAAAACATGCAGAAACCAACAACTAGCACTTGGCACTATGTCAATAGGTTAGTACCAAAAAATGATATAAAATGACTATAAAATGATTGTAAAACATCCAAGAATGATAATATAACAGCATGGAACGATAAAAAAATGTAGATACATAGGAGACGTATTAACGACGGCCTTGGTGTCTGAGTAGGTCGGTGATAAACATTGTGTGGGATCCAAACTCGTTGTTTCTGAGCAGGTTGACCTGAGGATGGGCCAACATCTCGAGTACGTTTGAGCGACTCCTTGTACTCAGTCAGACCAGTTTCAGCTCGGAAAGCATTACATGACAAGCGATCAAAAGTCTGTGCAATCATGAACAACAAGTATGAGCTTTATATCGGTATGCAGTCTCTCACAAAATTTCTTTTGCTTGCGAGTGTCAGTGCAGACATCATCTGCAGCATAGCAGGATAATTCAAGGAATTTCCTCTGATATTCATCCATAGTTATTGTGCCATGTGAGAGTTTGCGGAACTCCTTCTTCTGGTCCATCAGACCTTGAGGAATTTGCTACGCACGGAAAGATGACTGCAATTCATGCCAAGTGGTTACAATTTCAGCAGGCAGCATACCCATATGGCTTTCCAACCATTGAGCAGCTGGACCCTTCAATTGAAATGTCCAAAAGGTGACGTAACTGGTAGGGGCAACATGAGCTGACTCCATCTCAAATAGGATATCGCAAAGCCAATCATCACCATGCATATGATTGCGGGAGTTGCAAAAAATGGATGGGTTGAGGCGTGCGAATTCTAGAAGTGTTATTGGGGCTGGCTGTTGATGAGCATTCTGGTTTGGAAACTGGGCCATTACTCCAGTCATAAATTGAGGATTCATCACAAACTACTGCATCATTATTGAAATATAGGGTAGATGTGGATGATCGTCTACCATCCTGCTAATATGTAATAGGGGGTAGTTTAGCATTGAGAATTTGCAAAGACAAGGTGATGCAGGGCTAACCCGATCTAGGACGATCTTTCATGATTGGAGGGGATTCCCATGAAGAACATGAAGTACATGAGGGGGAAACAAGGGAAACGTGAGGAAAACACTCAAATGAACAATATATAGTCCCACATGTGCTAGATCCAAGTACATGCGAGGTCACAAAGATCCAAACACAACAAAGGAAAGATACAAGGTAACGTGTTCTTCTCCGTGAGGATGTCTTGAGGGGTCTTCTCATTGAGGTCCTGTATCCACTTGGGGGATCTTCTCCGTAGAGGCTGCAGTCTCTCGAACGAGAAGAACCAAGGGGATGAGCAAAGCTCTATCCCACAAATGAGCTATCACAGCGCTAACCCCAGAATGGTGGAGGAGAGGGTCTATTTATAGTCAAGGGACGAAGGGGTAAGAGAGGGAGAGGTTACATGGTTCTTTGGCATGTTGGCACGCGCAGGTGCTGGACGTCCTGCAATCGGGCCGGACGTCCGAGCGTTCGAGGGGGTGCCGAATGTCCGGTCCATGGGGGCCGCATCTCCAGGTTGTTGAGGTCCGGTCCTGTGAAGGAAGCCGAATTTCTGAATGGGGGGTCGGATGTCCGGCGGCTCGTGTCGGGCTGGATATCCAAGGCCGGATGTCCAGGCCCTGTAGCCTTCAGCTGGGCTGCACGTTCCAGGGGCTGGATGGCCAGATCTTCGTGCCAGATGTCCAGGTCCTAGTAACACCTTTCTTTCATTCCGTTGATATTCTTCATCAGTGCACTTGGGGACTTGTCCGTGATCCGAGCATCTCCGAGAGGGTTTTTTGGTACCTAAGTATATGTAGTAACTTTGCTTGAGGTAGCAACCATGTCTCACATGAATGGGAAGGGGAAGTATCTAGGAGTGGGTTCACCATGTGTCCACTGGCGTATGGTCGAGGTCTCATCGTGGGTCCACTTGGGGCTTGGGGAGTTGATACGTCTCCAACGTATCTATAATTTTTGATTGTTCCATGCTATTATATATTTTGTTTTGCATGTTTAATGGGCTTTATTATACACTTTTATATTATTTTTGGGACTAACCTACTTACCCAAGGCCCAGTGCAGATTGCTATTTTTTTTGCCTATTTCAGGGTTTCGCAGAAAAGGAATATCAAATGTAGTCCAAACGGAATGAAACCTTCACGAGAGATATTTTTGTAACGATATCATCACAGAACACTTGGAGTACACGCGAGGTAACGAAGAAGGCGGACACGAAGGTCTAGGGCGCGCCCCCTCCTACAGGGCGCGCCCCCCACCCTCTTGGGACCCCTCTGGCTCCCCCGATGCCCTCCTTCCTCCTATATATATCGATGTACCCTGAAAACATCGAGGCAACAGAGAAAACCCTAATTCCACCGCCGCAACCTTCTGTTCCTGTGAGATCCCATCTTGGGGCCTATTCAGGAGCTCCGCCTGAGGGGGGATCTTCCACAAAGCGCTTCTACATCAACACCATTGCCTCATCATGAGTCGGGAGTAGTTTACCACAGACCAACGGGTCCATAGTTATTAGCTAGATAGCTTCTTCTCTCTTTTTGGATCTCAATGCCAAGTTCTCCTTTGTCTTCGAGGAGATCTATTCAATGTAATCTTTTTGCGGTGTGTTTGTCAAGATTCGATGAATTGTGGGTTTATGATCAAGATTTTATAAGAGAAATATTTGATATGTTTTCTAAAATCTTTTATGTATGATTATAATATCCTTGCAAGTCTCTTCGAATTATTGGTTTGGTTTGGCCTACTAGACCTATAGTTCTTGCAATGGGAGAAGTGCTTGGCTTTGCGTTCAATCTTGCGGTGTCCTTTCCCAGTGACAGCAGGGGCAGCAAGGCACATATTGTATTGTTGCCATCGAGGATAAAAAGATGGGGTTTATATCATATTGCTTGAGTTTATCCCTCTACATCATGTCATCTTGCTTAAAGCATTACTCCGTTCTTAATAACTTAATACTCTAGATGCATGCTGGATAGCGATCGATGTGTGGAGTAATAGTAGAAGATGAAGAATCATTCCGGTCTACTTGTCACGGACGTGTTGCATATATATATAATGTCATGCCTAGACATTCTCATAACTATGCGCTTTTCTATCAATTACTCGACAGTAATTGGTTCACCCACCGCAGAATTCTGCTATCATGAGAGAAGCCACTAGTGAAACCTATGGCCCCGTGTCTATTCTCAACATATTAATCTTCCAATCTACTTTACTTTGTGTTATTTACTTTTATTTTTATATCCAAAAGTACCAAAAATATCTCACTTTCGTAAGTGACCGTAAAGGGATTGACAACCTCTTATCGCGTTGGCTGCGAAGTTCTTATTTGTTTGTGCAGATGCGAGGGACTCGCGCGTGGTCTCGTATTGGATTGATACCTTGGTTCTAAAAAACTAAGGGAAATACTTACGCTGCTGTGCTGCATCACCCTTTCCTCTTCGAGGGAATACAATGCAAGCTCGAGAAGTAGCAAGAAGAATTTCTGGCGCCATTGCCGGGGAGGCTTCCGCAAAAGTCATAAACCAAGTACCTATCACAAACCCTTATCGTTCGCATTACATTTCTTGCCTTTGGTTTTCCTCGCCCCAGTTCACCCTTGCCGTTTTATTTGCCCTTCTTTTGCCGTGTTTACCGTTCGCTTGCTTCTTGTTTGCTTGTGTGTTGGATTGCTTGCTTGTCACTATGGCTCAGAACAATACCAAATTGTGTGACTTCTCCAATACCAACAATAATTATTTTATTAGCACTCCGATTGCTCCTATTACCGATGCTGAATCTTGTGAGATCAATGCTGCCTTGTCGAATCTTGTCATGAAAGATCAATTTTCCGGCCTTCCTAGTGAAGATGCCGCTACCCATCTAAACAACATTGTTGATTTGTGTGATATGCAAAAGAAGAGATATGCGGATAATGATATTGTTAAATTGAAGCTATTTCCGTTTTCACTTAGAGATCGTGCTAAAACTTGGTTTTCCTCTTTGCCTAGAAATAGTATTGAGTCATGGAATAAGTGCAAAGATGCTTTTATCTCTAAGTATTTTCGTCCTGCTAAAATTATCTCTCTTAGAAACGATATTATGAATTTTAAGCAACTAGATCATGGCATGTTGCACAAGCTTGGGAGAGAATGAAATAAATGATACGTAATTGCCCTCCACATGGTTTGAACTTATGGATGATTATACAAAACTTTTATGCTGGATTGAATTTCACTTCTAGAAATCTTTTAGATTCGGCCGCAGGAGGCACTTTCATGGAAACTACCTTAGGAGAAGCTACCACACTCCTAGATAATATTATGGTTAACTACTCTCAATGGCACACCGAAAGATCTACTAGTAAAAAAGTGCATGCTATTGAAGAGATTAGTGTTTTGAGTGGAAAGATGGATGAACTTATGAATGTATTTGCTACTAAGAGTGCTTCTTCTGATCCTAATGATATGCCTTTATCCACGTTGATTGAAAATAATAATGAATCTTTGGATGTGAATTTTGTTGGTAGGAATAATTTTGGTAACAATGCTTATAGAGGAAACTTTAATCCTAGGACTTTTCCTAGTAATTCCTCTAATAATTATGGTAATTCCTACAATAACTCTTATGGAAATTTTGGTAAGATGCCCGCTGAATTTGAAACTAGTGTTAAGGAGTTTATGATTTCGCAAAAGAATTTCAATGCTTTGCTTGAAGAAAAATTGCTTAAGGTTGATGAGTTGGCTAGAAGCGTGGGCAGAATTACTCTTGATGTTGATACTTTGAAACTTAGATATATTCTACCAAAGCATGATATCAATGAATCTCTCAAAGCCATGAGAATTTCCATTGATGAATGCAAAGAAAGAACCACTAGGATGCGTGCTAAAAAAGAGTGCTTTATGAAAGTGTGTTCTTCTAGTTATCATGAAAATAAAGATGAAGATATGAAAGATATTGATCTGTCTCCTATTATATCCTTGTTTTCTAGTATGAATCATGATAAAGATGGGACGGGAGATGAGTTTACTTTAGTTAAAAGGCGTCCTAATGATTCAGAGTTTTTAGATCTTGATGCTAAAATGGTTAGAAGTGGGATTGAAGAGATTAAAACTTAGCATAGTGATGAACCCATTATTTTGGATTTCAAGGGATTCAATTATGATAAATTCTCTTTAATAGATTGTATTTCCTTATTGCAATCCGTACTAAATTCTCTGCATCCTTATAGTCAAAATAAGACTTTTACCAAACACATAGTTGATGCTTTGATGCAATCTTATGAAGAAAAACTTGAATTAGAAGTTTCTATCCCTAGAAAGCTTTATTATGAGTGGAAACCTACTATTAAAATTAAAATTAAAGATCATGAATGCTTTGCCTTGTGTGATTTGGGTGCAAGTGTTTCCACTATCCCAAAAACTTTGTGTGATTTGCTCGGTTTCCATGAGCTTGATGATTGTTCTTTAAATTTGCATCTTGTGGATTCTACCATTAAGAAACCTATGTGAAGGATTAATGATGTTCTTATTGTTGCCAATAGGAATTATGTGCCCGTATATTTCACAGTTGTTGATATAGATTGCAATCCTTCATGTCCTATTATAATTGGTGCAATTATTGATATGAAGGAAGGAAATATTAGATTCTAATTTCCGTTAAGGAAAGGCATGGAACAATTTCCTAGAAAGAAAATCAAATTACCATATGAATCTATTTTGAGAGCCACTTAAGGATTGCCTGCCAAAGATGGCAATACCTAGATCTATCCTTGTATCGTGCCTAGCTAGGGGCGTTAAATGATAGCGCCTGTTGGAAGGCAACCCGATTTTATTTTCTTTGTTTTTGCTTCTGTTTAGGAATAAATATTGCATCTAGCTTCTGATTACATGTGGTTTTGTGCTTTAATTAGTGTTTGTCCCAAGTAAAACCTTTGGGAAGACTTGTGTGAAGTTTAGATGGTCATGTTGTGAAAAACAGAAACTTTAGTGCTCATGAATTAGCCATCATATTTTACTGGAGAGTGATATTTAGTTGATTCTTTTTGCATATGATTAATAGACAAATTCCTCACGTATACCAATTTATTTAAAAAAAATGGAGTTATAGAAGTATTCAAAAGTTACAGAGTACTAGAGATTGTTCTGTTTTTGACAGATTCTGTTTTTCGTGTGTTGTTTGCTTATTTTGATGAATCTATGAGTAGTATTGGGGAGTATGAATCATATAGAAGTTGGAATATAGTAGGTTTAACACCAATATACACAAAGAATGAGTTCATTATAGTACCTTTGAGTGGTGGTTTGTTTTCTTATACTAACGGAGCTCACGAGATTTTTGGCTAAGTTTTGTGTTGTGAAGTTTTCATGTTTTGAGTATGGCTTTGATGGACTATGGAACAAAGAGTGGCAAGAGCCTAAGCTTGGGATGCCCAAGGCACCCAAGGTAAAATTGAAGGACAACCAAAAGCCTAAGCTTGGGGATTCCCCGGGAAGGCATCCCCTCTTTCGTCTTCATCTATCGGTGACTATACTCGGGACTATATTTTTATTCACCACATGATATGTGTTTTGCTTGCAGCGTCATGTATGATTTGGGTCTTTGCTTTTTAGTTTTACACAATCATCCTTGCTGGACACACCTTTCAAGAGAGATAAATATGGTCAAAAATTTGTTAGAGTACTCTATGTGCTTCACTTATATCTTTTGAGCTAGATAGTTTTGCACTAGTGCTTCACTTATATTTTTTAGAGCACGGTGGTGGTTTTATTTTGTAGAAATTGTTGATCTCTCAGGCTTCACTTATATCCTTTTGAGAGTCTTTTGGAACAGCATGGTAATGTGCTTTGGTTATAAAACTAGTCCTAATATGATAGGCATCCAAGATGAATATAGTAAAAACTTTCATATAAAGTGCATTGAATATGATGAGAAGTTTGATACTTGATGATTGTTTTGAGATATGAGGATGGTGATATTAGAGTCATGCTAGTGGAGTAATTATGACTTTGATAAATACTTGTGTTAAAGTTTGTGATTCCCGTAGCATGCATGTATGGTGAGCCGCTATGTGACGATGTTAGAGCATGGTGTATTTATTGAGTGTCATACTTTGTGTGGAGGTCAGGGGCGTGCGATGGTTAACTCCTACCAACCTCCCCCTAGGAGCATGCGTTGATTGCTTTGTTCTGATGACTCGTAAATTTTTTCAATAAGGATATGAGTTCTTTATGACTAATTTTGAGTCCATGGATTATACGCACTCTCACCCTTCCACCATTGCTAGCCTCTCTTGTACCGTGCAACTCTCGCCGGTACCATACACCCACCATATACCTTCCTCAAAGCAGCCACCATACCTACCTATCATGGCATTTCCATAGCCATTCCGAGATATATTGCCATGCAACTTTCCACCATTCCGTTCATATGACACGCTCCATATTGTCATATTGCCATGCATTTTTGGCAAAGCCACCATTCATAGTTCATTTGTGCATGTCACTCTTGATTCATTGCACATCCTAGTACATGGCCGGAGGCATTCATATAGAGTCATACTTTGTTCTAGTATCAAGTTGTAATCTTTGAGTTGTAAGTCAATAAAAGTGTGATGATCTTCATTATTAGAGCATTGTCCCATGTGAGGAAAGGCCAAAAAAAAGAGATGGCCCAAGAAAAAGAGAGAGGGGCTAAATTAAAGAGAGAAAGCCCCTCCAAAAAATGAGAGAAAAGAGAGAAGGGACAATGTTACTATCCTTTTCCACACTTGTGCTTCGAAGTAGCACCATGATCTGCATGATAGAGAGTCTCTTGTTTTGTCGCTTTCATATACTAGTGGGATTTTTAATTATAGAACTTGGCTTATATATTCCAACGATGGGCTTCCTCAAATGCCCTAGGTCTTCATGAGCAAGCAAGTTGGATGCACACCCACTTACTTTCTTTTGATGAGTTTTCTTACACTTATAGCTCTAGTGCATCGGTTGCATGGCAATCCCTACTCTCTCTCATTGATATCTATTGATGGGCATCTCCATAGCCCAGTGATATGCCTAGTCTATGTGAGACTATCTTCCTCCTTCCTGTCTTCTCCACAACCACCACTCTATTCCACCTACAGTGCTATATCCATGGCTCACGCTCATGTATTGCGTGAAAGTTGAAAGGTTTGCAAAAATTTTGAGTATGAAAAAAATTGCTTGGCTGAAACCGGGGTTGTGCATGATATGAATATTTTCTGTGATGAAGAGGGAGCATAGCCAGACTATATGATTTTGTAGGGATTACTTTCTTTGGCGGTGTTATTTTGAGAAGACATGATTGCTTTGTTAGTATGCTTGAAGTATTATTATTCTTATGTTGATATAGACTTTTGTCTAGAATCTTTCGGATCTGAACATTCATGCCACAGTAAAGAAATTACAATGAAAATTATGATGGTTAGCATTCCACATCAAAAATTCTGTTTTTATCATTTACCTACTCGAGGACGAGCACGAATTAAGCTTGGGGATGCTTGATACGTCTCCAACGTATCTATAATTTATGATTGTTCCATGCTATTATATATTCTGTTTCGGATGTTTAATGGGCTTTATTATACACTTTGATATTATTTTTGGGACTAACCTACTAACCCAAGGCCCAGTGCAGATTGCTGTTTTTTTTGCCTATTTTACGGTTTCATAGAAAAGGAATATCAAACGGAGTCCAAACGGAATGAAACCTTCGCAAGAGTTATTTTTGGAACGATATCAACACACAAGACTTGGAGTACATGCGAGGGAACGAAGGAGGCGGCCACGAGGGTCTAGGGAGCGCCCCCACCCTCGTGTGCCCCCTCTGGCTCCCCCGATGCCCTCCTTCCTCCTATATATATCCATGTAGCCTGAAAACATTGAGGCAAAAGAGAAAACCCTAATTCCACCGCCGCAACCATCTGTTCCCGTGAGATCCCATCTTGGGGCCTGTTCCGGAGCTCCGCCGGAGGGGGGATCTTCCACGGAGTGCTTCTACATCAACACCATTGCCTCACCATGGGTTGTGAGTAGTTTACCACAGACCTTTGGGTCCATAGTTATTGGCTAGATGGCTTCTTCTCTCTTTTTGGATATCAATACCAAGTTCTCCTCGGTCTTCGAGGAGATCTATTCGACATAAACTTTTTGCGCTGTGTTTGTCGAGATCCGATGAATTGTGGGTTTATGATAAAGATTATCTATGATAAATATTTGATTCTTTTCTGAAATCTTTTACATATGATTATAATATACTTGCAAGTCTCTTCGAATTATTGGTTTGGCTTGGCCTACTAGACCTATAGTTCTTGCAATTGGAGAAGTGCTTGGCTTTGGGTTCAATCTTGTGGTGTCCTTTCCCAGTGACAGCAGGGGTAGCAAGGCACGTATTGTATTGTTGCCATCGAGGATAAAAAGATGGGGTTTATATCACAATGCTTGAGTTTAACCCTCTACATCATGTCATCTTGCTTAAAGCATTACTCTGTTCTTATGAACTTAATAATCTAGATGCATGCTGGATAGCGGTCGATGTGTGGAGTAATAGTAGTAGATGCAGAATCGTTTCGGTCTACTTGTCACGGACGTGATGCCTATATATAATGATCATCCCTAGATATTCTCATAACTATGCGCTTTTCTATCAATTGCTCGACAGTAATTCGTTCACCCACCGTAGAATTCTGCTATCATGAGAGAAGCCACTAGTGAAACCTATGGCCCCCGAATCTATTCTCAACATATTAATCTTCCAATCTACTTTACTTTGCGTTATTTACTTTCTGTTCTTATGTCCAAAAATACCAAAAATGTCATACTATCCTATCTATCAGATCTCACTTTTGTAAGTGATCGTAAAGGGATTGACAACCCCTTATCACGTTGGCTGCGAAGTTCTTATTTGTTTGTGCAGGTGCGAGAGACTCGCGCGTGGTCTCCTACTGGATTGATACCTTGGTTCACAAAAACCGAGGGAAATACTACGCTATTATGATGCATCACCCTTTCCTCTTCGAGGGAATACAACGGAAGCTTGAGAAGTAGCAGGAGTAGTCGTTGTGTACTTGGGAATGATCATAGGATGGTCCGCATCATCCCCCCCTCCTTGAAAAAGATCCGACCTCGGATCGAAAACCTCACCATGGAAATGGTTGTTGTGGACGGACTTGTATTTGGACGGAGTTGAAGACATGGTGCAATCCAAGTACTCCAAGGTGATGCCGGAGTGGTATACATGTAATAAGAGAAAACATAAACGACACTCGGAAATACAATGGTTAGTGCACACAAAGTGTCCATCATGTAAGAATGAGTCTGCATGACAAGGTTTTGCATGGCAAGACACATGATGCTTATCGAAAAGATGTAGAACGATACGTAAAGCATTCATGTGGTAATTGGCATGGTGCGCAAAGCTACAAATTCTACCATTGTGCAAAATTATGTCATAGTGTGATGGTTCATCTAGATCATCAACATGGCAATGGATGCTCAATATGTGTATGTTATCATGCAATTGATGGTGGACAATATGATCATGATGTATGAATATGCCATCAAGAAAGATCACAACACATTTGCGAAGGAAATGCACAAACTCATGTATCATGGATGACATGGGAATAGAAGATGCATCAAGGCAATCATAATGTGAGTCAATCCACGCATAAGGTGCAAACTTGTGGTGAGTATGAAATGACCATCGAGCATGACATGTGGACACACAATCAACAAATATGGAGGTGTTGGTGTCACAATGTGTCGTGGGAATACCATGGCCACCTATGGGATAAGAGTCCCTTTTTGGTTTGACGGGGGGATGGGCACAATGCATAAAGAGCGGAAAGCGCGGTGCAGCACGATAGAGATCACATGGGAAGATTTTACCCAGGTTCGGGTCGCCGCGAGGCGTAAAACTCTACTTGTGCTTTGGTGGATTGATGGTGGAATGATGGAAAAAGAGCACGACGCTCTTGCCCGGCAAGGTTGCCTCGGGGCGAGAGCGGTCGGGCACGTTTGGGTGTGTGTGTTTGAATGGTCGAATCATCTCGATGGTTGCCATGGGCCTCCTTTTGTAGATTAAGGGGTCACCACAGTGGAAAATCAGTCTTTCTAGGCTGGTTAGATAGCAAACAGTGCTATCATACCTAACTCTGCAGGCTGACAGAGCGCATTAAATGCGCCGCTCAATTTCACATCATGGCTAGCCCGGCAAGCCCTGCCGGTCTGTTTCGCCAGCTTCATGCCTGCTTACTCGACATGTCAGAGGATGGGTGTCATTTGCAGGCTCTTTTTGTAGGAAGTGGTTGCCATGTGGCAGAAGGCTGCCACGGAGCTACTTAGGAGATTGACACCGCACTGATTGACGACGGGCATCGTTGCGAGGTGGTGATTTTTCCTCTACGAGCCCCGGCAGGCCTGTCGGGGCGATGTTGGAGGCATACTTCCAGGATGATCCACCCGTGCCAGCCTCGTATGCCCAGCAAGGAGGGCTCTTCCTATGGCAATATCTTGCATCTTCGGCTGGTCTTGGTTTTCTTGATCTCCTTGACCATCTCCCTGATACCTGAAAGATTTGATCCCTTCGAGCCTTTGCTCTGATGTTAGTGTAGTAAACTTGCCCTTGGGCCTGTGCATAGTCTGGGACAATGGACCCAGGGTTTGTCATACCGACAGGAGCCGCTGAGGCTGGCAAGGTCGCGCTGCTGGGCATTGCTGGGGTAGGTGATGTCTACTATGCAACCTTCTTCTTGTAGACGTTGTTGGGCCTCCAAGTGCAGAGGTTTGTAGGATAGTAGCAAATTTCCCTCAAGTGGATGACCTAAGGTTTATCAATCCGTGGGAGGTGTAGGATGAAGATGGTCTCTCTCAAACAACCCTGCAACCAAGTAACAAAGAGTCTGTTGTGTCCCCAACACACCCAATACAATGGTAAATTGTATAGGTGCACTAGTTCGGGGAACAGATGGTGATACAAGTGCAATATCGATGGTAGATATAGGTTTTTGTAATAGGAAAATATTAAAAAGCAATGTAACTAATGATAAAAGTGAGCGTAAACGGTATTGCAATGCTAGGAAACAAGGCCTAGGGTTCATACTTTCACTAGTGAAAGTTCTCTCAACAATAATAACATAACTGGATCATATAACTATCCCTCAACATGCAACAAAGAGTCACTCCCAAGTCACTAATAGTGGAGAACAAATGAAGAGATTATTGTAGGGTACGAAACCACCTCAAAGTTATTCTTTTTGATCGATCTACTCAAGAGTCCGTAGTAAAATAACACGAAGCTATTCTTTCCGTTCGATCTATCCTAGAGTTTGTACTATAATAACACCTTAATACACACATCAACCAAAACCCTAATGCCACCTAGATACTCCATTGTCACCTCAAGTATCCATGGGCATGATTATACGATATGCATCACACAATCTCAGATTCATCTATTCAACTAACACAAAGAACTTCAAAGAGTGCCCCAAAGTTTCTACCGGAGAGTCAAGACGAAAACGTGTGCCAACCCCTATGCATAGATTCCCAAGGTCACGGAACCCGCAAGTTGATCACCAAAACATACATCAAGTGAATCGATAGAATACCCCATTGTCACCACGGGTATTCCATGCAAGGCATACATCAAGTGTTCTCAATTCATTAAAGACTCAATCTGATAAGATAACTTCAAAAGGAAAACTCAATCCAGTACAAGAAGGTAGAGGGGGAGAAACATCATAAGATCCAACTATAATAACAAAGCTCGCGTTACATGAAGATTGTGCCATCACAAGAACACGAGAGAGAGAGAGAGAGATCAAACACATAACTACTGGTACATACCCTTAGTCCCGAGGGTGAACTACTCCCCATCGTCATGGAGAGCGTCGGGATGATGAAGATGGCCACCGGAGAGGGATTCCCCATTCCGGCAGGGTGCCGGAACGGGTCTAGATTGGTTTTCGGTGGCAACAGACGCTTGCGGCGGCGGAACTCCTGATCCAGGTTATTTTCTGGAGGTTTCTGTATATATAATAGGTGTTGGAGTCGGGAACAAGTAAGGGGGGTCCCCGAGGCGGCCACGAGATAGGGGGCTGTGGGCGCGCCCCCACCCTCGTGGGCAGCCCGGGACTCCCCTGGTCCATCTCCGGTACTCCTTGGTCTTCTTCTGGTCCAAAAACATCCTTCGTTGAGTTTTAGGTCAATCGTGCTCCGTTTGGTATTCCTTTTCTGCGAACTGGCTCTAGGTTAATAGGTTAGTACCAAAAATCAAATAAAATATCATACATATTCATATAAAACATCCTAGATAGATAATATAATAGCATGGAACAATAAAAAATTATAGATACGTTGGAGACACATCAAGCATCCCCAAGATTAATTGCTGCTCGTCCTCGAGGAGGTAAATGATAAAAACAGAATTTTTGATGTGGAATGCTACCTAACATAATTATCAATGTAATTTTCTTTAATGTGGCATGAATGTTCAGATCCGAAAGATTCCAGACAAAAGTCTATATTTACATAAGAATAATAATACTTCAAGCATACCAACAAAGCAATTATGTCTTCTCAAAATAACATGGCCAAAGAAAGTTCATCCCTACAAAATCATATAGTTTGGCTAAGCTCCATCTTAGTCACATAAAATACCCAAATCATGCACAACCCCGGTTTACTCCAAGCAATTGTTTCATACATAATTCTTTTCAAACTTTTCAACTTTCACGCAATACATGAGCGTGAGCCATGGATATAGCATTGTAGGTGGAATAGAGTAGTGGTTGTGGAGAAGACAAAAGGAGGAAGATGGTCTCACATCAACTAGGCCTATGAATGGGCTATATAGATTCCCATCAATAGATATCAATGTGAGTGAGTAGGGATTGCCATGCAATGGATGCACTAGAGCTATAAATGTACGAAAGCTCAACAAAAGAAACTATGTGGGTGTGCATCCAACTTTCTTGCGCACGAAGACCTAGGGAATTTGAGGAAACCCATTGTTGGAATATACAAGCCAAGTTCTATAATGAAAATTCCCACTAGTATATGAAAGTGACTAAACAAGAGACACTCTATCATGAAGATCGTGGTGCTACTTTGAAGCACAAGTGTGGAAAAAGATAGTAGCATTGTCCCTTTTTTATTTTTATTTTTTTATTTTTCCCTATATTGCGCCTTTCTTTTTTTCTTTGTCCTTTTTTTGGGACAATGCTCTAATAATGATGATCATCACACTATTACTTACTTAGAACTCGATATTACAACTCGATACTAGAACAAAGTATGACTCTATATGAATGCCTCCGGCGGTGTACGGAGATGTGCTATGAATCAAGACTGACATGTATGAAAAATTATGCATGGTGGCCTAGCCACAAATACGATGTCAACTACATAATTATGCATGGCAATATGACAATGATAAAGCGTGTCATATGAACGGAACGGTGGAAAGTTCCATGGCAATATATCTCGAAATGGCTATGGAAATGCCATGATAGGTAGGTATGGTGGTTGTTTTGAGGAAGGTATATGGTGGGTGTATGGTACCGGTGAAAGTTGTGCGGTACAAGAGAGGCTAGCAATGGTGGAAGGGTGAGAGTGCGTATAATCCATGGACTCAACATTAGTCATAAAGAACTCACATACTTATTGCAAAAATCTACAAGTCATCAAAACGAAGTACTACACGCATGCTCGTAGGGAAGGGTTGGTAGGAGTTAACCATCGCACGATCCCGACCTCCACATAAGGGATGACAATCAAAGAAATATTTCATGCTTCAAATTTATCACACAACGGTTACCATATGTGCATGCTACGGGACTTGCAAACCTGAACACAAGTATTTCTCAAATTCACAACTACTCTACTAGCATGACTCTAATATCACCATCCTGATATCTCAAAAAATCATCAAGTATCAAACTTCTCATACTATTCAATGCACTTTATATTAAAGTTTTTATTATATCCTTCTAGGATTGCCATCATATTAGGACTAAATTCATAACCTAAGCAAATTACCATGCTGTTTTAAAAGACTCTCAAAATAATATAAGTGAAGCATGGGAGTTCATCTATTTCTTCAAAATAAAACCACCGCCGTGCTCTAAAAAGATATAATTGAAGCACTAGAGCAAATGAGAAACTACTCCGATAGATAGAAGTGGAGATCAATGAGTAGTTGAATAATTATGTAACTATGTGAAGACAATCTAACATTTAGGAATTTCAGATATTGGGATATTATTCAAACAACAAGCAAAACAAAATGAAACAAAATGATGCTCCAAGCAAAACACATATCATGTGGTGAATAAAAATATAGCCTCAAGTAAAGTTACTGACAGACGAAGACGAAAGAGGGGATGTCTTCCAGGGCATCCCCAAGCTTAGGCACTTGGTTGTCCTTGAATATTACCTTGGGGTGCCTTGGGCATCCCCAAGCTTAGCATCTTGCCACTCCTTGTTCCATAGTCCATCGAATCTTTACCCAAAACTTGAAAACTTCACAACACAAAACTCAACAGAAAACTCGTAAGCTCCGTTATTATAAGAAAATAAATCACCACTTTTGGTACTATTCTAAACTCATTCTATATTCATATTGGTGTAATATCTATTGTATTCCAACTCTCTATGGTTCATACCCTCCGATACTACTCATAGATTCATCAAAATAACCAAACAACACATAGAAAACAGAATCTGTCAAAAACAGAAGAGTCTGTAGAAATCTGTAACATTCAAATACTTCTGTAACTAAAAAAATCTCAAATAAATTGGTGGACGTGAAGAATTTGTCTATAAGTCTTCTGCAAAAAGAATCAACTTAAAAACACTCTTTTGTAAAAAAATGGCAGCTAATCTCGTGAGCGCAAAGCTTCTGTTTTTTACAGCAAGATCACATTAACTTTCACCCATGTCTTCCCAAAGGTTCTACTAAGCACTTTATTGAAACAAAAGCTATAAAACATGATCACTACAGTAGCTTAATCATGACGACACACAAAAACATCAGGGGTAAATATTGGGTTGTCTCCCAAGAAGCGCTTTTCTTTAATGCCTTTTAGCTAGGCATGATGATGACAATGATGCTCACAAAAAAGATAAGAATTGAAACATAACCGAGCATCATGAAGCATATGACTAGCACGTTTAAGCCTAACCCACTACCTATGCATATGGATTTTGTGAGCAAACAACTTGTGGGAACGAGAATCAACTAGCATAGGAAGGGAAAATAAGCATAGCTTCAAAATTTTCAACACATAGAGAGGAAACTTGATATTATTGCAATTCCTACAATCATATATTCCTCCCTCATAATAATTTTCAGTAGCATCATGAATGAATTCTACAATATAACCATCACATAGAGCATTCTTTTCATGATATGCAATCATAGAAAATTTACTACTCTCCTCATAAGCAAAATTCTTCTCATTGGGAATAGTGGGAGTATCATAAGCAACACAAATACTATAAATTGTCTCCACATTAAAAGAGTAATGTTCAGAAAAAGGGTAATCATAATCATGACAAGTTTTGTAAATATAATCATCACTACTTTTTATAACATAAGTATCATCACAATAATCATCGTAAGTAGCAACTTGGCTCTCATCATAATCAATTGAAACCTCTTCCAAGATAGTGGAATCATTACTAAATAAAGTCATGACCTCTCCAAATCCACTTTTATAATTATCACAATAAGATTCAACATCCTCCAAAATAGGGGGATCATTACTTCCTAAAGTTGACACTCTTCCAAACCCACTTTGGTAAATATAATCATCATAAATAGGAGGCATGCTATCATCATAATAAATTTGCTCATCAAAACTTGGGAGACTAAAAATTTCATCTTCATTAAACATAGCATCCCCAAGCTTGGGACAAACATTAATGGCAACAAATAAATTCTCAAACATATCATTCTCATCAAACATAGCATCCCCAAGCTTGGGCATGTGCATATAATAAGCATAATCACTCTCATCACTAATAGTATGGATAGAACCAACAGTATAGCAATTATCATCATCACAATGAGTAATAGGGGCAACATCATTTGGGAGGGATACCTTTTTACCTTTGCTTCTCCGTCTTTTCTTTTTCTTCTTCGCATCATGTGTGGGTTTAATCCTCCTTTTGGAGCTCCTTATTAATGATATTGGTTGAATAGAAAGCTCCTGCTCATTACCTGATTCATCATAAGAAGGAATAGGAGGATATTCAGAAATCTCTTCCCTTTCATTGGTATTCTCTTCATCTTCTATTTGTTTCCTTGTCATTATTTAATTGACAATATAAGGATTTTGAATGCAATTCACCGCATAATACATATAAATTACCTCTAGATATAAAATCAAGAACTTTATCAAGGACAAATTCTGGAAGATCTTTAGTTAAACTTTTCATTTATTCATAACCCACAAGCAAACTAAGTTCATTATGATGTGCAAGGGAGATCAAGTCATCACAATTTTTGGACATGATTCGATCATGAAACAATTTGCATTGGATATTTAAATGATCACGTTCATTGCAAAGTTCACAAGGATTGTTAAGAAAATTTAATTTTTCAGCACAAACATCTAGCCTTTCTTTCAACCATTTGGTTTCTAAATACTTATGCCTCTTGCAAAATCTATCTTCCCTATTTTCTGTATACTTGCAAACTCTATGCACTCCACAAAAGTTGACATGCTTATAAGAGACATTTTCATCATGACTAGTGCAATCATCATTAGTACTATGGATATTCAAAGGGTTCATACTAACAACATTGCAATAATGCTCATCATTCAAAGATTTAGTGCCAAACATTCTAATGCATTCTTCTTCTAACACTTTGGCACAATTTTCCTTTCCATCATTTTCATGAAAGATATTAAAAAGATGAAACATACGAGGCAACCTCAATTCCATTTTTTGTAGTTTTCTTTTATAAACTAAACTAGTGATAAAACAAGAAACTAAAAGATTCGATTGCAAGATCTAAAGATATACCTTCAAACACTCACCTCCCGGGCAATGGCTCAAGAAATTGCTTGATGTCTACTACGCAACCTTCTTGTAGACGTTGTTGGGCCTCCAACTACAGAGGTTTGTGGGACAGTAGCAAATTTCCCTCAAGTGGATGATATTTCCCTCGAGTGGATGACCTAAGGTTTATCAATCCGTGGGAGGCGTAGGATGAAGATGGTCTCTCTCAAACAACCCTGCAACCAAATAAAAAAGAGTCTCTTGTGTCCCCAACACACCCAATACAACGTTAAATTTTATAGGTGCACTAGTTCGGCGAAGAGATGGTGATTCAAGTGCAATATGGATGGTAGATATAGGTTTTTGTAATAGGAAAATATAAAAACAGCAAGGTAACCAATGATAAAAGTGAGCACAAACGGTATTGCAATGGTTTGAAACAAGGCCTACGGTTCACACTTTCACTAGTGGAAGTTCTCTCAATAATAATAACATAACTGGACCATATAACTATCCCTCAACATGCAACAAAGAGTCACTCCAAAGTCACGAATAGCGACGAACAAACGAAGAAATTATTGTAGGGTATGAAACCACCTCAAAGTTATTCTTTCTGATCGATCTATTCAAGAGTCCGTAGTAAAATAACACGAAGCTATTCTTTCCATTCAATCTATCCTAGAGTTCGTACTAGAATAACCCCTTAAGACACAAATCAACCAAAACCCTAGTGTCACTTAGATACTCCATTGTCATCTCAAGTATCTGTGGGCATGATTATACGATATTCATCAAACAATCTATCTCTCGTGGGCAGCTTGGGGATCCCCTGGTCCATCTCCGTTACTCCTTGGCCTTCTTCTGGTCCAAAAACATCCTTCGTTGAGTTTCAGGTCAATTGGGCTCCGTTTGGTATTCCTTTTCTGCGATACTCAAAAACAAGGAAAAAAACATAAACTGGCACTGGGCTCTAGGTTAATATGTTACTCCCAAAAATCATATAAAATAGCATATATATGCATATAAAACATCCTAGACGGATAATATAATAGCATGGAACAATCAAAAATTATAGATAAGTTGGAGACGTATCAATAGGCTCTATCCAATGCGCATGCAAAGGTGCAGGAGCAGCTTGCCTCCCTTGAGATCTTCTTTGCTTCTTCATTAACTTGAGCCCGGGCCGATGTTTGCATCTCCCGCGCATTGCGTAACACCAATCTTTTTGAGGTCATTCTTTTTAATGGCCCGTGAATTACTTTATTGCACGGGGGAGTTACTGCCAATTCACTCTTCCCACCATGCCCTTATCTTTAGCCACGTATGCTGCAAGCATTGAGTGGGGTAGGTAACGGAGGCAGTGGTGCGGAAGAGCGTCCAGGCAGGGGCCTGGGCTTCTTGGATTGGTGGGGGAGGGCGGCGGTTACCCGCCGGCGAATTAGCCCCCACTCCTAGCTGGCCTATAAAGGAAGGATCAGGGGAGGAGTGGAGGTACTCATCCATGCTCCTCTCTTCCTTTGTTCCTCGCTCTTCCGCTTATGCTGAAGAGGAGAGCCTGGGGCCAGGCCCTGGGTAGTAGCTCATGGCTGGTGATGCCGAATGCTCGTGTTGGAGCTTAGGGAGTGAGTCTAGCACAACTCCGAATGGTATGCGGCAAGCGCTTACTTAGGTGTTGTGTTGTCCTTGGCACATGGAGGGCAGCGTGTCTCCATGACGGGGGAATGCTCGCCTCCTCCACATGGGTTTATTGTCGAGCGGGTGGTGCTGGGTCTTGGGATACTAGTGATCCCTCCACTGCCTCCTTTAGCAGAGCTGGAGCTGATGCTGAAGAAAGGGGCGCCATCCTTCCCATTTGGGAGGGGGGAAGCGTTCCTCGAGCCCCCTGGCCGTCCTGGCCGTTGGTTGCTTCCACAAGGGGAGCATCGGGTCGGAGGCCCGATGTTCCCTTGGGACAGTGATGATGGAGAGAAACCGAGGGGAGACAGAGAAGGCAGATGGCACGGGGTCAGGTCGAAGCATGGCGACCCCGATGCCTTCGTCCTTCTGGTGACATGTCGCCTCGTCTTCCCATTCTTCCCCTTCCTGTCCTTCCCACCGCAGTACCTGGTGGAGGGAAAACAAAAAAAGGGAATTACGGGGCACTTATCTTTTTTCAATCTCAAACTGTAGGCACTTGCCAAACTTTAATTCAAACAAATGTAATCTCTTTTATCCATGCTTGTGTTCTGTAAGAATTGTACTTGTTGGTCAACATATTAATGAAAAAGGTAAATCTTGTCGGGGACTCGTACATGTAATACACGCATGCAGAGGTGGCATGCCTCTGTACTTCCAAGTAAACAAGTTTCCCCGGCAGGCTACCTTGTCGGTACCATTTGTCTTGTTCTCGCGGAGCCAAGCTTGCCGGGCGTAAGACGTAAAGAGGGACTAGCCCCCCGTCAATCCTTTTTCATCAAATCCCACTGCAACCATCCTGACCGAAGCAGCATTCGGGTCGAAGGAGGGACCAACTATGTCTCGGAAGGTAGTGGGGTTTTCCTATGGACAAGCTCTTTGCATAACACGTATGGATAAAGGAATGAACTTATCTATTCGGCTTGCCGGAGATTGCAATGTTGGATTCTCTTTTCTTCTTCTCTTGGGGAACCAAGTCCATGGCAGGAACTTGTGGTTTATGCAGATGAAAATGATGCCAAATGCAATCTTGTCGACATGAACATGAGATGCTCATGACATGCTTGTGCATGCATGCAACTTGTCGCCCCTCCCCCCCACTCAGCGCTTCGTTTATTTCTCTGTTGCTCAGGGTCTGCACCTGGCTTTGTACAAGGGGTTACATGCAACTGAGGCAAGGCTTGTACAAAAAGGGTGGCTGCCGGGTAGGGCCTGACCGCCGCGCCTTACAGGCAATACTTGCGGAGATGCTCAATCTTCCATGAGTTTTGCATCTGAATTACATATCTGTTCTACAGACGGACTGCGACAGGTCTGGTGACTCGTACCACCCGGTAAGGGCCTTCCCACTTTGGCGATAACCTATTTGCACCCTTGGTGGACTGAACGCGCCTAAGGAGAAGGTCGCCTTCCTCAAAACACCGGGAATGAACCCTGCTGCTTTGATAGCGACACAGGGCTTTCTGGTAGCATGTGGTAGGCATAGCAGCGCAGAGACGGTTCTCCTTGAGAAGCACAGCATCGTCACGTCAGTGTCGATCCTGTGCTACTTCATCGTACACAAGCACTCGAGGAGACCCGTAAATGAGTTATGTGGGGATAACTGCTTCTGCCCCATATACTAGGGAGCGGGGAGTTTGCCCGGTAGCTCGATTTGGTGTCGTATGAAAGACCAGAGAATCATCGGGAGCTCATCGATCCATCGCCTACTGCAATTCTGCAGCTTATCAATTGTTCGCGTCTTGATTCCCCGCAACACTTCGGCGTTCGCCCTCTCAGCTTGTCCATTGCTTCTCAGATGTGCAACATAGGCAATTGAGATCTTGCTTCCGAGGGCATGAACATATTGCATGAAGGTGTGGCTGGTGAACTGGGTGCCGTTGTCGGTAATGATCTGGGCAGGGACACCAAAGCGGCACACCAATCCTTTCAAGAACTTGATAGCTGACTGATCAGTCACCTTTCTCACGACATCTACTTCCGGCCACTTTGTAAACTTGTTGATGGCAATGAACAAGAACTCAAAGCCGTCGGCAGCTCGGGGGAAAGGGCCGAGGATAACGAGCCCCCAGACCGAAAACGGCCATGACAAAGGGATTGTCTGAAGTGCTTGGACATGCAGATGGATGTTCATGGAATGGAACTGGTAGGCTTCACATTTGGTGACTAGCTCAACCGCATCTTGGAGGGTTGTGGGCCAATAGAATCCTTATCAGAAAGCTTTCCCAACTAATGCCTTTGATACAATGTGGGAGCCGCACATGCCTTTGTGTATTTCTGCCAGCAGTTCCTTTCCTCCTTCCCGACAAATGCACTTCAATTTCACACCATTGGGCATCCTTCTGTATAGCGTGTCATCGACAAACTGATGCATATTTCCCTACGGGTTACTCTTTTAGCTTCTTCTTGCTCCTTGGGAAGTTCTTCGGTTTGGAGGAAGTGGACTATAAGACTTGCCCAAGTTGGAGCCTGTGGCTCAGCAATGAGGACTAGCGGCACCTTCGCATTTGTTGGGGCATGTTCCTCAACCGCAGGGACCTGAGGCCCGGTAGGAGGGTTTAACCCAGCAAGCGAATGTGAGTCGTTTCCGGCAGGGTCCCTACCAGGTTCCTCGGAGGGCTATACCGGGAGAGGCTTACCGGAGTCCAATTTCCTCCTCTTTTGGGACATTGTTGTTGCGGATACAGAGGGCTATGTAAGGTGGAGAACAGAAGTTCCTAGTCCCACAGGAACCTTCTGCGCAGCACACTTTGATAGATGATCAACGATGTTATTTTTTGCACGGGGTACGTGCTCTATTTGCAACCCGTCAAAGTGTTCCTTCAACCTTCTCACTTCGTTGACGTATGCCTCCATCAATGGACTTTCGTAATCCTTGTTGACTTGCCTCACCACAAGTTGTGAATCTCCTCTGATGATCAACTTCTTGATTCCCAACTCTGTGGTGATCCTGAGGCCGGCAAGGAGCCCTTCATACTCTATTGTATTGTTGGTTGCCTCCTCCCAGGGAAAATGCATCTGGACTACGTACTCCAAGTGTTTCCTGGAAGAAGTAATGACAAGCACGCCAGCCCCCACACCTTGCAGGGAGAAGGCACCATCAAAATACATGATGCATTCTTGGCAGGGATTCCTTGCTGGGAACAATTGTCTCTATCATTTCCTTGTCACGGATTAGCGTCCACTCTGCAATAAACACTGCCAATACCCTGCTCTGTATTGTTGACGTGCTTTGAAACTTCAAGTCAAAGCTAGATAACTTCAACGCCCACTCCACTATCCCGCCGATAGCGTCTGGGTTACGGAGTATCCTTTGTAACAGGAAGCGTGTAACAATTGTGATCGCATGGGCTTGGAAGTAGTGGTGCAGTTTCCTTGAGGCGATGACTAGGTCAAAGATCAACCTTTGCTGATGAAGTACACTGGGAGTTGCACTACTTTTTTCCTTGCCGTGTCCTTGGGGTTGTTACCGCTGCCGTGTTCTTCTTTGGCCTCACTGATATCTGACCTCACTGAGCTATTCTCATACTCTTCTCTGGAAGGGACACTAACGGAGGTTGATCCTTCCTCCACTTTTCGCTGTGCCACTAAGGCTATGCTAACCACTTGATTAGTTGCCTCTAGGTATAGTAGCAATAGCTCTTGTGGTTTGGGAGCAACCAGGGTAGGAACAGAGGACAAGTAAGTCTTCAAATCCTGTAGTGTCGTATCTGCTTCCGGGGTCCACTTCATGGGTCCTGCCTTCATCAAGATCTTAAAGAACGACAGGGCACGTTCGGCAGACTTGGAGATGAATCTTCTAAGTGCGGCCATGCAACCTGCCAAACGTCTGATATCCTTAACTATCTTGGTGCTTGAATTTTCTCTAAAGCCTTGATCTTATTAGGGTTAGCCTCTATCCCATGGTGGGACACGAAGAAACCAAGTAGCTTGCCGGAGGTAACACCAAACACACACTTCTCCGGATACAACTTCAACTTAATCTTGCGTAGGTTGGCAAATGTCTCTTCCAAATCCTGGATGAGGGTTGACCTGTCCTTGGTTTGACCACAGTATCATCCATATAGGCTTCGATGTTCTTGTGCAGCTGTGACTCAAAACCAATCTGGACTACTCTTGCAAAAGTGGACCCGGCACTTCAACCTGAAAGGCACGCACACGAAGCAGTATGTGCCACATGGGGTGATGAACGAGGTCTTCTCTTCATCTTCCTTGGACATAGAAATCTCATGATATCCAGAATAAGCATCCAAGAAAGAGAGTAGATCACAACGTAAAGTGGAGTCCACGATCTGGTCGACGTGCGGCAAAGGAAATGGGTCTTTCGTGTAGGCCTTGTTCAGATTGGTGAAATCTATGCATAGCCTACATTTTCTGTTAGCCTTGCGTATGACCACTGGGTTTGATAACCATGTTGGATGTATTACTCCTCTGACCAAACTAGATACCTCAAGCTTCTTGATCTCTTCAGTAATGAATTGTTGCCGTTCCAAAGCTTTCTTCCGGACCTTCTTGACGGACCTGTCATGTAGGCAGACGGCAAGGTGGTGCTCGATTACCACCTTGGGAACACCGGGGATGTCAAATGGTTGCCAGCAAACACATCGACATTTGCCCACAGAAGGCAATGAGCGTGCTTTCCTATTTGTCTTTAAGGTTGGCAATGATAGTAAAGGTACCATCAGTGCCATACAGCCCTGTCGGGACCTTCTTCACAGCAGGCGCAGCAACTCTGGATCTCTTGCTGTTGTAGCTCTCCAGTAAGTCATCAAAAGGCATAGTGCACTCCGGAGAGGTATGCTTTCTGGGCTCCTCACTTGGGCTCTTACAACTCTATTTCTTTTCTTGCTCTCGTTGGCGGGACCAATGATCTCCACAGCCTCTGCCGAAACTGCATCCCTGCATCCACCCAAATGATTGAGTCCTTCTAATCAGATGGAATGGAAAGGACCCCCATTGGCCCTGGCATGTTCCAAAGTGTTGTAAGCATAGTGGGATGCCGCCATGAATTTGTCTAGAGCGGCATCCAAGGATTCCATTGTAACGTAGTGGGTGATCAACCACATCAAACACAACCTTCTCAGTCTGGTAGTTCAACTCTCCCCCAAACCATAACCGTCAATGTGATCTTTCCCTTGGGATAGCTCCTGCCAGGATTAATTCCTTGAAACTTTCCGGTAACCTCAAGCTCTTCCTCTGCTATCTGGAGTCTACTGATGACCTTTGGGGAAATCAAATTTAACTCAGCTCCACCGTCAACCAGCATCTTTGTGACCTTGAGGTTGTGAATTGTTGGTGAGACAAACAACGGCAAGCACCCTACCGCGGTAGTGCGGCCAGGGTGGTCCTCTTTGTCAAGGATGATGGGCGTGCGAGACCACTTGAGCGGCTTCTGAAATTCTGCTGCTGTCTCCGTGGCATTGACCTCACGCGCCCACTGTTTAAGTTGACAGTGAGAGGAATGCAGAGCTGCACCCCCGTCAATGCACAAGGTGTTAGTGACCTTATTGAATTCCTTCTCACTAGTTTGCTCTGCATCCCCTCCATCACTCTCTTCATTGCAATCCTCCTTCTCACGTCCCCTGGTACGTTTCCCTTGGTTCCTAAGGGCCTTCCCGAGCGATTTGCTTCACCGCCCCGGCCCTTTCCGCCAGCGTCATTCTAACCTTTTTCCTAATATCGTTTCTCATATTCAGCCCTTTGCTTCTTGACAAACTGCTCAACCTGATGAGATTCTTGGAGACCGTGGCCCTTGGTCCGATGGATCTTGTAGTAAGGGCCATTGCTTTTCCCAGCCTTCTCGGCAGCTGCAGCTTCCCGACAATCGTTCCACGCGGCTACCTTTTTGCCGGGGGCGTCAGCCTTAGCCTTCTTGCCGGTACAAGGCGTGCTCGACCCCTCGACTGTCATCACTTCCTTATCCTTGTGCTTCTTACTGCACCTCTTGTTCTCCTTCTTCTGGCTGGTGGCATTGTTGTCATCCTCTTAGTCGATGTCGACGCCATTTTATTCTCTAAGGAGTTTTCTCCCCTCTTCCACCCGAGCACACTTGTCCACCAAGGTGTAAAGCTCCTTCATAATCTTGTGCAACCAAACGTTCATCTTGGAACGTATCCAACGATTGTGCAAGTTGGACTGGAACGCTGCTATCACTGTTGCTGGGTGGATGTCTGGAATATTTATGTGGACTCGAATAAACCTCTCCATGTACTTCCGCAAAGACTCTCCCTCCATCTGTGGGAGCAACTGCAAATCGATGGGCCGCCCTGGTTCTTGTTGGTCGCCCGTGAAGGCGCCCACGAACTCATGGCATAGGTCGGCCCAGGTCGAGATGGAGTTCTTCGGCAGATGCATCAGCTAAGACCTCACCTTTGGCTTGAGCGCCAAAGGAAAGTAGTAGGCGAATACCTATTCATCTCTTCCCCCGGCAGCTTGATTAACGATGGTGTAGATGCTCTAGAACTCTGTCGGGTTCAGTCTTCCCTCATACTTCTCTAGAATCTCTGTCTTGAATGTGCGAGCGGATGGCCAACTGACTTGCCGCAGCTTGCGCGTGAAGGCGAGGCACCTTGCCTCGAAGGGCTGGTACCCACCGCAGTCGACCGTGGGCTCGTCGACGTTGGGCCATCGCACCCGTCGGGCTGGTAGAGGTCACCGCAGTGCTACTCAATGGTGACGTGTGTGCGCCCCCTGCCTGCCCTCAGGGCTAGCTGTTGGCCTTGATGCAATCGAGGGTCCGATGATGCTATCGAGACGTTGTCTGGCTCCCGATTGCGTGGCTCATGTGCTGGCCGCTGTGGCGGGGACTTCACCGTGGGGGTGGTTCCCTCAGTACGGCCTACAACGTGGGCCGTTGGCATCGCCCGGAGAGACCGTGACGGGCAAGCTCTCTATGATCCCCCCACCTCGGTGAAACCAATCAGACTTTAGATGGTGGCTGGCCGCTCATCTATCTGGTCGGCCGCCGGCAGAAATCTCAGCAGCAGTTGGGCTCACGCAATAGCCTCCGGGGAGGTGCTTGGCATAGGCGATGTTGATAGGGACCGCAGATTCGTCCGGCTCCTGATTGTGCCGGTGGCAACCGCGCCGTGCCCTCGTCGTTGTGAGACAGCTGCTTTAACGGCGTGGGGATGAGACGGAGGCACATGAGGGCCCGCGGCTCCGTCAAGCATAGTGGTTGGGTTAGCTCGTCTCAGGGGTGGCGCATGCTCCGCGGTTGCGCCCGTGACGGGAGAGGCCGGAGAGTTGCGATTCGCCACAGAACTAGCGACACCACCAAGACTGTGCTCTTCCGCTGGAGGTACCTCGTACCTCATGCCTCGTGGAGCGTGGCCACTGGGATGTTTTTGATGCTGCTCTATTTTGGCGCCTCCTGCTCCTGGTTCGACCGCGGGAGGTGTGGTAACAACGCCCCCAAGCCGTCCACGTCCCCCGCAGCATCCACACGCCCATGCGTCCCCGCATTCCCCACGGTGTCAGTGGCCGTGGGCAGAGAGGCCCTCTAAGTGGATGGGTGAGCAGCCACATCGGACTTCTTCTTGGGCGCCATGGTCGATGGAGCCGAAGACGGTTAAGTTGGAGACAAGACGACGCGGTGCTCAAGCTCTTGGGTTCGTGCAAGTGATCCCCCTACCTGGCGCGCCAAAGATGTCGCGAGAATACCATGGCCACCTATGGGACATGAGTCTCTTTTTGGTTCGGCGGGGCGATGGGCACATTGCACAAATAGCGGAAAGCATAGCGCAGTGCGGCAGAGATCACACGGGCAGTTTTTACCCAGGTTTGTGCTATCACGAGGCGTAAAACCCTACTCCTGCCTTGGTGAATTGATGGCGGAATGGTGGAACAAGAGCATGGCGATTTTGCCCGGCAAGGTTTCCTTGGGGCGAGAGCGGTCGCACGCGTATGGGTGTGTGTGTGTTCGAATGGCCGAATCCTCTGTATGGTTGCCATGGGCCTCCTTTTATCGATTCAGGAGTCACCATAGTGGTAAATCAGTCTTTCTAGGGTGATTAGATAGCAAACTATGCTATCATATCTAACTCTGCAGGTTGACGGAGCGCATTGAATGCGCCACTCAGTGTCACATCACTGCCAGCCCAGCAATCCCTACCGAGCTTTTTCGCCAGCTTCCCGCCAGCTTACTCGACACGTCGCAGGACGGAAGTCATTTGCAAGCTCTTTTTGTAGGAGGTGGTTTCCATGTGGCAGGAGGCTCCACTAAGCCACTTAGGAGCTTGACACCGCACTGATTGACGACGGGCGTCGTTGTGAGTTGGTCGTTTTTTCTCCGCGAGCACCGGCAGTCTTGGAGGCTTACTTCCAGGACGATCCACCCCCGCGAGACTCATATGCCCGACATGGAGGGCTCTTCCTCTGGCGATATCTTGCCTCTTCGGATGGTTTTTGTTGCCTTCATCTCCTTTACCATCTCCCTGATTCCTCAAAGAGTTGATCCCTTCGAGCCTTTGTTGTGATGCTGGTGTAGTAAACTTGCCCCTTGGGCCGGTGCATAGTCTAGGGCAACTGACCCAGGGTTTGTTGTACTGACACAATGCTCGATGTTGTAGCATGAGTGTAGGTCCGAAGGTGCATCCAATAAGTCCGAGCGCTCCTCAATGTAAAGGTCCATAGGGCCAATCTACAATGCCGTTCCTCCGTTCGCAAGATGTATTATGTAGACAACAAGAAGGAAACAACAATGAAAGAATGACACATCCAATATGCGTACTTGAGGATGACTCAAAGGTAAGGGGTTCACCTTTATGAGGATGTCGTGTGGTAAGATACCCAACAAGTGTACGCATCATGCTCGTATGATGCTATAGTATGGAAGCATATGATGCGATAACAACCAAAGGCATTAGGCTCTAACAAACAAGCATGCATCACAAGTAGGGTGTCAAAGTCTCCAAGATCAATAAACTTAGCGTTGTTACACTCAAAGTGAATATGAGAGATGAAACTAATGGAGACAAGTGACAATGATCAATGTATATTGTCACGTGAGAGGCATGAATATATATGTCATCAACCCAAGGTAAGAATGGAACATGGGTGATGCGAAAAAGCAAGCAATCATAGTGATCAAGACAAACAAGCTAGAAGTGTGAAGATGCAACATACTATAGGTCATCACGGCAACCATGGCATGTGTGCAAATAGTGGGCATGAATAATGCACATGACAAATCACAAGCATGAAAGAAAGACATGAGCAAAGTCCCATAATTGTGGTGGCAAGAACCCATATGTAAGTAGAAATGGAACATCATGACTCCCCCAACACATGAATCAACAATAGCATGGGGCACAAAGAAATCCTGGCAATAGCTACTAGTATCTCCACCAAGCATTCAAATACATATAGTAGTAGTAGAATGGTGAATCATGGGTAAATGCAAGCAAGGGTGACAATTCGATGGCAAAGTCATAGCAAGAGGTGTATCATCCAAAGTGAACACGCGAAAATGGGCATAAAGTAACAAACGGAAAATAGCCCATAGGTGGGTGAGAGCCAATTAAAAGATATGCGCATAGTCGTTGCACGAAGAGAACGGAGCTAAGGACAATCCACGTGATCCCAAATCATCATTGCTCTCAAGAGCTCATTTTGTCAACTCATGGGATTGTGAGTTTGATAAGTATTCATGAGTACCTACACAAAACAAAGACAAAGTAAAAATTGTGTGTGCATGGTATATGCACACATCATCCATCATATTGTGCACGTGCATGTGTTAGTTAGCACAAAATAGCCATTTATTAAATAAATGAAATGTGTGATATAGAAACATGTCATCCATCATGATGGGTTTGTTGTTATGCATAGAATAATGGAGACTCAAATTGTGTAATGCATCACGAGAAATATGTAGAGCATTGTTATTCGTGGAATGCATATGGTGGACACAATTATGGGAAGCATGCAAAGTATTGGATGCATCAAAATCTCCGAAAATATATGAGGCAACTATGGGGGTCTTCTCATGAGCATGAGTGGAAACATCACATAGAGATTATTGACAACATCCAAAACAATGCATATCCAGAACAATGAGTTCATTGCATGGCATAGTAGATGAATTGCGCAAATAATCTAAAGGAAGCTTAGCAATATCATCACAAGAAAAAGAAAAGCCAATCACCATATCTTGTCATCTATGCCATAAGTGCAAATGGGGTTTATTTTAATGGGGCATGCATAGTTACTAGATTGAAATGATGCAATATGGGAGATCTCACTCATAGCATTTGACAAGTTTAATGGGTTGTCGACCATGATGTGACCAAAAGAGTTTTCACATGATATCCTATGAAGAATAGCATCACAACTAGGCAACTCAACATGCTCATCATCATATTCATCGTAAATTGGTAAGTCATGACATGAGGAAGTCGCAGTACCATGAAGAATTGTAATAGGTGTGTCAACATCATGCAAGCAATCATTTGTAAAATAGTCCACTAGTGGGACAAGTGAAGTACCGTCACCTATGTTACCTTTGGAGTGTCGCTCATGTGTTGTAGGTGAGGTGTTCAAGATCCAATCATTCTCATATTCATATTGATGGAACCATGTGGGTGGTGCATCTTCTTCCACCATGGCCATCGGTTTTCCAATTGGAGGGATGGAATCGTCGAGGATTAGCGTGTCATCATGTAGGAGATCTAACACCAAGGAAGAAAACACACCCGGAGTAGAGGTTAAGTCGTTATAAATCATAGTGGACTCACATTCCCTATAAACTAGCTCACTAACTAAGTGTTGTGTCTCACTCACTCCATCTTGGATGTTCTCACTCGTATGGCTAATAGAGTCACTCCAATGGCTCTCAACCTCACATAGGATGTGTGGCATGCTCTCATGTGCGGGCTAGTGGTGGTAACACTCATCCTGTCAATGGAAAATGCTCTCAATGTCACATATGGTGGATTCACTCATATCACTCATGGTGGGGTGGCTCTCCTCACATGGGAATTGGGTCATCTCGTCATATGTAGGTGCCGGGGAGACGTAGGTGCAAATGTCTCCATGCTCAACTTCTATTTCCGCATTGGTTGAAGGGATAGTCCCATGCTCAACCTCCTCATCCATGACGCCTTCAAAGATGAATGTCGTGTGATGAGGCAAATCATCACTCTCCTCCGAGATTAAAGAGAGGTCTCATGTGCGCTCGCATAGCTTGACTCGGAGTAGTAGTCATATTTGGGCGCCATCTTAATGTTGTTGAAGAGGTTCAAGCTCGTCGTCTTAGTCGAAGGGGGTGACTCTTGCGCGAGTGTATTGTCGCCGTCTTGTTGTGGGGAGGTTCCGAAGATGGAAGTGTCCCCATCGCTCCTAGGTGATCGCCTTGTTGTTGGAGATGTCTATGTAGGCTAACTCATGGGAAGTAGGTGAAGATATCGTACGTCCAAATGCGAAGATGCCTTGAGAACACTTGGCGAATATGCCGAAGTGGTGGTTGCAGCCGTAGCTCCGGCTTAGGGGTGCTTGTCTCGCGGTCTTCTCTTTTGCTCATGAAGCTCGGCCTTGGCGTGAAGTAGAGCTTGTTTGGACTTGTAGGTTTGCGCTTGGCAAGCATATTCATGAATATGTCGTTGTTGTCTTGTTGGGTCTCATACAAGATGTCATTCGTCATCGTAGAGCACATGATGCTTCGAGGAGACTTGCCTTTCATGATTATGTTGATGGTCTCCGTGGCGGTGTCGATGTGGACGACTTCAGCTTGGATTGTTTGTTCGCTTTGAAGACTTGTGACTTGAGTGTCACCGTCGTGAAGATGATGAAGGGGAAGAAGTTTGATTGATCATCAATACATGCAGCTCTTCCACTTGAGTTTTCATGTTAGCCTTGAAAGCATCGATGACATCTGCCATGGATGTTTCGAAGTAGTTGTTCGTGTCATCGTTGTCGAAGACCAGAGATGGAATGCTTTGCCCATCCATCACAAGACTTGGTCAAAAGTGAGTGGGAGAAAGAGAAGAACTAGACCAGATGTACCTTACTCAATGTTTAAAATGGATCAATGATCACTCAATAATGTATCAAGGAAATAGCACAATTGGTACCGGATCTTATAAATTCTCACACCTACACAATATGGCTTATGGAGTAGCTTGGTGAGGACAGTGGCACAAAACTTTGAAGGAAATGTTAGCAAGAGTCAATAATGTTGAAAGAGATTCACAAATTCGCAAGTGAAACAAGTAGACCAATAGCAATGGGTGACACACAGAAACACATGCACGAATAGATAAATGTGGTTGTGCAACCAAGGATTGAGCGTAAAATGTGGAATCCACGGAAAATGCTATTATCGCACAACACTAGAGATAAACTGTCCGATGGCTTAATAGGCGGATATGAGCTTGTGCACTACCTATCACAAGTATGCTATGTATGTATAATGTTCTAGTGCTTTAGCACAAGATGATCCAAGATGATTGAGTACGATATTATACGATATTTTGTCATGCACTAAGATACGATGCTATGGCTCTCGCTTACAAGCTTCTTTGTTTTTCTGTTTTTCTTAAAAGATATTTTTTTCTTCGGCCACTTTTGCAAATTCTCAAACGAATATAGCAATTGTGTATATGCGGGAACAATATTGCGACACAAGAGATGATATGATGATACCAAGATGGGTATGTATGCAATGTAAGGCATAGATCGATGATCACTAATATGCACAAGTAGCATGGCCAGGAAATACTCAAATGGCTAGTCTCAATAAGCAAGTGACACAAAATGGGCTAGGGGTTAACAATACAATGGCAAGAGGGAATATACAATGATGTCGTCGATGTTACCATCCCTTGCTTATGGTGGTGTCAAAGGTGAAGTGGTCAATGTCGATGACAACCTCGTGGCGATGATGAGTGGCGGTGTTCTTGATGTAGAACCGTCCCTAGTTAGCTGAAACAGCATAGGAACCTGAAAAACAGCAAACTCAAAATCTCAACAGCAAATGTCAAATGGTGGTAGCGGGAATGCAGTGTGATACGTCTCCAATGTATATATAATTTTTGATTATTCCATGTTGTTATATTATCATTCTTATACCAATATATATACAATCATTTTATAGTCATTTTATACCATTTTTTGGTATTAACCTATTGACATAATGCCTAGTGCCACTTGTTGTTTTCTCCATGTTTTTTACATCGTAGGTAAACAATATCGAACGGAGCCCAAACAAAGTGAAACTTTTTGAAGAATTTTTATGGGCCAGAAGACACCTGATGGGCCAAGGCAGCACCCAGGGGGTGCTCCGAGGTGGGCACAACCCACCAAGGCGCGCCAGGCCCCCCTGGCGCGCCCAGGTGGGTTGTGCCCACCTCAGCGGCCTCCCACACCGCCTCTTTGCTCTATAAATACCACAATATTCTAGAAACCCTAGGGGAGTCGACGGAATATTATTCCAGCCGTGGCAGAGTCCAGAACTACCAGATCCAATCTAGACACAATGAAGGAGGGGTTCACCACTTCCTTCTGTGCCTCTCCGATGATGCGTGAGTAGTTTCCTTTAGACCTACCGGTCCGTAGTGAGTAGCTAGATGGCTTCCTCTCTCTCTTTAGATTATCAATACAATGGTCTCTTGGAGATCCATATGATGTAACTCTTTTTGCGGTGTGTTTGTTGGGATCCGATTAATAACGAGTTTATGATCAGATCTACCATTTTATATCCATGAAAGTTATTTGAGTTTCTTTGATCTCTTATATGCATGATCTCTTATAGTCTCATATTTCTACTCTAATATTTGGGTTTTGTTTGGCCAACTTGATCTATTTATCTTGCAATGGGAAGAGGTGCCTAGTAGTGGGTTTGATCTTATGGTGCTTGATCCCAGTGACAGAAAGGGAACCGACAAGTATGTATCATTGCCACTAAGGAAAAAACGACGAGATCCATATCTAACACAATAGATAAACGGATCATGTCTACATCATGTCATTGTTCTTAATGCATTACTCCGTTTTTCCATGAACTTAATACACTAGATGCACGTTGGATAGCGGTCGATGTGTGGAGTAATAGTAGTAGATGCAAGGAGGAGTCGGTCAACTAATCTTGTACGTGATGCCTATGTAATGATCATTGCCTGGATATTGTCATATTTATTTGATGTTCTATCAATTGCCCAACAGTAATTTGGCTACCCACTGTTTGCTATTTTTCTCGAGAGAAGCCACTAGTGAAACCTACGGCCTCTGGGTCTTCTTTTTCATATATTTGCCTTTGCGATCTACCTTTTCATTGCATTTATTTTCGGATCTACTAATACAAAAATACAAAAGTACCTTGCTGCAATTTATTCTTATTTGTTTTATTTGCCGTTTGATCTATCAATCTACTACAAAGTCCTCAAGTCTGTTTTGCCTATCTTGAGGCGCCGTACCCCAAAAGAAATGGACAACCCCTTTAACATGTCGGGTTGCGAGAAGTTGTTATTTGTGTGCAGGTGCTGTTTACGTTGTGTTGCTTGGTTCTCTTACTGGTTCGATAACCTTGGTTTCACATCTGAGGGAAATACCTACCGCCGCTGTGCTGCATCATCCCTTCCTCTTTTGGGAAAGCTGACATAGCTTTTAGCGACATCCAAAGGAATTTCTAGCGCCGTTGCCGGCGAGGATCTTCAACATATACCAGGTTCCTAATCAAAAATATCATCTCCTTGCAATTACATTATTTGCCATTTGCCTCTCATTTGCCTCTCCCCCACTTCACAAACATTTGCCATTTTTATTCACCATCTTTTCCATTTGCCGTTTTTCCGATCGGTTCTATCGCCACTTGTGTTCTTATTTACAATTCCAGTAAGTTGTGTGATTTTTCCAATACCAACAACAATGATTTTATTGGCAATCTGATTGCTCCTCCCGCCACTAGTGCGGAGACTTGTGATATTAATATTGCTTTGTTGAATCTTGTCATGAAAGATCAATTTTCCGGCACTCCTAATGAGGATGTCGCGTCCCATATTAATACCTTCGTGGAATTACGCGATATGCAAAAGAAAAAAGATGTGGACAATGATATAGTGAAATTGAAATTATTTCCGTTTTCTTTGCAAGAGCAGGGAAAAAAATTTGTTTTCTTCTTTACCTTGCAACAACATTGTTTCTTGGAAAAATGCAAAGATGTATCACTAAATATTTTCCGCCCGCAAAAATTATATCCCTTAGAAGCCAAATCATAAATTTCAAGCAACTTGAACATGAGCATGTTGCGCCATCTTGGGAAATGATGAAAATGATGCTAAGGAATTGCCCAACTCATGGGTTAAATCTTTGGATGATCATACAAAATTTCTATGCGGGATCGAATTTTCTTTCTCGAAATCTTTTAGACTCCGCCGCTGGTGGCACTTTTATGGAAATCACTTTGGGTGAAGCCACCAAATTGCTTTATAATATTATGGCGAATTATTCGCAATGGCATACCGAAAGGGCACCGATAAGCAAAAAGATTAATGCGGTTGAGATTGATTCTTTGAATGACAAAGTTGATGATCTTATGAAAATGGTTGCTAGTAAAAGTGCTCCTGTTGATCCTAATGATATTCCTTTGTCTACCTTGATTGAGCAAACTAGTGATGCTATAGATGTGAACTTTATCTCTAGAAATAATTTTAATAACAATGCTCATAGAGGTAATTTGAATCCTTGGCCTTTTCCTAGTAATTCCTCTAATAATTATGATAATTCCTATGGAAATAAATCTTACAATAATAACAGGATTACCTCTGATCTAGAGAATAATATTAAAGAATTTATCAATACACAAAAGGTTTTCAATGCTTCCATAGAAGAAAAATTGAGTTAGATTGATGATATGTCTAGGAGTATTGATAGGATTTCTCATGATGTAGAAAATCTCAAGTTGAAAATTTATGTGCATAAAGTTGAAGAATCAATTAAAGCTCTTTATGTTTCTATGGATGAAAGTAAGAAAGGAACCGCCATGCTTAGATCAAAACGAGAATTTTTTGGAAATGCGTTTTCTAGTGATTGCTTTCATAAAAATGATGAAGACATTAAAATGATTGGTGTTTCTTCCATTGATTCTTTGTTTAGTAAAGTTCAATTTTATGATAAAGGGAGTGAAGAAGAGTCAGCTTTAGGTAGAAGGCATCCCAATATTTTGGAGGGTGAAATTCTTATGGAGAATATTGATAAAAGTGGGTTTGGAGTGGTCAAGACTTTAACTAGTGATGCATCCACTATTGATAACTAGTGATGCACCCACTATTTTGGATTACAAAGAATTTAATTATGATAGTAGCTCCTTGATTGATTGTATTTCTTTTACTAAACATATTGTTGATGCTATGATGAAAGCTTTTGAAAAAATTGGAATTAAAAGTCTCGATTCCTAGGAAGTTGCATGATGAATGGGAACCCACTATCTAAATCAAAAGTAAAAATTATGAGTGTTTTGCTTTCTGTGATTTGGGTGCTAGTGTTTCCACGATTCTAAAATCTCTTTGTGATGTTCTTGGTCTTACCAATATTGAAGATTGCTCTCTTAATTTGCATTTGGCGGATTCTACTATTTAAAAGCTTTTGGGGAGGATCAATGATGTTCTTATTCCTGCAAATAGGAACTATGTACCCATAGACTTTATTGTTCTTGATAATGATTGCAATCCGTCTTTCCCTATTATACATGGTAGACCATTATTGCCCACTATTGGCACAGTGATTCACATGAAAGAAGGGAATATTAAATTCAAATTTCCCTTGAGAAAGGGGCTGGAACACTTCCCTAGAACCAAGATCAAATTTCCTTATGAATCTATAATGAGGGCAACTTATGTAACATCCAACAATGATAACAAAACTTAGATCCTTGAATTATGCCTAGCTAAGGGTGTAAAACGATAGCGCTTGTTGGGAGGCAACCCAATTTATAAAATTTATTTTTGCTTTTTGCTTTCTGTTCTAGAGTTTTAGCATAATTATGCTACTGGTATGATTGTGTTTTTTGTGTTTTAATTAGTGTTTGTGCCAAGTAGAACCGATAGGATCTTCTTGGGTGATAGTTGTTTGATCTTGCTAAAAAAGACATAATTTTTGCACTCACGAGAAAAAATCTCATTTTTAATAGAAAAGAGCTTTTTAGTTGATTCATTTTGCAGAAGATTAATGTACAAATTTCCCACATAACCCTATTTGTTTCAAGATTTCTTAGAGTTCCAGAAGTATTGGAAAATTCCAGATTACTACAGACAATTCTGTTTTTGACATATTCTGTTTTCTTTGTGTTATGTTCTTATTTTGATGGCTCTATGGCTTTCTTTGATAAGTTTTTGCCATAGAAAAGTTGCAATACAGGAGATATAATACAAAAACAAAATACGAATTGGTTTGACAGAGCACTTGTAGTAGTGGTTTGGTTTCTTGTACTAACGGATCTCACGAAGGTTTTGTTGAAGTTTTGTGTGATTGAAGTTTTCAAGTTTTGGGTTATCGTACGATGGATGAAGGAAGGATGGAAGAGCCTAAGATTGGGGATGCCCCGGCATCGCAAGCTATTATCGAAAAATTAGCAACCAACTAAGCTTGGGGATTCCCCCGAGTGGCATCCCCGCTTTCTTCCAACAACTATCGGTATTTTACTCGAGACTATATTTTTATTCGTCACATGATATGTGTTTTGCTTGGAGCATCTGTTATGATATAAGTCATTTCTTGTTTTATTTAGCTTTTTAAGTCATCAATCATTTCTGTACACACCTATTTGAGAGAGCCAAAATTATGCCATGACTTGTTAGAATAGCTCTCTATGCTTCACTTAAATTTTTATGAGCTAGGACTTGCTCTAGTGCTTCACTTAAATTTTTTTAGCACGGTGTGCTTACTATTTTTGAAGAAATACTCTCTTGCTCCACTTAGATTTATTCTTGATTTAGTAAAATTTTAAAGAAATTATCTCTTGCTTCACTTATTATTTTGAAAGAAAGAAAGAAAAATTATGCTCATGATCTTCACTTATATTTGTTTGAGCTTATCAAAAGCAACACATGAAAATTAGTCCCAAAGTGATAGATATCCAAGAAGGATATAATAAAAACTTTTATGAAGATCATTGGACAAAATAAACTTGATTTCTTCTAATAGTTTTGAGACATGATGATGTGATATGTGAGTTATGTTGATGAGTAATTGTGATCAAGTAAGAATATTAGTGTTAAAGTTTGTGATTCCCTATGCAAGCACGAAAGTCAATAATTATGCAATGAAAGCGTATCCTACTTGTGGTGCAATATTCAATGTTATTCATGCTCAATGTTCTCTTACGAGATTATTTGTTTCATGGTTGGTCGCTTCCCAGTCTTTTGCTTGCCTTCATTTTGCACTAAGTATGATCTCTACTTGTGGTTCCAAAATCCTTTATCCCGGTTTTGCCATATGAGTCCACCATACATACCTATATGCGGTATTTCCTTGCCGTTCTAAGAAAATGTGTATGTGCCATCTCTAATTTTCAAAATAAATTTCCCTTTTTGTGTGCCCGCACTACTCGCGAGGCGGTGAGGGGTGGCCAATATTTTCCATGCTAGATGTGTTATTCTCACGATGAGTGTTTATTCACTTGTCATTGCACGAGTGTAAGGAAAAGGTATTAGGGATGCCTAGTACTGGAATGAAAAACAAATTTACTTTATGTTGTCAAATAATAAATTCCTCAGAAAACTTGACGGAGTGATGATGGCTCCTCTCCCCCTCTCCCTCCTCTCACTTCGTCCCCTACTCCATGTCCCCCTCTTCCCCTGCCCTCGCCGCTGCCCATGGCTACCCCACCCTTCCCTCCCTCCCGACGCCCCTCCCGATGTCTGCGGGGCGGGTCGGCTCTCCTTGCCCCTCTGCTCCGGCGTCCTTCACTGGCTCGCGTTTTTTGGGTGTTGGGCGACATGGAGGATTCGGACTCTGATTCGGAGGAGCGCGCTCCATCGGTGGCGGTGTCGGTGGTGCCGCCCGTGCCTGCGTCGGGCCGCTCCCGGAAGTTTGCTCCGGGTGGCCAGGGCCGGCCGCTATCGCTGCCCTCTGGCTCGTCGGGGTGGATGCGCGTTGGTCCGTGCCGACACATGGCAGGTCGGGGCCCGATCCCTTCCCCCGACCGTGGTCTCCTCGGTCCTTCCCCTTCCTCTGTGGTGTTGGATCCGGTCGATGTGGCGTCTCCGGTTGCTGGTCCTGATCGTCCTCCTCCTCTCCGGCTAGGGCCGGCGCCGATGGCGGCGGTTGCGCTGGTGTGTTCCGGGGCGGTTGGTGGCCAAACCCTAGATTCGGGCTGCCTTGTGGTCGAGGTTGGCCTTGGTGGGCACTTGGGCTAGGTGGCACCTGGATTGATTCGGGTTAGGCCGCCCGGGCCCCCAGCTTTGTCGTCTCTCGTTTCTTTCCCCCCTCCCGTCTATGGGCCCGGGGCAGCTGGTTGTGGCCACTGCTTCGCGTCCGTCCCCTCGCCTGGCCCGCGATCCCGTTTCGGCCCATTCGGCCCACTCTGGCCTGGCCTGTTGTGGCTATATATGGGTGAGCCGCGGTGCCTCTCCCCCCTTCCTAGGATTTCCTGCTTCCGCCCCAGATATCCGCAAGGCACATCGCCCTATCCGCCATTTCTCCAGATCCACTTCTTCCCCACCTCCTCTCCTCCTCTCCTTCGCTGAAGTGGTCGCCATAGACAAGTCTACGGGCTCCTCCTCCGAGGCCCTTTCGGGTAGGAAGTGGGCCCGTGGAGCTTCGCCGGGCAATGGTGTCGATCTGGCCTATGAGGCGGAGCTGCGGTCAAAGCTCGAATCTGAGTGGGCGGTGCGCGAGCTGTCGCGCGAGCGGGAGGATTGGGAGGCAGGGCCGGAGTGCTCCGTGGCCAGATCTGGGATGGCGCTCCCTGGATCTAGTGGTGTGTCGGGGTCGGGGCTGGATCCGTGGGAGGCCGCTGCTACTTCAGCTGGGGGTGGCTCCTCTTCGTCGGCGCCGCGCCCCGCTTCGGCCAGGGGTCTGGCCCCCCGCCTCGGCCACCCCCTCGCTCGTTTGTGGCTGGCGCTGCCTCTCTCTCGGGGCCTTGCTTCGGGCCTGGCTCTTCCTCCGCACTGGCCGGGGATCGGCGTCCTCCTCCCTCTGCCACGGGTGCCTCTTCTGCGGTCCGTGTTGACGGCATCCTGCCGCCGCCTCCCCCTCCCCGCCAGCACCCTATTGCCTCGGGCCCTTCTCCGACCCTTACTTGCTTTGCCTGCCACCGCCTGAATCACTTCCAATCTAGATGCACTAACCCACCCTTCTGCCTCATTTTCCGCTCCGATGGTTATCTTACTGTGGACTGCCGTAATCGTACCAAGAGTCCGTCCTTCATACAGTTCGGCTTGGGTTTACCTGGATGCTTGTTTTTCGCGTTGGATGCTGATGTTCCTGTGCTGATGGCTGTGCCGTCCCTCTCTAACGCGGCCATCATCACGGTGTGTGGTCAGAAGATCTCTCCGCAGACCATCCTGGATGGCTTGAAAATCTGGGGCGACGGTGGCTGCGACTAGCAGTTGTGCTAGCTTTTAGAGTATGAATTCGTAGTCATTTTCCCCTCCAAGGATTGTCTAAGGATGATCTCCTCGTGCACCAGTTTTACTCTCCCCCTAAACCAGCTTGTGGTGTTTGTCAAAACGGCTACCTGTGGTGCGAAGGTGGTGGGCCCTCTCAGGAAGACTTGGGTGTTAGTTGACGAGGTGCCAGCGGGGCTTCGCTCTGTGGAGTTCATGATGGTTTTTGGTAATCTCATTGGAAAACCGGTGGAAGTTGATTCGGAGTCTATGGGAATGGTTGGCCCGGTTCGTCTCAGTGTGTGGTGTATTGATCATGTCTGTGTTCATGGTTCCGTGGATGTTTTCCCATCTCCTGAGGGTGTGCGTTTTTGTGTTCGGGTGGAGGGTGCTGAACCCCATGTTCCACCTACGTCCCCTCCTTCCAAGCCTTCTGTCCAAGACGACATGCATGGGGATGGTTCGACAAGGGGGAAAACCCAAGTGGAGGTATAGACCTGTGCTTTACTCAGTCTGAATGGGATAAGTTGGAGCCTGATGAACGTGAGGTGCTCAAGGACAATGCCCCAGCTCCTAATCCTCAGAAGGAGGATCTGTCTCCCCGTGATGCTGCTGTTGGTAAGGGGACCCCCTTCTCCGGTGTGTGCTCCAATGTGCCTACTCGGCCGCAGTCTCCCTCCTTCTCTGGGATCAAGGATCTTCTCGCTTCCCCCTGCATTCCAGCGAGCTTTCATCTAAGAAGAAGAAGAAGTCGTCGGTCCGGAAATTTCCTGCTAAGAGTCGGGCTTCTTCTACCTCCAAGCTTTCGGCGGCGGGTCTCGCTTGTCGTCTGGACAAGGATCTGGGCAGTGTGGCCGGCGTCACCGGTCCAGTGCTCCTCGGTTCTGCGTTTTCGGGTGTCCACGACGCGGAAGGGCCGGCGTGTGCGCGACTCTGGCGTTTCGGTGGCGGTGCGGGCGGAGCGGAGCGCCGCTGCCAGGGATCTTCCTCCTATAGGTTCGACTCTCCAACCATCCACTACTAGGAAAAGGGCTATAGATGATATTGACACTAATGGCGCACCATGCATGTGGTGCGCCACTGCTATATAGCAGTGGCGCACCAGATACAGGTGCGCCATTAGTGTCCTCATTACTAATGGTGCACCAGAGACAAGGTGCGCCATTACTAACATATTTTTTTTATTTTTCCAAAACTACTAATGGCGCACCAGGGGGAGGTGCGCCATTACTAGTTTTAACTAGTAATGGCGCACAACACACTACGTGCGCCACCACTAACAATTTTTTTAATTTGTTTTTTTTTCAAAAATAGTAATGGCGCACCACTTAACAGGTGCGCCATTAGTAACTAGTGTTACTAATGGCGCATTTTAATGTGGTGCGCCATTGGTAACCTGAGATCTTTTTGACATATCCACCTACCACACTCACTTTCCCCACTTCATTCTCTCCACCTCCTCCTCCAGGCTTGTCTCGGCTGCCTCCTCCACCTCACCTCATTTGCAACATAGATTCACCCAAATTAAGTGGTTAAATTACCTTTTTTGATAGGTAAGTAAGGGGAAAGCTTTCTTTACGTTGTAGATCTACTTTTTTCTCCCTCCAACCATGTGCACATGCACTTTTTATGGCCTAGGTCTTCGTATGTTTGTGGTGTTGCATATGTTTGTGGTGTTGCATATGTTTGTGTTTGCAGGTACTGGTATTTGAAATGCGATAATTGCCAATATTTTGTCCGAATGTTGATTCATTTCCATTTTGGCGAGAATTTGGCACTATGCATTCTTCTTGGTCCTATTTTTAGGCAAAGTCATGCCAATTTTTTTTGGGGTTTTGAAATATCGTTTTGCTCTACCCCGCTGGAGACCATGGTCCGCACGATGACCGAAGACATCATGAATAGGTTTTTGAGCTCCGCAAAGGCCGAGATGCTTCAAAAGAACGAGACAGACATAAGATGTCCCTGTCGAAGATGCATGCTGAAGAGCCTTATTACAGACCCGGATTCCGGACAGGTGCGGGACCACCTGCTCTTGTGTGGTTTCATGGATGGCTATCGGTGGCAAGGTGATGAAGATGACTATGAAGTCGTTCATGGGGGGTGGGCAAGAAATAAGGAAGGACAGCAAGACAACCGTGGCGAGGGCGGGCGAGAAGACAAAGAATTTCTAGGACACAGTCATCGTGTAGAAGATGCCGGACATGATGATGAGGAGGATCAAGACGAAGGGCATGATCATGAAGATGAAGATGCCGGACTAGACGACGATGGACCATCAATGGGCTGGGTGCAGGACCCTCATATTCAAGAGCTGCTTCTCAAGCTAACGGATAACGCAAGAGCTGCCGCCCGCGAGAAAGCCAAGCTGGATCAACTCGAGATAGACGGAGTTACTCCATTGTATGAAGGATGCATGCCCGAGGATACCCGCCTGAAAGTAACACTCATGGCTCTGGAGATGAAGGTAAAACACAAAATGACCGACGCATGCTTCGATGAGAACATGTCATTCTGGCACGAACGTCTTCCCAAGGGGAACAAGTGCCCGACCAGTTTCGAGGAGGCGAAGAAAATCGTGTGTCCTCTGGATTTACCGCACGTGAAATACCATGTGTGTATTAACAATTGCATCATTTATCGGGGCGAGCACGCGGAGTCTGACATATGTCCGGTGTGCGGCGTCACTCGATACAAGAAGAGGAAGAAGGCTCCTCGAAAAGTGGTGTGGTACTTTCCGATCACGCCTCGTCTGCAGCGTTATTTCACGGACCCTAAGATAGCAAAGCTCCTGCGTTGGCACGCGGATAGGAAGGAGAAGAAGTGAGAAGATGATGGAAATGATCCAGATATAAATAAAAAAGTCAAGATGCTGAGTCACCCTAAGGATGCGAGCCAGTGGAACGCGTTGAGCTTCGAAGACGTAGAATTTGCGTACGATCCAAGGAACATCGTGCTGGGCGTGAGCGCCGATGGAGTCAATCCGTTTGTCAGCCAGAGAAGCACACATTGCACCTGGCCTGTGTCTGTGTGGATGTACAACCTTCCCCCCAGGTTGTGCATGAAGAGGAAGTACATTCACATGAGTATGCTAATTGAAGGGCCGAAACAACCAGGGAACGACATCAATCTGTATCTAGGGCTGCTAAGAGAGGAGCTAGACACGCCGTGGAAAACGCCAGCCAATACGTGGGACGCCGCAGAGAAAGAATATTTCCCTATGAGAGCCGCACTGCTCATGATGGTGCACGACTATCTCGGTTACGGATATGTCGCGAGGCCGGTGGTCCACGTATTTTCTGGATGCGTCAGGTGCATGGACGACACAACGTATCGCCAGCTAGATAGAGATCCTGGGTCTTAGAAAACCGTGTTCACGGGACATCAAAGGTGGCTTCGCGATGATGACTCATGGAGAAATCGCAAGGATCTGTTCGATGGTGAAACCGAACCCCGAAGACGCCCGTGTACGAGGAGCGGCGAGGAAATAGATGATCTGTTGAAAAATTGGAAAGAGTGCCCACAGCCTGGAAAGAAGCCGAAGGCGCCAGAGCCGCTCCTGAAGGTATGGAAAACGAGGTCTATTTTCTGGGACTTGCCGTACGGGAAGATCCTCCGTGTGCCTCACAGCCTTGATGTCATGCATGCGAGAGTCTGCTTCGTACCCTGCTTAACATGCCAAAGATGACCTGCTTCGTACCCTGCTTAACATGCCAAAGATGACCAAATATGTGTGCGAGAGTCTGCTTCGTACCCTGCTTAACATGCCAAAGATGACCAAATATGGGCCGAAAGCAAGGGCAGACTTGAAATAAATGGGCATCAGGGAGGAGCTTCACGCTAATGATGATGATGATGATGATGATGATGATGAGGCGAAGTAGGACACGGAAAGTGGTCGCAAAGGCAAAAAGGCCAAGAATATCGGAAATGACTACCCTCCCGCGTGCTTCACTCCAATTCGGGAGGAGATCGAGCAGTTTTTCACCTGCCTCGTAGGAGTAAAACTTCCTTACGGTTACGCGGGGAAGATAAGAAAATACCTAGACTCAGCGAAGCAGAAGTTCAGCGGGATGAAGTCTCACGACTGTCACGTGCTGATGACGCAGATACTTCCAGTTGCAATCCATGGGATCATGGACGCACACGTCCGGGAAACGCTATTTGGCCTATGAAACTTTTTCGACGTCATCTCTCAGAAGTCGGTTGGTGTGAGGCAGCTCACAAGGCTACATGAAGAGATTGTGGTTATACTATGCGAGCTTGAGATGTACTTCCCGCCCGCATTCTTCGACGTTATGGTGCATCTGCTAGTCCATATCGTGGAGGATATCATCCAACTCGGGCCGACGTTCCTGCACATCATGATGCCGTTCAAAAGGATGAATGGTGTCATCAAAGGATACATTCGCAACATGTCACGTCCAGAGGAAAGCATAGCCAGAGGCTTTCTAACCGAAGAGTGCATCTCCTACTGCACGAATTATCTAGGCATCGAGAACCCCATTGGTCTTCCCGTCAATAGGCACCTCGGTAGGCTTGCTGGATGGGGTCACCGCGATGGTCGCCGCGAAATGCATGTAGACTTCGAGGGTCGACTCGCCTACTTTGAAAGAGCAAACCTAGTCCCCCTACAACACATAGACGTGGTCGATCCTTGGGTGGTAGAGCACAAAACCTTTATTGAGAAGACGTACAATGACCGAGGCCAACAGAGGATGGACGGAGATATAATCAAAGAGCACAACTCATGTTTCGCGCGTTGGTTCAAGGAGAAGCTTCTATCGTACCCTTTACATGAGGATTCTTCCGCGGAAGAAAATCTCATATTCGCCTTGTCCCAGGCCTCCGAGCACAACCTGATGACGTATGAGGCATATGATATCAACGGCTACACGGTCTACATCGAGGACAAGTACATGAAGAGCGATGGTTATCAGAACTCCGGGGTAACGATGGAATCCTACACCGGTAACGACAAGGACATATACTACGGAAGGATCTAAGAGATCTGGGAGCTGAGCTATGCTGGAGAGAAGGACCCGATGCTCCGTGTCAGATGGGCCAAGAGCGTCCTAAAAGAAGACCGGTATTTCACCACCATGGTTATACCCGAAGCTAAATCGAAGACCGCGGGCGCAAACGTCACCGCGAAAAATGAGCCATGGGTACTGGCTTCCCAAGTGGACCAATGCTTCTTCATTACCGACCTGTCAATGCCCAGACATGTTGTCGTGAGGAGAGGCAAAAGGAAGATCATCGGAATGGATGGAGTCGCCAATGAGCAAGACTTCGACAAGTACGGCGACCCGAAGATGGAACATGACGACGACGATGAAGTGCCATACACCACAAGAAGAAGCAGGACCACCCTACCTAAAGGACGTCCATTCAAGAGAAGAACTCCATTTGCGAAAAATAAGGGCAAGAAGATTGTGAAAAGATAGCTAGCTAAGATCGATTGTGTTTAAATTATAGCCTTCATTTCTCGATTGTATCTCGACATATGGAAATGACATTTCTTCTATTCTAGTCCTCATGAATATTTATTTATGTTCATTCTGGTATTTATGTTTATTCTGGTATACCAATTTTTATTTATGTTTATTCTGGTATTGAATTTCTAACTCACAAAAAGTATTGAATTTGTTAATGTTTTTTAAACTCATGAATATTTTAAATTTTCATGGGCACTTTTTGAATTCATGAGTATTTTTTCAAATTTGAAGATATTTTTTCATATTCATAAATGTTTTACAAATTTATATGATATTTTTTCAAATATTTTCAAATAACAAATTTGATGATATTTTCAAATAATAAATTTGATGATATTTTTTCATATTCATAAATATTTTCAAATAACAAATATTATTTTATTTTTTCAAATATTTTCAAATAAAAAATTTGATGATATTTTCATATAACAAATTTGATGATATTTTTTCATATTCATAAATATTATGAAATAACAAATTTGATGATAGTTTTTCAAATATTGTCAAATAACAAATTTGATGATATTTTCAAATAACAAATTTGATGATATTTTTTCATATTCATAAATATTTTCAAATAAGAAATTTGATGATATTTTTCACATTCGTAAATGTTTTCAAATTTGATCGTCATTTTCTCAAAAAATATTAGATGCAACTAAAAATCCAAAAAAATAGTTAGTAATGGCGCACACCTGGGAGGTGCGCCATTGGTATACGCATGTTTATGGCGCACCCCTGAGAGGTGCGCCATTGCTAACCTTCCCCCCGATCTGTATGTACATGTGTGCTCCATCTCCCTAACTCCCTCGCCAGCTACCCCACGCCCCAGCCTCTGCTCCGCCGCTCCCCTGCCCTTCCCACGAACCCTAGCCGCCCCTCCCCTCGATCGCACGCAACCTCCTAGCCGACGCCCGCTCCCCCTCGCCGTCCGCCCGCGCCCGCTCCTCCTCGCCTCCCGCGCCCGCTCCACCGCCGCCGACGACCCCCGCGCCCGCTCCACCGCCACCGTTCGCCCGCGTCGGCTCCCCTCGCCCCGGCGCCGTAGCCGTCCCCGCACACCAAGTCCGGGATCCAGCTTCGGTACGACCTCGATGCCAAGTGGGACGCCTGCCTCGACCTATCTATCCGCCACATCGCCTACTCCTCCCTCGCCGGCGCCTTCGATCAACTGGATGTGCGCCTGCGCCGAGAGGTAGCAGCTGCAGGCGCCGTATGACCACGGCCGGTGCAACAACCCATCTCCGGCGAGCTCACGCCCCTGCACCACCAGAACCAACACGGCGGCAACTTCAACATCAAGTTCTACAGCGGTGGTAAAGTGACGGCCTTTCTTTGCTCCCCTCCATCTTGCAGCACTTCAATTTTCCCCTGGATAGCTTATTTGGTTTGGTTTGGTCTGGGCTGCTCCTATCCATGTAGTCCATAGCAGGTTTCAGTTCAGTGGGACACTCATAGATGGAATAGAGGAAGCATATGACATTGGAAAACAGTTGACTTCATTGGTGCAAAAGTTGTTATTGCTCAAATAAAATCTTCATCAGGATTACAGTTAGCAAGTTTCTCAATCTCCATGCTTTGAATTTTTTCACTTCTACTTTATCACACATCTAGACTTGTTTACATTCAGAATTTGTTTGGGTGGGAGATTCGTTCTGAATGTAGTTCACGCATCACAGTATCCATGTCCATAACTGCTTTTGTTCTGCATTCACTCGTTGCTTTGTTTTGATAAATGGGTTAGAGAATATTAATTATTGATTGGTCAAATAAAATATGAGAACTTGTGAGTTGCTATTAGCAGTGTTCTTTTGGATAAAAAAATATGTAGGAATCATTTAATGCTCGTTGCATAGTATACTAATTAGATTAGCCACTGCTCACTGTCTGCCTATTATGTTATTTTGTTTCCTGAAAAATAAACAAGTTCTCAAGATATGTAACAACAATATAAATACCTGCCTATTGTGCAACAATATAAACACTTTCTACACTAGTTTGTGAATTCTGTAATCAATTGGTCGCCTAAATGTCTGCCTATTGTGCAACAGTTTAGCCACTGCTCACTCTCATCATTAACATCAAATATTGTTCTAGAGGTGCTCCACTTGTCTGTCAACATGGCAATCAACCATTGCTCTGAACCTAAAGGGAACATGGATTACACTCCTAGAGTTATTGGACTTGTTTGTCAAAATACAGACCATCATTTGACACATCCTAGAGTATCAGTACAAGGATCAATGAGATGCCGCACTTGTTTGTCTATGCATTATTTACAGAATTTACAAAAGAAGAATTCACTATCAGATGTTGCACTTGTCTGTCAAAATACAGACTATTGTACTCCTACTTCATAGTACTCCTTGTGTACACAATACTGCATCATTGACAAGAATTTACAGAAGAATGTATTACTGGAGTATCATTTGTCTGTCAAGAAACATCACTAAGAAATGGAGTAGCAAATTGACTATTATTTGATGCATTATGGATTATATTAATAATAAATTTACAATATTCCAAGATAAGATCAACTATGACCGTCACATCATGCATCTCTACAACTATACGAGTACATCATTCACAAGAAACTACAACATCCACATGTTTAATTTCTACAGTATGCAGCATTTGCAAGAGCATTGTACTCCTACTAATTGTGGGTCAGGAATGGTGAGTTCAAACAGGAACCATATTCACATTATCCAGCAGGAAATGAATAATATAAAAAAATTGTCCATGTTAAATGCATATCTGATGTTTTAGCTTATAAAACGGTTCTCATATACAAAAATTGAAGATGTTAAATTAGTATACTATGTGTGTTAAATTTTTCGATTTTTTGGGTGATTTTTGTGTTAGTAGATCTCTTTTTTTTGTCAGTTACTTTGTATGCCTGAATATTAGTTACTAGTTACTAGTTTTGATAGTTTTGTCAGTGTTAGCATATGTTTCAGACTTAATTTCATATTTTCTAGCTATGTCAGCTAGTGTAATTGTAACACCCAAAAAATTTAACCATGATTTATTAATTAAAATTTTGCCATGGTAAATTTATTTTTTATTCTCTGGATTTTCTTTTGATTCAGAACCACTCGTTTGTTCTGAATTGTGGAGTTTTCCCTCCAAAAGGAAAACTTCTCAAAAATGTTGTTGGACTTGTATACCCTCTCAAGAAACATTTCTCCTATCAGTGGAATTATTTCTATAATTATTTTCCTGAGCTTTATTTCTTTTAAAATGATTTTTCATAAGTTTTGGAGCCTCTTTTGCACTATAACCCTTTGATAAATTTATTTAAAAATTCCACCAAAATTTGGGGATGACATGTGAGGTTCCTAAATCACCTTTATGCAAAAAACCCACTGGTGTTCTTTGAAATATTTGAGCAAATCATCCTCTTTTGCTCTCTGGTCAAGTTTGATATTTTCTACTACAACCATATTTTAACTTGTCCTTTTACCCATGATTATTTTTCCTGCTTATAGACCACTCTACCAAACACTTAAGTCCAGAAGATTGGACCCATTGGAGCATTTTTGGTACATGCAATAATGCCCTTTATTTTCTGTCCAGATTTGGTATTCTCAAAATTTTGCACTAACAAGTTTCTGGTTTTGCCAAACTAACCTTGTCACCCTCTTTATCGTCTAAAGAGACTATAATCTGGAGTTTTTGGCCACCCCAAGAGGTGCCTAGATGACCATAGCATTATGTCAATCACCTTGAGTGCATGAACATAATTGGCATGAACCCTAGTTTACATTTTGAACCTGCATGCTTTGCCTAACCAGCATGTCTCATGGCTCTACCATAGTCTATAGCCCCACCCTGCTAAACCTCATGTGGATTAGAGCCCCCTGGTAGGCATTGGCATTTTGTCAAACGCCTTGCGTGCGTGCTCTGGGCGCGCCCAGAGCGTACGTTTTGCACGCGCGCGCACCGAGCCGCCGCGTCTTGTCCCTGACCTTCGCTCGCTCGCAGGGCCACGCCTCGTTCCCGTCCACTTGCCAGAACCCTCCAAGCCACCCTGGCGCCCTACAGCGCCGCCGTCAGAGCCCCCTTAGCGGCACGCTGGTGTCCACAGCAGGCTCGTGCCATGGACGGCGCCGACCGAGCCACAGCCGCGCGCCAGCTGCCAGACCCCGCCAGCCATCGCCACGCGCCCCCTTGGCTACAGAACGACGGTTCGTCGTTCCTTTCCACTGCCGCCGCTGAACCAACCTCGGCCGTCTATAAAAGGAGATCCCGAGCTTGACCAGACCGCCAGGCGACCTCGGGCCACCCCTCTAGTGCTCCCACAGCCAGCAATCGGCGGAGGGAGGCCGTCTTCCACGTCTCCGGCCAGTTCGGCCGCCGCCACGCTCCGGTCCCATTCGTCGCAAGCAGAACCTCCCCAGCACATCCAGTGCCACCATCCTCTTCCCCTCGACCTTGCGGAGCCACCCCACCCCTCAGACCCGATCGGGAGCCATCATAGAACGAGTCCCCAATCCTCCCGAAGCCGCCGTCCGTCACGGAGCTCGCCGCCGGCGACTCCCTTCGTCCCCGCCAGCCTGTCGACCACCGGGAGGACTGCCCTGGACTGGCGGATCCATCCCTGCCCTTGGAATCCCATGGGGAGCCTCCGTTCATCGGCGGCAATCGCCAGAGCTCCGCCTCTGCTCGGCCAGAGGAGAAAGAAGGCGTGGGCGACTGGTCAAACCTGACGAGTGGGCCCGATGGACCCACTGCCAGTGACCCAACGACGGCCCGCGCTGGTTTAAGTGAAGACGTAAACCCAGAAGTACGTCTTCTCTGCTTCAAAAACGTATTACTCCCCAAACCGTTTTCTTTTTGTGATTTTTATTAAAAACATATTTTGACTAAACTTTGACTAGCTGTAAGTTTTTAAATATAAGTCCAATTGATTTGATTCTTTTTCTGTTGTCTCTCAAATTTTGTCTAGTTTATTTTCATATTTATTTTAAAATTTTCCAAACAACTTTTTGTACTGTTTTGAAACTATGTGTTAATTCAAATTTTCGTAAAATAGGATTTTGAAGAATAAGGAAACTTTCAAAAAGTGCACCCCCACTTGCATACTCTTGAAGGCAAGCATTCTGAACCCTGGCATAATATTGTTGTGTCTGGTTTGATACGGTTACAACACCACCTTGACATGGAGCATTTATTATTTTATGTGATGATATGATCATACGCATGAGTGCATAATGAAGATTCTTTGCTGTTGGAAATGGATATGCTTGTGATAGTAATCACCCTCGTATGCCTTTCATGCCTACCGGAAGGAATCTGGGAAAGCCTCTGTCTTGTGTAGACACGAGCTTGTCCCTAGTTCCTCCTCGAGACGGTTTTGTCCGGTATGGCATGGTGAGGTATGATGGGTGGTGATTCTATCTGTTGGTTGAAATATATTTGTTATGCTAATCATGCACGGAATACTTAAACCTCCTGAGTCGGCCGTAGATCGAGTCTTGTTCCAGTAACCTTGTCCCTGCCATAGGTAGGGTACGGTTCAGTAAGTTGTCAACCCATTTCTAGCACACATCGTACAGAGAGGCCATGGTGGAAGATACCGGCTACATCCGATAGGCATGCCACCTGGTCCGGGGGCATGGGTGTTTTTGGTTGGAGCCGAAGGGGTAGCTCCCGTAGTTTGCGCGCGTTATAAATTTTGTGATCCCATGCTAGTCGAGGTTGTAGCCTCCCCACTTAGAGTTTCTCTTAACGGGTGTCGTGGGTGATTCCAGACACCGGTAAGTTAGGCTGGTGTGTGCGGTCAGGTGTGTTTTCAATTAAAAGACCGTAGACGAAATTTGTCCCGATGGACTAAATGAATCCGTTACTCGTGGGTAAAGAGTACACCCTCTGCAGAGATTATATCTATTCGAATAGGCGTGTCCATGGTTAAAGACTATAGTCTGGGATGGGTCAAGTGTCGGTCTTAGTGTCGGTCTTCGGAGGAAAAACTACTAAACCAGAACATTCATCATGACTTGTGACATAAGATGATTATGATTATTATTATTGTGGACAAACCATGTATATTACTTGAATTACTGAGTATCCCTGGGACGGTTCTACCTCCTGGATATTCACTGTGATTATTATTATATAAGCCCTTTATGTGGTGTCGCTCAGGCGCCCGACTGTGGCACGTTTGTTACTTACTTCCTTTATAAGCCCTTTATGTGGTGTCGCTCAGACGCCCGACTGTGGCATGTTTGTTATTATTTTCTTTATAAGCCCTTTATGTGGTGTCGCTCAGACGCCCGACTGTGGCATGCCTGCTATTTAAATTACTTTTAAGCCCTTTATGTGGTGTCGCTTAGACGCCCGACTGTGGCATGCTTGTAATTTAAATTACTTATAAGCCCTTTATGGGGTGTCGCATAGACGCCCGACTGTGGCATGCTTGTTATTTATTTATTTTATAAGCCCTTTATGTGGTCTCGCCCCGACGCCCGACTGAGGCATGCTTTATATTATTACCCTTTTGAGGCGTCGCTTCAGACACCCGATCGGTGCATTTCATTTCTACTCCCTTATTGCATATTCATATTGTACATGAACAACCTGCTTGCGTGCATCATGGATTTTTATTTCGTGACTGACGTCGTGATCATGAAATATTTCAGAGCATGATTATCTTTTTTTATATTGTACATGTGTTCATAATGTTTGCGAGTACATTCAAAGTACTCACTGGCTTGTCCCTGGCTATTGTCATGGCCAGATCTCTTGCATGGAGAGGAGCGTTGCGATGACCGCCCCGGAATGTACGCAATGGTGATAGCAGCCTCGCGAAGATAGGAGTTATCCTGGTCAGCTGTTCCTGTGGGAAATGGAGTCTCATAGACACCGGTGAAACACAAACCGCTTCCGCCATCAGCCACTAGAAACCTTGTGTTGTACTCACAGGCCAGAATGGTCTTGTACTAAATGTTATGTACTTTGCTTGGAATTTCTGTATCAAGTTGGTGCCTCATCAGCTAACAGTAATCCTGGGGCTGGTGAGCACAAGGGCCATTTTCTGGGAAATTGATAACCCGAAAATCCCGTCCTGACAACCTTGGTATCAGAGCTAGACTGACCATTGGCTAATCCTATCTTGGCCAGGTCAATAAACCTAGGTTAACCAACCCACCAGACCTTAACCTTACCCTGGCCAAGCTTCTCGTGTAAGATAGCCACACAGTGACCCCGACACCTTTTGGCAGTCGGTGCCCAACCTATCAGCCTAGCCTGTCAATCACGCGCCAGTGACCGACACCTAAATTGTCTCTTTCGTAAGCGTGCAAAGGAAGACTCTGTCCCCTTTTTCTATAAAAAGGGCACGCTAGCCTCAACCCAGCACAACACAGCCTCTACCCCAAACCAAGCTATAATGCCTGGACCCATTGTTCACAATGAAACCACATCAACCAACCTAGGAGGTTTTGTGACCGTGCTAGCAAACCTCACCCGCCGTGCCTTTGCATTAGAAGAGCCCCTAGAATATGTTGTGTACCAAGGGCCCATGAGCAGTGAGAGTCGTCAATTCTGGGCCACTGTGCACGTCTATGGTAGGGGTCTATCGCCAGAACGCCCCTACAGGTTCACCGGAACGACAACTTCCTTTGAGCCACAAGCCATCCAATTAGCTGCTCGGGAGGCTATAGTTCAACTCCGGCACTTGTCGCCCAGAGTTAATTGTTGCTCGTTCTACTACTACCCCAACGGTGACTGGTATGGTAGGCCACCCCAGGTTGCCAATGGAGATCACAAGACGGATCCTGCATTGTTGCATCTGGTGCGCTATGTAAGTGCACTAGAGGAACTGTTCGATCAAATCACTCTTGATCTGATCGCATCTCATGGAGAACTGGTTCGCCGAGCCTCGGAAAGAGGAGAAGATGAGCCCGATGTCGACAACCCAGTCGTGCTGTTCGGACAAACGATCGAGTCCTTGAGGTTTGCCCCAGCCATCGACCAAAATGCTTTGGTGTCCCTAGAAGTGATTCATCGCCTTTTGGGAACACGCTCCAACGAGATTGTGGCCAACAACCCCCGCGATGGTCATCATCGCTACCCCAACCCTGCAGTTCCTCAACCCCCTCCAGCAAACCATGACGGTGAAGCCCATGGAGAAGCCTCCACAAGGCACTCCCGCTCAGATATAAACGAGGTAGACTAAATCACTCGAGTAGCACCGAGTCTTAGTATGTCCACGCCCTATCATTGTGTGATCTTGTATTGCCATAATTAAATGTGGTCTCCTTGTGCGCCCTTTTTTTATAAGTAGCCATGCATAAGTATGTTGGAGTACGATCGCATTTTTAATTTCGGGCCTAGCTTCCAAAACCCACCCCGACGACTCCCACAGTAATATGTCACTTCTGCGAGATCTGTGTATCTGTAGCATTGACCCCGACCCCATAGAGGAGAACCGACAAACTAGTTGCCCCATACCATGATTTAATAACCGAGCATAGTTGCTATATAAAAGGCCACCTCGTGACCTTGCCAAGCATCCCTCACCTTGTGCACAATCACAACCATTCCTTTGCCATGCCGAGCCCTAGTATTTATCTGAGAACTCCAGATGCCACCCCAGGTAGTTTTGTTAATATATTGTGGGACTTTACCTGCAGTACCATGAGTTCTATCCATCCACCCTTGTACGAGTTGCTCAAATCAGGATCACCCCATCCACCTCGAAATATTGGGCAGTGATGCACATCCCTCCCGCAAACCCAAACCAAGACCCAACGGAAGTCTCCTTCATGGGGAAATCTATGCCGACTCCACAGATGGACGTAGAAGCTACTGCGTATGAAGCGCTTGATCACGTTCGATTCGTGGTGCCCTATGCCAGCGAACGAGGTTATTATTACTTCCCGAGCCGTGCAGCACCCGGAGAAGTAGCATCTTTTCCTAGTAGACGAATTGAGAGAGACCCAGTACTGGCCAACCTTGCCCAGTATGTCATTGCTCAAGAGAGTTTGACCCAGCGGGTAATGGGTTATCTCCAGAGCCTCGCTGATTTAAATCCTCAGATTGCTATCGGCAGACCACTGAGGCCCGACCAGGAGAGACGCATTCATCGACTAGTCAATCCGCTTCCCCCGATAGAAGAAGAGTGTGCCCCAGTACCAGAGACCTTTTCTCAGGACCCTGTCTATTTACCATTTTCATTATAGACGTCACTGCTATGTTTATTGCCCCAACATTTATTTATGTGTCGCAACTTATGCGTTGTGTCCTAAATTTGAGCGATTAATTAAATAATTGGTTTCAAATAATGTGAGTAGTTTTGCTACTGTTAATTTTGATTAACTAAATTCACCCTCATTAAAGTCTGAAGTGAGATTTGTCCCTGAGTTGTTGCAGCATATATCTCTGCACGACATAGATTTTTATTCACGCAATACCACGACAACAGGCCCACAACCCCAACCACTCGACCACGTACACTAATTGCAAATCCACGTGCGCATGTTGCATCTAACTGATTACCTCCCTAACACACCACAGTCTCTGAACGAGAGATTTGTGGGTAATTATTTGGATGCACGTTGCCTACAGCACACTGACAACAGTTAGCACCCAACACCAGCACCTAATCCTCATGATCGCCTCCGTCGCAAAGAGCTAGCACTCGAGCAACAGCATCACGACAATCATCGAGGATCATCGCGCACAAGAGCACGGAGAACCCCAGCAATGCCGCGAACCCTCCGGACACCAGGATCATGCAACAGTACGGCATCACCTCCGCCATTAGAGCCTCGTCTCGAGCTCCTGCAAACAGAAATGGAGGAGAAGGAAGGAGAAGGAGAAGCGAGGCCAGGTGTGAGGAAGAAGAAAGGAGCACCTCGGTCATTTTATAGCTCGAGATCGGTGTACGGTGGGCGAAGTACACCAGCGCCACTCATCGCTCGATCGCCGGTGTTCGGAGGCGAATCCGCGAGCAATGCCGACAGCGCACTCGCCCGCGAGGTGAGTGCACGCTGCACCGGCTGTCACATCCCTAGTCAGTGCTTGCATTAGGACCTAGTTAGAATGTGCATCATGTTTACTTTCTCCAGAAACTTGAAATGGGAATGACAGAAACCCCAGCACCCCTCTTCTAACAACTAGGGTTTAATAAAATCTTTTCCAATGTACCCAAAATGCCCTTCAAAAATGTTCATCATCTTTGCCTTGGACCAGGTCTGTTGACCTGCTGACGTCAGCATGATGTCATGCTGACGCAGTAAATGCTTTTCTAGGATTATTTGATTTAAAACAATTCAGGAAATTCCAGAAAATGCTTTAAACTTCAAAAAATCATATAAATTCAACAGTAGCTCAGATCGAAAAGATTTATATATGAAAATTGATCAGAGAAATCCAATCTTTCCAATGGCACTGGTTTCATGCATGTTTGAGCAAGTTAAACTTGCTGTTCACATCAAAAAATGATAATGCACTTTAATAAATAATAGTCTGGGTATAAATTTGAATCTTTGATTCAAATGGCCTCAAACCTTTATGTTTATAGTTGCATTAGCCCAAAACACATTCAACTTGCCATGACATGAGCATGCATCATATTGTTGCATTTGTTTGTATATTGATGGTATCGTCGGTGTTCTCCGTGGTAGGTCCTGCTCTCGAGGATACAACTGCGTATCCAACAGAAGAGCAGTACCCGACAACCAATCTGTCAGGCAAGCAACCCATTGATCGTTCCGATACAAACCCATCTTCTCGCTCCTGCTCTCTTTTACTGCATTAAGGCAACATCGTGTGAACTGCTACTTGCTGCGGTAGTTGAACCCTATTCCTTTGCATGACCTGTCATTGCCACAGTAAATAGTTGAAACCCACTAGCATGTGTATGAGTTGATTGAGCCATGTGATGTGTGTTCCACCATGCTATTTGTTTATATTGCCTGCTATGCTTAGAGTTCTGTCAGGTCTGGTTCATCTGGGTGATGGATCGGAGTGAAATGATCAGGCTCGTTAAAGAGAGGGAAGTGTGGAACATGTTTGGTGAAGGTATCGATGAAAGGCCATGTAGGAGTACATGGTGGGTTGTTTCATTGGAACCGTCCAAAGGACCTGAGATCTGTATGTGTGGTTCAAGTTACAGCTACTACCATGCATTGGGCCCGAAACCAATGGACCCTCTCGGCTTATTAACTGCCATTGTCCTCTTTCCAGGAGTTGCAACCTGTTTCTGGTGTTTGTAGTATACTGGTGGTCGTGCATAGCGCTGACCCTCGGGGTGGGCTGTGATGCGGCAGGTACGTGGCCGGGTGTACCGATCGCCCGTTTCTTGACTCGGGGACCCTGTACACATCATTTGGGGCCGTGAGTGACACCCCGGCCGGATCTCCCCACGGATGGAACCCAAATAGGCGATAAACCTGGACTATGGACTTGCGTGGTTAGTCAGGTCGTGGCCGACACCCTCGCTGGGCTTCCGCTTGAAGGTTGCCGAGTACATGTCAAGTAAACGGCGATAAGTGGTGGAAGCGTGTGTGAAGAAGTACACCCCTGCATGGTTACCAATCTATTCGAATAGCAGTTGTTCGGGTACAGACCACTTGGTTGCTTATATAGTTCATAGACAAGTTGAGGGATAGTACTAAAAGCCTCAAGACAAGTGTGAGTGCCGTGGATGGCCCTTCCGTAGGATGACAAAAGAGGATCCACGGTGGTGTATTGTTGTGGGTAATTATTCGGATGCACGTTGCCTACAGCACACTGACAACAGTTAGCACCCAACACCAGCACCTAATCCTCATGATCGCCACCGTCGCGAAGAGCTAGCACTCGACCAGTAGCATCACGACGATCATCTAGGATCATCGCGCACAAGAGCGCGGAGAACCCCAGCAATGCCGCCAACCCTCCGGACACCAGGATCATGCACCAGTACGGCATCACCTCCGCCATTAGAGCCTTGTCCCGAGCTCCTGCAAACAGAAATGGAGGAGAAGGAAGGAGAAGGAGAAGCGAGGCCAGGTGTCAGGAAGAAGAAAGGAGCACCTCGGTCATTTTATAGCTCGAGATCGGTGTACGGTGGGCGAAGTACACCGGCGCCACTCGTCGCTCGATCGCCGGTGTTCGGAGGCGAATCCGCGAGCAGTGCCGATAGCGCACTGGCCCACGAGGTGAGTGCACACTGCACCGGCTATCACATCCCTAGTCAGTGCTTGCATTAGGACCTAGTTAGAATGTGCATCATGTTTACTTTCTCTAGAAACTTGAAATACAGAAACCCCAGCACCCCTCTTCTAACAACTAGGGTTTAATAAAATCTTTTCCAATGTACCCAAAATACCCTTAAAAATGTTCATCATCTTTGCCTTGGTCTTAAACCTCTCACAAAAATGGTGCACAATTTTCTAGGACATCCAAAGGACTCTGAATTAATTCATATTGTATTTGCATCTGGGAATTTAAATGCTATAAAAAAATTAGGTGCCCAAACAATCATAAACTAAAATGTTCCATGCCGTTCATATTATATACAGTGGGCATGACTAGTTTTATGATTTATAGAAATGCTCTAGCATTTTTATTAATTCAACAAAGTTGAAAAAAACAAAACAGAAAGAAAATAGAAAAGGAGAGAGAGAGAGAGGGCACAGCCCACTTACCTCGGCCACTTATCTGGCCTGGCCCAGCACGGCCCAGCCCACTGGCGCCCGCCAATCGTCCTCCTCCTCTCGCGAGGAGGACAGGGCGTGTGCCCGCGGCGTGCACGCACGCATCCGGTCACCTCCTGCCGGGCTGCCTGCGTCCCTGACGCCCTGGACGCCTCCATGCGTTGCCATGCAGCCCCTGGCCTCTCTCTCACTCTCCCGCGTGCCCTTCCCCTCCTCTATCCCTCTCTGCCGAGCTCCACCGAGCGAGCTCGTTGCCGCCGTTCGCTGCCACCACGTCCTAAGCCACGTCCTCGCCTCCCTGACGCACCCATCTGCTTCGCCACGTCGCCCTGAAGCTCTCCACCAACGGACATGATGCCGGAAGCCCCGTAGCGCCGTCCTCGCCGTTGTCTTCAACCTCCAGCACCGGAGATCGCCACCGCCCGTACGTCGCCGTCCGGCCTTCTCCAAGCCCGCGTGGGCACCCTCTTCAACTACTGTGAGCTCACACGTGGGACCCACCTCTCCCCGAGCTCGATTACGCCTTGTAGCCGCCGCCCCCCTTGCTGACCGAATCCCACCGCCGCCGGCCAACTCGCCGCCATGGCGACAGGCGCTATGCCTCGCAGCCGAGCACGCCACTAGGCTCAGTAGCTCGCCAGCAAGCCAGTGCCACCTCTAGCTCTTCCTCCCGTGCACCACAACACCGTTCCGGCCAACCCCATGCGAGCGCCGCCGCGGATGTGCTCGTCGCCGTCAGCTCCGGCGACTACCCGACCAGCCAGTGACACCGTTGGATGTGGTGCATCCCGAGGACCACATAGAACCCACCCGCGCAACAAATGGTCGCAGGAACAGAGATTCCGGCGTGCCTCCGCCGGGCGAAATGGTCACCGCCGGCCAAACTCCGGTGGGCTGACGTGGCCACTTAGTTAGGGGCTAATGAATATTAGTTAACTACCACAGCCACTGACAGTGGGCCCCTTTGTGTGGTCAAACCCAGTCAGCTCTAGATATGACCGGGATTAGCCCCCGTGACACTGACACGCGGGACCCACCAGTCAGGTTTGACCTGGACCAGGTCTGTTGACCTGCTGACGTCAACATGATGTCATGCTGATGCAGTAAATGCTTTTCTGGGATTATTTGATTTAAAAAAATTCAGGAAATTCCAGAAAATGCTTTAAACTTCAAAAAATCTTATAAATTCAACAGTACCTCAGATGGAAAAGATTTATATATGAAAATTGATCAGAGAAATCCAATCTTTCCAATGGCATTGGTTTCATGCATGTTTGAGCAAGCTAACCTTGCTGTTCACATCAAAACATGATAATGCACTTTAATAAATAATAGTTTGGGTATAAATTTGAATCTTTGATTCAAATGGCCTCAAACCTTTATATTTATAGTTGCATTAGCCCAAAACACATTCAACTTGCCATGACATGAGCATGCATCATATTGTTGCATTTGTTTGTATATTGATGGTATCATCGGTGTTCTCCGTGGTAGGTCCTGCTCCCGAGGATACAACTGCGTATCCAACTGAAGAGCAGTACCCGACAACCAATCTGTCAGGCAAGCAACCCATTGATCATTCCAATACAAACCCTTCTTCTCGCTCCTGCTCTCTTTTACTGCATTAAGGCAACAGCGTGTGAACTGCTACTTGTTGCGGTAGTTAAACCCTATTCCTTTGCATGACCTATCATTGCCACAGTAAATAGTTGAAACCCAGTAGCATGTGTAGGAGTTGATTGAGCCATGTGATGTGTGTTCCACCATGCTATTTGTTTATGTTGCCTGCTATGCTTAGAGTTGTGTCAGGTCTGGTTCATCTGGGTGATGGATCAGATTGAACTGATCAGGCTCGTTAAAGAGAGGGAAGTGTAGAACATGTTTGGTAAAGGTATCGATGAAAGGCCATGTAGGAGTACATGGTGGGTTGTTTCATTGGAACCGTCCATAGGACCTAGATCTGTATGTGTGGTTCAAGTTACAGCTACTACCATGCATTGGGCCCGAAACCAATGGACCCTCTCGGCTTATTAACTGCCATTGTCCTCTGTCCAGGAGTTGCAACTAGTTTCGTGTGTTTGTAGTATACTGGTGGTCGTGCATAGCGTTGACCCTCGGGGTGGGCTGTGATGCGGCAGGTACGTGGCCGGGTGTACCGATCGCCCGTTTGGTGACTCGGGAACCCTGTACACATCGTTTGGGGCCATGAGCGACACCCCGGCCGGATCTCCCCATGGATGGAACCCAAATAGGCGATAAACCTGGACTATGGACTTGCGTGGTTAGTCAGGTCGTGTCCGACACCCTCGTTGGGCTTCCGCTTGAAGGTTGCCGAGTACATGTCAAGTAAACGGCGACAAGTGGTGGAAGCGTGTGTGAAGAAGTACACCCCTGCATGGTTACCAATCTATTCGAATAGCCGTTGTTTGGGTACAGACCACTTGGTTGCTTATACAGTTCATAGACAAGTTGAGGGATACTACTAAAAGCCTCAAGACAAGTGTGAGTGCCGTGGATGGCCCTTCCGTAGGATGACGGAAGAGGATCCACGGTGGTGTATTGTTGTGGTGAGTAGAGGACTCGTGTACGTAGTCTTATCTTGCAATCTGCTGAGAGTTGTAGTATTGGTTAGAAAAGAGTCAAAGGTGGCTTGCTGCTATGAACTCCACTACCCTTGTTGATAATGATGCATGTATGATAGGTTTTGTTGTAAGTCTTGCTGAGTACCTTTGTACTCATGTTTGCTTAATTACTGTTGCAGAGGAGAACCCTGCCCCTTCTGATGGGTTTTACATAGACGTTGACGTCGACGAGTAGCTTGCTACCCAGACGGAGATCCTGGGCTTGTGAAGGGGCTTGTAGACAGTCAGGCTACACCAAGCCTGTTTTATTTCCAAGTTGTCTGTACTCAGACATGTTAGCTTCCGCTTGTGCTTGTATGCTTGTATGACTTGAGTGTTGGGTCATGTGACCCCTACCTGTATGGATATGTTATGTATGGCTCTTCGGAGCCTCTTAAATAAAGAACTTTGAGTCATAGAGTTCTGTTGTGATGCAAAGTTGTATTTGCACATATTGAGCATATTGTGTGTATGTTTGAAATGCTTGGTATGTGTGGGATCTGACACCTAGTTGTTTACCTTTGGTAGCCTATCTTATAGGGAAATGCCTCCTAGTGCTTCCACTGAGCCTTGATAGCTTGCTACTGCTCCGGAACACGTAGGCTGGCCGGCATGTGTCCTTCTTCGTTCCTGTGTCTGTCCCTTAGGGGAAATGTCACGCGTTGTTCCTTTAAGTCCATGTAGCTTGCTACAACTTGGGTTCATACGTTGATCACCGACACGTTTGTTGCTGGGTCATGGATGCCCGTCTCTGTAATTTAGTGCCACTTTTGGTTTATAACTAGCCATGTCGGCCCGGGTTCTCTGTCATATGGATGCTAGCGACACTATCATATACGTGTGCCAAAATGCGCAAACGGTGTCAGGCAAGGTAAGGTGGCACCCGTGGGGGTACCGTGCGTGAGGCTGCAAAGTGATATGATGTGTTACAAGCCAGATCGGTGTGACTTAGGATCGGGGTCCTGACACCGGCAGCTAGCACGCCGCGCACTACCGTAGTACGACCTAGATGCTCTATGTGCTAGACGTCGCCGGTGGAGAAAGCGCGAGAAAGAGCGCGAGAGAGAGGAAGAAGAGAGAGCCAGAGGTAGAAGAAGAGACTGACAGTGGACCCTGGGTCCACGTGTCAGCCAGAGAGAGCACTGTGCTCTCGGGTGCGACCAGCGTATTTTAGGAATTTATAAATTTTATTCTAAATTCACTGTAACCAAAACTAGAAGTATCTCGTTTTTCCCCAGCCGTAGATTTGTCCGTGCAGCGCCAGTATGGCACACTGTAGTTTTACACCACTTATTGCCCACTCACTTTAGCCACATTTTACTGCATGAGTAGGATGGTTATTTTTGCGATATTACTTCGTGATAGTAGGAGTAATTCTTTTCATAACAGCCTTTAGCAAATCTCGAGGACAAGATTTTTCTTAAGGGGGGTAGTGTTGTAACACCCCAAAAATTTAACCATGATTTATTAATTAAAATTTTGCCATGGTAAATTTAATTTTTATTCTCTGGATTTTCTTTTGATTTAGAACCACTCTTTTCTTCTGAATTGTGGAGTTTTCCCTCCAAAAGGAAAACTTCTCAAAAATGTTGTTGGACTTGTATACCCTCTCAAGAAACATTTCTCCTATCAGTGGAATTATTTCTATAATTATTTTCCTGAGCTTTATTTCTTTTAAAATGATTTTTCATAAGTTTTGGAGCCTCTATTGCACTATAACCCTTCGATAAATTTATTTATAAATTCCACAAAAATTTGGGGATGACATGTGAGGTCCCTAAATCACCTTTATGCAAGAACCCACTAGTGTTCTTGGAAAATGTTGAGCAAATCATTCGCTTTTGCTCTCTGGTCAAGTTTGATATTTTCTACTGCAGCCATATTTTAACTTGCCCTTTTACCCATGATTCTTTTTCCTGCTTATAGACCACTCTACCAAAACCTTAAGTCCAGAAGTATGGACCCATTGGAGCATTTTTGGTTCATGCAATAATGCCCTTTATTTTTCTGTCCAGATTTGGTTTTCTCAAAATTTTGCACTAACAAGTTTCTGGTTTTGCCAAACTAACCTTGCCACCCTCTTTATCGTCTAAAGAGACTATGATCTGGAGTTTTTGGCCACCCCATGAGGTGCCTAGATGACCATAGCATTCAGTCAAACACCTTGAGTGCATGAACAGAATTGGCATGAACCCTAGTTTACATTTTGAACCTGCTTACTTTGCCTAACATGCACGTCTCATGGCTTTACCTTAGTCTATAGCCCCACCCTGCTAAACCTCATGTGGATTAGAGCCCCCTGGCAGGCATTGGCATTTTGTCGAACGCCTGGCGTGCATGCTCTGGGCGCGCCCAGAGCGCACGTTTTGCACGCGCGCGCACCGAGCCGCTGCGTCTTGCCCCTGGCCTTCGCTCGCCCGCAGGGCCACACCTCGTTCCCGTCCACTCGCTAGAACCCTCCAAGCCACCCTGGCGCCCTACAGCGCCGCCGTTAGAGCCCCCTTGGCAGCACGCCCGCATCCACTGCAGACTCCTACGATGGATGGCGCCGGCCGAGCCACAGCCGCGCGCCAGCTGCCCCTGGAACAACCCGAGCTTATCCCCCTGCCCTGCCAGACCCCGCCAGCCATCGCCACGCGCCCCCTGGCTACAGAACGGCGGTTCGCCTATCCTATCCACTGCCGCCGCCGAACCAACCTCGACCGTCTATAAGAGGAGATTCCGAGCTTGACCAGACCGCCAGGCGACCTCGGGCCACCCCTCTAGTGCTCCCACAGCCAGCAATCGGCGGAGGGAGGCCGTCTTCCATGTCTCCGGCCAGTTCGGCCGCCGCCACGCTCCGGTCCCGTTCGTCGCAAGCAGAGCCTCCCCAGCACATCCAATGCCACCATCCTCTTCCCCTCGACCTTGCGGAGCCACCCCACCCCTCAAACCCGATCGGGAGCCATCATAGAACGAGTCCCCAATCCTCCCGAAGCCGCCGTCCGTCACGGAGCTCACCGCCGGCGACTCCCTTCATCCCCGCCAGCCTGTCGACCATCGGGAGTACCGCCCTGGACTGGCGGATCCATCCCTACCCTCTGAATCCCGTGGGGAGACGCCGTTCGTCGGCGGCAATCGCCGGAGTTCCGCCTCTGCTCGGCCAGAGGAGAAATAAGGCGCGGGCGACTGGTCAAACCTGACTAGTGGGCCCGATGGACCCACTGTTAGTGACCCAGCGACGGCCCGCGCTGGTTTAAGTGAAGTCATAAACCCAAAATTATGTCTTCTCTTCCTTGAAAACGTATGACTCCCCGAACCGTTTTCTTTTTCTGATTTTTATTTAAAACCGATTTTGACTAAACTTTGACTAGGTGTAACTTTCTAAATATAAGTCCAATTGATTTGATTCTTTTTCTATTGTCTCTCAAATTTTGTCTAGTTTATTTTCATATTTATTTGAAAATTTTCCAAACAACTTTTTTGTACTGTTTTGAAACTATGTGTTAATTCAAATTTTCGTTAAATAGGATTTTGAAGAAGAAGGCAACTTTCAAAAAGTGCACCCCCACTCGCATACTCTTGAAGGCAAGCATTCTGAACCCTGGCATAATATTGTTGTCTGTGGTTTGATATGGTTACAAAACCACCTTGACATGGAGCATTTATTATTTTATGTGATGATATGATCATACGCATGAGTGTATAATGAAGATTCTTTGCTGTTGGAAATGGATATGCTTGTGATAGTAATCACCCTGGTATGCCTTTCATGCCTACCGAAAGGAATCCGGGAAAGCCTCTGTCTTATGTAAACACGAGCTTGTCCCTAGTTCCTTGTCGAGACGGTTGTGTCCGGTATAGCATGGTGAGGTATGATGGGTGGTGATTGTGTCTATTGGTTGAAATATATTTGTTATGCTAATCATGCAGGGAATACTTAAACCTCCTGAGTCGGCCGTAGATCGAGTCTTGTTCTAGTAACCCCCATACTTGTTTCGTACTACCACTTGTCCCTGCCATAGGTAGGGTACGGTTCAGTAAGTTGTCAACCCCTTTCTAGCACACACCGTACAGAGAGGCCATGGTGGAAGATATCGGCTGCATCCGGAGGCATGCCACCTAGTCCGGGGGCACGGGTGTTTTCGGTTGGAGCCGAAGGGGTAGCTCCCCTAGTTTTTGCGCGTTATAAATTTTGTGATCCCATGCTAGTCGAGGTTGTAGCCTCCCCACTTAGAGTTTCGCTTAACGGGTGTCGTGGGTGATTCCAGACACCGGTATGTTAGGTTGGTGTGTGTGGTCAGGTGTGTTTTTAATTAAAAGATCGTAGACAGAATTAGTCCTGATGGACTAAAGGAATCCCTTACTCATGGGTAAAGAGTACACCCTCTGCAGAGATTATATCTATTCGAATAACCATGTCCATGGTTAAAGACTACAGTCTGGGATGGGCCAAGTGTCGGTCTTAGTGTCGGTCTTCGGAGGAAAAACTGCTAAACCTGAACATTGATCATGACTTGTGACATAAGATGATTATGATTATTATTATTGTGGACTAACGATGTATATTACTTGAATTACTGAGTATCCCTGGGACGGCTCTACCTCCTGGATATTCACTGTGATTATTCATATATAAGCCCTTTATGTGGTGTCGCTCAGACGCCCGACTGTGGCACGTTTGTAAATTACTTCCTTTATAAGCCCTTTATGTGGTGTCGCTCAGACGCCTGACTGTGGCATGTTTGTTATTATTTTCTTTATAAGCCCTTTATGTGGTGTCGCTCAGACGTCCGACTGTGGCATGCCTGCTATTTAAATTACTTTTAAGCCCTTTATGTGGTGTCGCTCAGACGCCCGACTATGGCATGCTTGTTATTTAAATTACTTATAAGCCCTTTATGTGGTGTTGCACAGACGCCCGACTCTGGCATGCTTGTTATTTATTTACTTTATAAACCCTTTATGTGGTGTCGCTCAGACGCCCGACTGAGGCATGCTTTATATTATTACCCTTTTGAGGCGTCGCTTCAGACACCCGACTGGTGCATTTCATTTCTACTCCCTTATTGCATATTCATATTGTATATGAACAACCTGCTTCCGTGCATCATGGATTTTTATTTCGTGACTAACGTCGTGATCATGAAATATTTCAGAGCATTATTAGCTTTTGTTATATTGTACCTGTGTTCATAATGTTTGCGAGTGCATTCAAAGAACTCACTGGCGTGTCCCTGGCTATTGTCTTGGCCAGATCTATTGCATGGAGAGGAGCATTGCGATGACCGCCCCGGAACCTACGCAATGGTGATATCACCCTCGCGAAGATAGGAGTTATCCTGGTCTGCTGTTCCTGTGGTAAATGGAGTCCCATAGACACCGATGAAACACAAAACGCTTCCGCCATCAGCCACTAGAAACCTTGTGTTGTACTCACAGGCAAGAATGGTCTTGTACTACATGTTATGTACTTTGCTTGGAATTTCTGTATCAAGTTGGTGCCTCATCAGCTAACAGTAATCCTGGGGCTGGTGAGCACAAGGGCCATTTTCTAGGAAATTGATAACCCGAAAATCCGGTCCTGACAGTAATTGCTTTATTCTGCTACATATGTCAGTGTGAATGGTAATATGTGATACCTTTCTTTTCAATGCTATCTATGTGAGGATGTGAACAATAGAGTTTCTGGATGCATTCTAGAGAGATTGTAGAAAAAGGATTTTGCTGGCAACCTTTGGGCATATAAAGTTGGGCTGAATGGGAGGGGAGCTTTGTAGGTAGCATATATACATATGGTCTGTGGCCTTTTCATCCATCATTTACACCGTGAATCCAACATTGTGGTGCTGCTTTGTTTCTCTGGAGTGCCACTTTATCTTTTGTCAAATGAAAATATAGGATGTAGCTTACCACATCTGCCATATCACTTCGTTACCCCTTTCTCCTGAAATGTTTATTAATTTCCGTTTCGGTTGAGATAGGGACACTCCTTGGTAAAGAAAATTAGCAAAAGTCATGCCCAATTTTCTTGACCTAGAAGGTGCCCGATTCTCAACCGAAACAAAAATTAATAAGCATGTATCTTGACATCAACCAACTTTCTGGACACATCCCTCGACAACAAGGTTATCTTGAGAACTTAGAGGAGTTGTGGCTTTGGAAAGAGGGCTTGGAAAGCTACTCCTACTAGCTAGATGGAGATTTGTGCTCTACTGTGGCACACACTATTTATTTGGTCAACTTAGAAATCTTGTTCCTTGACAATAACCAACTTTTTGACCAGCTCGGAAAGCCAGGAGCGCGAGGTTTAAGAACTCAACGCACAAGTGGCGCGGATTCCGGAGATAGTCGAAGAGCAAGTGCGAGACCAACTGGGAGTGACGATCACCGCCATTGTGCCTACCTTGATTGAGGGGTTGTAGGCGTGGATTGCGGGTGGCCAACAGGGGCCGCCTCCGAATCCCAGCTTCACGGGCAGCAACTCGCACAACGCGCCGGCGGTGCCATTGGTGTCTCCGGCGCAGGCGACATTGGTGTCTCCGGCGTCGGCGCCGGTATTGGAGCTTAATGCACCCGGGTGTGGGAAGAATATGCCGGCCGGCCCCTCGGCATCAAGCGGCCCCTCCTTCACTTGCACGCCCGCCGTTGGTGGTGCCTCAACATTAGCCGAGCTCGGCGCCATCATGGTAACTAATTAAGCCTCTCTCGGACGATGACTTCATCTCCTTGCCTTTGACTGGGCATCCCTGACGCCCTACATGTTTTCGCAGGGTGCCGCCGACGTTCCATGCACTCTCCTGCACTTCGTGGATGGCAAGTTGATCGATGTCGCCAAGGCCAGAATCGTTCCACCAGGCAGCTGCGTGTTCCACGGTAATGCGATGCCACCCACCGTGTATAGGGTTCAACTGGTTCAGGTGCTGCGGGGCTTCGACGACTTGTTACCTTCGTATCGACCCCCTGGGGCCGACGAAGATGATGCGATGACCCTCAGCGCCTGCATAAGCTGGCCCATGCTTTGGCCGAAGAGCTAGATTCGTTGGGGCGCGGGACACCACCCCACAAACAACACCGCCTGTCGTGCTGGCGCCAAGCCATGGCAAGACCGCTGCAATGCTACCGCCGTCAGCTGATCCGGACATTCATATGGCACAGGATCCGAACGACGACGACGGTACATTTACCAACGTTGATAAGTACTTCAACGAACATGGATACGATGAAAAATTCTTGGGGCCTCCTTCTCAAGAACCCAACCCTGCAAAAGACGATCGCGATCAAGCTGGTACCGGGGAGAAACCCAATTGCAACAGGAGTCGTCTGGCGTTCAGTTCTCAGGAGACGCCTCCAGCTGCCGCCTTCACCATGCCTCAGATAGCCGAGGTGCGAAATATTATCAGCCCCAACACACTCAAGAAGGTGGTCTCTGAGCAGAACTCGATCCCATTACAATAGAAGAAGCAGAAGGGACGGAAAAGGAAGAATAACAAGGGTGCGAGCCAGCCGGCACCGAGTATGATCCGTGCTCAGGACGGGCCACCTTCACCTAAGGATATCTCGAGGAGGGTGCATGTGGTGGGTAGGCCTATACTACCGACTAATCTGCTCAATGCTGCAACCGATGCTATGCGGAGTCTGCATGACAGTGTTCTTTCTTTGGAGAAGCGGCGTCTCTCCGAGAATGATTTGGCATACCCGGTTTTCGTGGCCAAGATGCCATAGCGAAAGGGCTTTGTGGATATCGCCATCGTGGGTATGATCGTCCTGCGGTTTGATGACATCTTTGCTATGTTTAACCTTCATCCGCTACACTACACCTTCGTTCGGCTATTTTCACTGAGTATGGAGATGCGGATCATTAGAGACAAGACCCCGGACATCGTGAGAGTCGACCCCTTCTACATGCGTGCCAAGATCTTGGGAAGCGCTGGGGACCGGCAAGTCGTGAGTTCATACCTCGAAGGCAGTCATTCTGTCGAACGTAGATAAGGATAACTTCCTCGTGCCTTACTTTTCTGAGTAAGTCATCCCCTCACCGCCCCGTAACATATGATTTCTTAGATTTCGATCGTTCTTTTTTTTCTAACATTCCGTGTTTTGTGCAGTGACACACATTGCACACTCATCCTCTTAAGCTCGAAATATTCCATGGCCACGTATTTCGACTCTGACCATCAGTCAAAGAAATACTACTCAAATGTGAAGAAAGTTCTTGATGAAGTTCTCCCCGGCTACGCCAAATCTGGAGGCACCTTCAAGAGGCCATTTTTTAGGTACGGCCGGCACGTGTTCACACACGTAACGACGTTCCCCTGTGTCAAGCAGCCGCCTGTCGGTCAGAAGGATGCCTACTATGCCCTCTATCACATGCAGACGATCGTACAGAACCATCGTCACCTTCTGCTACCAAATAGTCTTAAAGCATGGGCCGCACGCTTGTCGGAAATCCAGGACGCGGAGCTCAGACGAGAATTCTTTCGCATCCAGTCAGAGTTTTCGGAAATCATCCATCAAGATGTCCTTCGTACCTCGGGGCAGTTCTACCTCAAATATCAACCATCCAACAGTGAAATAGAAACAACACTACAAATGCAGGGTGACAACGAAAGACGGCCGCTTCATCCACGTTTCGGTCCCTGAGTCGAGTCGAAAGTAGTAGTGATGCTATTTAGTTGTGAAATATCGGTTAGCTCATGTTGTAATTAAACTTTTTAATGAACTTGTATGTCTCTTTGGTTTGGACAGTCGTTCAACTTTTATGTAATCGATGCTATTTATTAGTAGGACCATGAATCGTGCTATATATTAATGAATGTGTTGATGATTTTCTCTTCCGATCCTTTTGTTGCATACTTATATATTGCTTATGTATTGTTTTGTCTAGTGCATTGAGATGCCGTCGTATGTCGTGTACAAGGTTAAGGTTCCCGGAGTCTACGACAACTTAGAGGAGTGTCGGAGACAGGTTCACCATTTTAGTGGTAACAGTTACAAAGGGTACACCACTAGGGCAGAGGCAGAAACTAGATACGCGCGCTATCTAGCGGGATAGAGGAGGAAGCGGAGGAGGAACCATATGAAGACCAGTTTCATCGCGATGATGCTCATCGTGACTGCAACTCTCTTCTATGTGATGATGGTAGTTTAGATATCGACTTGTAATGTGAATACAAACTCGCTACTCGCGGTCTCGAGACTTGTAATGTTCTAACTTTGTTCGGTATTTTGAATTCGTTGACTAATATGATGAATTGTATTCGGAGAATAATCTTCTATTGTATTCGATAAATCTACTGTTTATATGTTGTGCTATTTATATTTTGTGTTGTAATGTATTTTGTAACCTGTGCAAATATCAGAATAGCAATAAAAAGAATCCTAATATTCATAGTAGTGGCGCACCTCTCTGCACTTTAGTGGCGCACTGCAACAAACACACTAGTGGCGCACCCCTGAGAGGTGCGCCATTAGTAACCTAGAGCACAAGGTATATATGGCCCCCTGGGAGGCATACTAATGGCGCATCTGGGCACATACTAATGGTGCACTGCCTGGTGCGCCACTACTGTTTGGTATACTAATGGCGCACCTGGTAGTGCGCCATTAGTAATTGTTACTAATGGCGTGGTAGTAGTGGCGCACCTGTACTGCGCCATTAATTGCCAAAATAGGTGCTCCACTAATGAGCCTTTTCCTAGTAGTGATCTCACCCTGCCTCTCATGTTCGCCTTGTTTTACCTGCATTATCAGATGATCATTTGCTGCATATCATGTCTGATATTGGGGTGGCTGCTAAACCAGGGATGGGCTCTCCTTCTCACCTTCTTTCTGTCATTATGGCCAATGAGGCAGCTCAGGCTGCTATTGCTAAGGCCTTGGAGGCCGCGAGTGTTGCTGGCCCTGTTGGGGTTCAGGGCCAGTCCGGGGGGGGATGGTGCGACAAATGGTTGTGGCCAGTCGCCTGCTCCCCCCGCCCATGTTAAGATCGGTTGCTCCAAGCGCTCTAAGCCTCGTGTGGCCCCATGCAGATCGAGTCTGCGTATTAAAAACCATTCCTTCAAATGAGAGCTCTCTTCTAGAATATCCGTGGTTTCGGTGCTAGGGGGCGCCGAGACCAGATTCATGACTTGGTTTGTGGTGAACATATTGACATTTTAGGGTTGGTTGAAACGTTTGAGGAATCCTTTTCCCCTTCTGAACTTTCTCCGCTGGCTGGGATGGATAGGTTTGACTAGCACTTTCTCCCTGCTTCGGTTCATTCTTGGGGCATCTTGATTGGGTCCAAACGAGACGTGTTTGACTTCATTGCTTTTGATCATGGCATCTTTTGGGCTAGTTGTGTGGTTCATCATCGTCAGCTGAACACTTTGTGAGAATTTATGGTGGTATACGGCCCCGCGGATCACTCGCTTGCACCTCTTTTCTTGGATGAACATTCGATTAAGATTGTAGCCAGTAATATTCCTCTTTTAATTGGGGGTGATTTCAATTTGTTACGCTAACCGGCCGACAAGAACAGTCCTATTTTCTCTTGGCCTCTTGCCAATGCGTTTAATGATTTCATTAGTAATTGTGTGCTTCGTGAGCTCCCTAGGATTCCCCGCGCGTTGCAGTGGGACTTTCTACATTTTATATGCAGCTTTGAAAAAAAAGCACACATACTATGAATGAAAAATGAAATAAGACATCAATTAAAGATCCAATTTGGATTTTATGTTTACATTTCAAATTTTGAATAATGCGTTGTTTACAAACATACAAAGACTTATTCACAAAAAAAAATTTACATACAGCCATACAAAGATTTAGCAGTAACATGCAAGCATTCATTCAAGAATGGAGTCTTCATAATTTGGTTACCACTCCATCAAGATAATCAATGGGTGAGCGGAGGTTGCAAGATCTTCTGGTCGAACTGAGGTGCGATGTTGAGGTCACGTGTGATTGGACAACAGGAAACTTTTATGCATGAATTATATATCAATGATGTCTCATAGGTCTAGGAAGACATTCTGCAACGTACGATAATTGCTTGACAATCTAATGCAATCTTTTTTCTATGTTTAATATTATCCATATCTATTGATGATTAATTTATTTGTATAACAAAGATTTCCTACTGTTCCATTCAAACTGAATTATGAAACTCCAACCCTCCTTGTACTAAACCATCTTGTTCTAGTATAAGACATGAGATAGATCACACAATTTACAACAATCCAGTAAACGAACTTATAAACATGGATCCCCGGGAAGTTGGGATGGCAATAATATGAACGTTCATTCATCTTTGAGCCTAACTACCAAAGGCATGTACAAAAATAATAAACAAATCATGTGGGAACCAATAAAAATGGATCCTTGGGAAGTTTGTATGTCAAATAATCTGAACGTTCATTCATCTAGAACATCACGTACAGAATGTATGGCAAAAATAATAAACAAATTATGTGGGATAAACTCAGTCTAATAAAGTAGCAAGATAGTAGGAGGATTAGGATGGAACCATGGAGCAAATAGAGGATTAGGATGGAATCAAGCGTCATGAGATACATGAATATTTCACCTTGTCCAACGCGTTGGTGGTGTCATGGGGGCGGCAGCAGGCAAGATACAGTCAACGGCGATGGTCTTGAAATTCGTCACCTGCACGTGGATTTACACGTACCAATTGTATTATCATAGATCGGTCTACACACCACTTTGGATTCTCATGAACACAATGTGTATGTTAACTACATCACACGCGCTCAATCACCAAATTCAAATGAAATACCAAGAGGGGGAGGAAGAAAACAATGAACCCATTCATATATATAGTTGATTGATCCAGCAAGATAGAATGGAATAATCTCAGTGCCCCTACAACTTACCTGTCGATGCCGATGAGCCGATTAACCCAGGTGAGCTAGCAACAAAAGAACATATTTCTGCAACCGTGAGGAGAGAATTCAGAGTAGATGGCCTCGACCTCGCGCTTGTGGAAGCAGCGGTCGCAGCCGCACGTGGCATGGAGGAGCGCCTCAGCAGTGCCCGGCCTCGACCTCGTGCTCGTGGAAGGTGTGGTCGCAGCCGCATGTGGCGTGGACCGGGGAGGAGCGCCTTGGCAGTTCCCTTTAGGGGCCAACGCCATGAACTCACGGCAGCTGTAATAATCAACATACATATTGATGCCAAACGCCATGGTAGTGCAGCACCTTGCCGTCCTGTCGAGGAATAACAATATTCTAGCAGTGGTGGAGGCTATAGTAATAGAGCATATCGGTTGATTAAAAGGAGGAACAAATCTTTCTGTTACGATCCTCTCCTTAAAAGGAGGAACAACTATTTGTTACTTTTCCATCTTTTTTCGGTGGAAGATGAAGACGAAGTAGATCGGTTGCTGGAGATTAAGATAGCCAAGTAATTACTTGGTGGGTCGTGCAAGGAATTGAGGAGAGGATGTAAGCGGAGATTGAGAAGATGCCCGGATATTGGGGAAAGCCGAAGGGAGAGCGACTCTTTGGTTACAGAGGCCTCTTCGGTTTACAGACAAAAAAAATCATTTTTATATTTTTTTTGTAGAAAATGTGACGTGGTGAGATGCATGATCAACATAATTAAGAGTAACTGATGATGTGGCAAAGGTGCTGAGGTGGATAGGTTGCATGTTAAAAGAAATAAGATAGTGGGGATGAACTATTTAGTTATTATAGATGCGACAAAGACAAATATGGTTATAAACTCTAATGGGTGGGTCCCACACCCAACTTAACGGTCATTTTCGTCTGTATTCACTTTTAGTGCCACGTGGACATGACCATCGGGCCCAACATGTTAGAACCCGTTTGATTTGTCCCAAATAGGTCATTTGAGTTTATTTAAAAAATAGCAAGAAAAGTGGTAGATTTTTTGGGTGCTTTAGAAATGTGGGGGCAATTCCAGATGAGAACTTCAAATGTGGTGTTTTTTACAATTCACTCTGAATACACAATAGCCTATAATCAATTGAAAAATTCCTATCATATTAATCTGTGGGATTTGAGATGCATGTCACATCATTTATCTATGGTTTTCTATTTCTATATGATATTCTTATTCTAACCTATAAGGTTGCTAGCCAACTTGGCTCCATAAGGCTCCCTCAATTTCCAGCCATCTCAGCCGTCGGATGATGGTCAAAACATTCTTCTCTATGATCTAATATGTTGAATCCTCGTGATTGGTTTTCACCTTGCAGTAATTACGGAGGGCCAATGACCTGTGGGCTCGTCCTCGTATGCGATTGGCTGGGTCGACCGTTTCGGGGTGAGTGAGTGCCCTCTCCTAATGCACCGCGTGTGCGTTGTGGTGCAGGTCGTGTCCTTGATATCCCCTCACCCCTATCCCCTCGCCCGGATGCCGCATTCCCCTCCCTCATCAATCGCCCAAGAAACAAACCCTAGCCACCTTTGCCACGATCCCACTATTTGATGCGCGCGTCCCTCCCTAATCCCAAGGTCCCGGTACCTCTCAATCACTCCTGCATCATCCACCTTCCCTCCTGATGCAATGGCAGCAGCCGGGCCGGAGCGGGGGCAGAAAGTCGTGGGGAGTCCGTCAGCAGGAGGAAATATTAGGGGCTGGTGGAGCGACGGATGCAATCCACTGCCTCCCGAGGTCCTCGTCTACACCAACTCGTGAGGAGGCCGCGGGAGGAGGGAGGACCTCAACCTCACCATCGACCCCTACCAAGATGTCATAGTGCTCTCCATGCGCCCTCGCCTAACGTCTCGCCAGGCCCTCGATGGCGGCCTCGTCGGCCTGCCAAGGTGACATAGCGACGGCCATGATCGGCGCCGTCCTTTGTTGTGGAGGTTCCACAGATCATGAGAGGAAGCACCAGTGATTTGTGGAGCGGCGGATGCAAGCAGGTTCATCGGTTAGGGGGATGTTCAGTTGGAGTAGCAGGAACAAGGATATCGAGGTGGTTCAAGACGACTTTCCTCTCCACATGTCCAGTGGCTAATGCCTGGCGTCATTCAGGCAGGATATGGAGGTGGTGCACTGGTGCGCCAGCTAGAAAGGCCGCAAGATGTCAGCGACGGTGGGGAAACCCTCTTGGTAGAGCCCCTAAGTTCGCGGCTGCGTAGAAAGAGGAGGGGCAGATCAAGGACAACTCCTAGTTTGCCAAGGATATGCGAATAACTCGAGGACAACTCCCAATTTTCCAAGGAGATGCGAATAGGTGAGCTTCTTTTTGTCTTTCTTCCACATCTTCCCAACCTGCAATGTTTTTCGTAAATTTTCTATAGGTTTTTATGGGGTATTTTGGCCTATAGCTTGATCTGGCACTATCCTGAAGTGTGGTAATTTTCCATATCGACATGGTTCTTCCTAGCAAAGAGGTATGCACATCCCATTAAGAATCAAGGCACAATAACAGCTCATTTGGTGTTCTATAAAGGTTCATTTTTAGCAACTGACGTTTCTATGTTGATGCACCTACAAGTAAATCAGGTTATACTTCACGGTCCATGATTTTGTAGGAACAAGCTTGGGATTTCATGGACTCCCAGGCGAGCCAAATCCGGCGATGTTAATTACGTTTGTGTGTTTCTGCTAGTATGTGATATGATCATTGTTAACCATCATGATGCATGGAAATTTGGTCCAGTCAATCCTGTCAGTGAGACATGAGTTATGCTCAAGGTAATCGATCTTACTTTGCGTAATAAGATATATGGAGCTGTTTTGAATGCAACATTTTAGCTAAATTGATGCAAATGTCAGTATTCTACTTTTATTCACAGATTTCAAGAGCTTGTCCATGCTAAAAAGAAAGTATCAAAGAAAGTTTTGTCATGTATTTCTTGTTGATTGAAAGAAGTGTGCGCTTAATGATTTGAGTTGTGTGTTAATGATAGGGAGTATCAACAAGAACTTGATGTAGGATGCAGTCAGATTGCTCTGGTACTCAATCTATTTAACTTCATGTTCACTTACATTACTCAGATATATGTTCAGTTCTCCCACACAAAAAATACATGCTCAGATTCTTGTGTTACAAATCCACTTTTAGGACAGAACAAGAGTTTCATACACACATATTTCATTGTTATTTGTGGCAATCTTGCAGCTGGTACAATGCTTAAACAAATCAGATTTATGGTCAAGATCCTAAGTCGATGATAACTTGATATGCGGTCCTCCTGTTGCAGTACTTACATTTTGGATTATCTTACCGAGTGCTAAAGTTCTGTTACATAAAAAATGACCACTTTATTTCATTACATGTTAAAGTTAGGCCCCATATAAGAAAGTTATTACCTAGGCTATAGGAAGAGGCAAAATAACACCTACCATATTTGGTTCCTATCTGTCAGCTAAATAAATTCAAAGAATCGGGTCACTACAAAAAAAAAGACACATCAGTGACATTTTGGTCCAAACTAAACTTTTTTCTGTCATAATTCTGACACTTCTAGGACAATAATTGTGATAAAACACTGTATCATCATAGATGTGGTGGGGTCCTACTTCTATGACAAAAATCATGACAGAAAATGGGCTTTTCATCCTGGGCAGGCCGGAGATGCAGCTGCATGACATTCTTTGGGCCTTCCATGACGTAAAAACCCATGATAGAAGCGAGGGCGAGGAAAATATCAGGGTGTTCCCGGTTACGGTGGGTGCTCGGGGCCAAGCGATGCACGTTTCTCTCGTACACGCACGCGCGTGGGTGCGAGTAGTTGGGATCTAACTGAACCCGAGTGAGGCATTGGGCTCTAACTGAACCCGAGCGATTGCACTGTAGGCTACGCGTTATTGAACCCGAGCGATCGATCGATGGCTATTAACTGAAGCCAATCGATGTTGCATCTGCATGAGCAGTGAGCATGGCTGGGGGGGGG
>LR738711.1:319727776-319740025 GCA_902687465.1 Secale cereale | reverse complement strand
GTGGGGGTGGCTGAACAGGACCCCGTGGTGTTGCCTCTGCATGAATAGGACCCCGTTCGATCGAGCCGGTTGGGGCTGCATGAACAGGACCCCGTGGAGGGCTGCATGAATAGGACCACCCCGTGGAGGGCTGCATGAACTGTAGACGGTGGACGGCTGGATGAACAGTAGCCCGTGGAGGGGTGGTTGAACAGGAGCCCGTGGAGAGGGCTAGTTGAACTGTAGCCGGTGGAGTAGCGCGCGGTAGAGGCAGAACAGTCGCTGGTGGAGGCTGGAGGAGGTTGACGGTGGATGAACAGTAGCCCATGGAGGCTGTAGGAGGTCGACGGTGGTGATGAACAGTATCCCGTGGAGTCCCGTTTTGCGATACGCCACACCCCTCCCGATGAACAGGACCCCCGTTTCGACCGTAGCGCTCCAACACAAGTCCGTTTCCTCCGTTTTGCCGTACGCCACACCCCTCCCGATCAACAGGACCCCCGTGTCGACCGTAGCGCTCCAACACCAGTCCATTTCCTCTGTTTTGCGGTACGCCACACCCCTCCCGATCAATAGGACCCACATTTCGACCATAGGAGGTCCATTTCCTCCATTTTGCGGTACGCCAGACCCCTCCCGATGAACAGGATCCCATTCTGAACGTGGCCGGTCGAACACAAGGCCATTTCCTCTATTCTGCGGTACGCCAGGCCTCATTTCCAACGGCTGTTCCGTCCAAGCCCTCCTGATGAAAACGACGGCGCATTCCGTTCCGACCTATCCGGTTGGCTCCCCATGAACACGACGACGACGCTGTTTCTTCGTTCCGACCCAGCCATGTACACAAGCCCTGGCCGTACGTATGCGTGACTAGGCATTCGAGACCCCGCCCGTATGTACGTACATGGCTGTATTTACTTTCTTCCACCCTGGCCGTTGTACGTACGTGTGCGCCTCTACATCGACCAGTATGTACATACACATTCGCGACCAGAATGACAATGCTACGTACGCTTCGACCAGGTGGGTCCCAACTGTGAGGCACTTCCTTGCGTGCGAAGATGTAGCTGGTGGCTCCCAGCAGTCAGGGGGCGAATCGTTTTTTTTCGGACGCACTTCCTTGCATGTGAAGATGTAGCTGGTGGGTCCCAGCAGTCAGGGGGAAATGTTTTATTGCAAAATATGGTGGCCCGTCCGGTGGGTCCCTGTTGTCAGGTGGAGGAATAATTATTTTGCGCGTAATAAGGAGGCACTTCTTTGTTGCGTTCGTGGAACTACCTGTCAGCCTCTCCACGTACAGTCCACGTCCGATGAAGCCGTTCCTTGACCACGTTGACCACGCCGTGCCGAGAGCACCAAGGCGGTGGGCGACGGCGAGGCCTAGGAAGTGGACGACACGGAGACGGGGAAGACGCGGCAGTGAATGCCCACGAGTAGAGGAGTACGAGGGTTCACTGGTTCGCTGCGGTGTGAGGCTGTCGTCGCCGCAGAATAACAGGGGGTGTGGGTGAGTAGAGGGGTGTCCTGGCCAGTGGTGGGAATAGTAGGGGGCGGTGAGGCCTCCGCGGCAGCACAGCTGGCCACGGGAGGCAGGAGCATGCGACACGATCGGCACTGCTTTGGGCGGCTGGAGCAACAAGACCAGAGGTTGAAGAAGCACTATGGCCGTTAGATGGACATCGTACGGTCACTGGAGCTAGAATCGTTCATATTGACTAAGTTGACAAAGCACACCCTCCCCGTCAACTTAGTAAGGCCCACAAGTCAGTCCCCACCAAGGTGGGTCCCAACCAGCATGGGGGGGTATTCATTTTTTCGTGCGTAATAAGGACGCACTTCTAGTGGGTCCGAGCTGACAGCGGGGGGAACGTTTTTTTCGCGCAATACGGTGGCCCATCGGGTGGGTCCCAGCAGTCAGGGGGAAAATGTTTTTTTCGCCAAATACGGTGGCCCGTCTAGTGGGTCCCTGCTGTCAGGTGGAGGTATAATTATTTTCCGCATAATAAGGAGGCACTTCCTTGCTGCTGCCGTGGACCCAACTGTCAGCCTCTCCACGTACAGTACTCTTCCGATGGAAGTCGGTCATTGACCAGATTAACCACACCGCGCCGAGAGCACCAGGGCGGTGGACGACGGCGAGGCTTAGGAAGGGAACGACACGGAGGAAGGGAAGACTCGGCAGTTGTTTCCCACGCGGAGGGGAGTACAACTGTACGAGGGTTTACTGGTTCATCTGCCGTCGCCGGAGAATAACAGCAGGTGTGGGTGAGTATAGGGATGGCTAGGCCAGTGATGGGAGTACGGTGGGGCGGTGAGGTCTGTGCGGCAGCACAGCCGGCCGCGGGGAGGAGAGAGCAGGCAGTCCCGCCGGTGCTTGTTTGAGCATCTAAAGAAGCACGACGGCCGTTGGATGGACATCCAGCAGTAACTGCTTGTGCGTCAACCTTTTTTTAGGAAAGCCTCAAATCTGTAGAAAACATCATACAGCCCATCTGCCATTATTTCTAATAATTTACAGCCCATTTGCTAATTCTTAAGGTTTTTTTGGAGCCCATATTCTTTTTGTTAGCCTTACAACCCATATTGTGGCCACAGTTAAAAAATTATACGAAATTTTGCATATTTCGGTGCGGTCCGAACTGTTTTTAATCCTGAAATTTTGAGTCATGTTCAAACTGATTTTAGAAATAAATATATATCAATATAAAATCCAAAAAATTGTCCACGCATAAAAATCAATGCAATTGAAATCTTGAAATGAAAAAAGAAATTTGAAACTAATTGCCGGTTTGATGCGTTTAAAAAATGTACAACCCATTTCTCATTACTGATAGGCCATTTTCTCGGCCAGCGGAATGAAAGCTCTCCTCGTCTTGAAAGTTTTGTAGCCCAACAGGCCTGACAAAGTGACTTACTTGGCAAATCACAAAAAAAAACTGGGATGTGGCCGTGGACCCAGCTGTCAGCCTCTCACATACAATACTCTTCCGATGGAAGTCGGTCGTTGACCACATTGACTACGCCGCACCGAGAGCACCAAGGCGGTGGATGACGGCGAGGCCTAGGAAGGGCACGATGCGGAGCCAGGGAAGACGCAGCTGTGGATGCCCACACGGAGAGGAGTACGAGGGTTCACTGGTCCGGCTACGGTGTGAGGCTGCCGTCGCCGCAGGGCTTGGCTAGCGGTGGGAGTAGTAGGGGGCGATGAGGCTTCAACGGCAGCACAACCAGCCACTAGAGGCAGAAGAAGGCGGTCTCGCCGGCGCTGGATTGGGCGGCTGGTGCAAGAAGAGCAGCGATTGAAGAAGCAGCAGGACCGTTCGATTCAAATCCAATGGTTACTGCTGCTAGAATTCTTTGTTGACTAAGTTGACAAGCCCTGCGTATGCGTCAACTTAGTAGGCCCACAGGTCAGCCTCCCAACCGGTGCGCCCCAGATGTCAGTGGGAGGAATCATTTTTTTCACGTAATAAGGATGCAGTTGATTGTGTGCGGCCTGGCCAGCGGAGGGAGTAGGGTGGGCCGGGGAAGCCGGCGCGGCATTACAGTGGGCCACTAGAGGAGGGAGCAGGCAGTCCCGCCGGCGCTAGTTTAAGCGGCTGGAGCAGGAAGATCAGAGATTGAAGAAGCACGTCGGCCGTTTGATGGACATCCAACAGTCACTGCTGCTAGAATCGTGTGTTCACTGACAAAGCCTTGCGTAAACAAGTCAGCCTCGAAATCTATGGCGTGTACAACCCATTTGCTATTATTTTTATAATTTTTACTCATTTTCTAATTCATATGGAATTTATTGCAGCCCATTGTCCACTTTTATGCCCATTTTCTGGTCAGTGACAGGGTTAAAGAAATAACTAAATATGTGGGAAATTTTGAAAATTAGAAATTTTTTGCTGGGGAACAAAATATTCTTAATCCAAAGATTAGTAGCCATACTAAAACAAATTTTAAAATAAATTAGTACAATGTCATGTTAAATCCAATGAAATGCGTATAAGATATCAGTAAAGAACAAAAACAAAAAAAGAAACTAATATCCCATTTCCCATAAATTTTTATGGAATTTTCAACCCCTTTTGATATTAATTTTAACAGACACTGACCATACTCTTTGGCCAGGCCGAAAAGCATCCCTCCTCGTCTTGAAAGATTTGCAGCCCAGTAAGTCGGAGCAAACAAATAGGCCTAGCTTGGGTATTCTTCAAAAAGAAATACTGGGCTACCTATTTTCCCAAAGAAAAAACTGTTGGGCTGGTCATGTTGTTAGACGGGCCATAGAGACCGCACAACCCAGTTTATAGCTTGCTCCTCCGAATTACTTATTTATGTTTAGGGGACCATGAGCATGTACCTGGGCCGGATTCATGTGAGAGCCTCCCTTCCAGTTAATTATGGGCTTCTCTATTGGGCCTCCATCAGTGGGCTGCATGCTATCAACAAGTGGAAAATGTGTTCCGTATGAAAAATAGTATGCGCTACGTATGGTACGGGGCACTAAAGGATCGAACCATGCAACCACTTCCAAAACATTGTGTTTGTCATTCTAACAAAACATTTATTCAACCAACATACGAAATATACTACTGATTGTACATTGAAAACAATAGCAGCAACAACCAGGGCTGGGGGTGCAATAGAAGTAGTAAGCAGGCCAGAAGAGTGAAGACGCAGCTCTCTCTTCCAAACCAAACATCAGCCATCATTACAAAAGGGCAACCAAAAAAGAACAAGTGTATGCATCAAACTAAATAAAGATCCTACTACACAAGTGTACGCATCTAACTAACTGGTTCAGTTAGACATTACTATTTATTAAGATGAGGAGATTGGCTGATGGCTTGAACCAGATGGGTGCATGACGGGGGAAACTCCAGCTAGCAGGTCGAAGTCTGATACTTGCGACCCTCTCTCTTACTTCGGGCTGCAGAGCGTGGCGGCACATATCAGGGTATGGTGCATGCAAAGACGCATGGTACGATGTGTACACACAGTTTTGCCTGATGAACGAAATCGCGCTGCCATCATGATCCTTGCCGTCGGTTATCTCCTAGTTAAACGGATAATTCAGTACGACAAACAGAGAGCGTGTACCAATGCTACTTACCAACCTCCGGTCAAAAATTCCTGTAGGCCTAGAGAAGCTGGGATCCTACTCAAAGGCCTTGTAGTGTCTGTGATTGTATTCCGCGAAACAACACGTCCAGTACGTGCGAACGAATGGTCGTTCGCCGTCGTCTGATCGAGCCAGGAACCACCTGCAACTGCCATGCCGCTTTTCTTTGAAAGGTTCTGGGATTAGGAAGGGTAGGGACACCAGGCGGCCTACAACATCATATCAAGTTGGAGTCAAATAACCCTAAAAAAGTTGGAGTCAAATAAAAAAGGGCACTTGATGTAGTCAATCTTAAGAACAACATGTTATGAGCATGAATATTTTTCAGTAAATGTTGACAGTAATATAAGCAAGCCATCATGATATCATAGGAAAGTAACATACTCCTGTAACAGCCGTTTGTAGCGATGACTGGAGTAGGCCAGCAATACGTCCAGCCATAGAAGGTCTCAACAGAGTAAATGAAGCCCTTGCGTTCAATGGCATCAGAGAACCATGGAGGATATATGATCTTGCAATGGACATGCAGATTTATCCACTTACCGCAGTGACCTGTCAGATAGGCGAGACCGCAGTTGAAGAACGCAATTAGCCTGAAGTCTTTATAATTTGCAGATCACTACTGTTCCTTGGCGAAGAACATCAAGTACGAGATGTGCTACCCGTTCACCATGCCGGAGTCACTGGAGGATCAGCGCCGGCTTCTAGTCTCGGAGGAGGACGGCAACGTCTTCCTCTTGATCGTGGGCATCGGCAAGGCCCGCGCAGGCCGCCGCCACATCTCTGTAGTGTGTGTCAGGGGCGCCGCCGCTGACGCTGACACTGACATGAGGCCGATGTACGGGTGCGTGCTCACTATTACTACCCCTCGGAGGTACGTGAGCGGCGACACTGGCTACATCAAGCTGACTTGGACTCTGCCGAGCCCGTCGATGTGGACATGGAAGACGCACGGTATTATTTGACCCCCAAGAATGTGCACGGGGACTCCAAGGAGGTTCACCTGGACATCTGCATTATCAAGCTAAATGTTGATCATTAGTCTTCGCTCAATGTAATCCGCTGTCTAAGCATGTGGAGACTTCCATGCATGATCTTGCTCTATTGGAGTATCACGCATGAATAAAATGTACCCATTTATGGTTTAGTCTAGAATCTTCCATGTATGAATTTTTACTACAGTACTGGTGAAAGACTTATGATCAACCATTTCTTACATATTCTCTGCCCCCTTCAAGTCATCCTGATTTAATCCCTCCGTCTAGGTGTATAAGGGCATGGTTAATACTTAAATAGTATAGCCAACTGTTGACTATAAGAAATTGCCATGTCATCTGTAGCCAACATGTATAACAATGGATGCTTAAAAACTAATTCTTGAAGATCATTTCCTGCAAAGCACAATAAGAGTTATTTCTTCACAAGTTTTGCATGCAGGTTGAATAGTTGAACACTTTTGTTTGCAAAAGATACTTTTTTATCTATTTCACCTGGATGTTTGTGAGCTCTAGAGATGAAATAACCTATCGATACCCGTTACACATGAGATGACCCCCACATCCTTTGTCAAAATAAACAACTCCCCGATCAATGCATTTCACTCTTCTGTGCAAAGCACGGGCACCTTACTATAGATTAGTACGACCAAAAATTGAAGTAACATTATATATAGTACGATAAATGATGATGCATGTCACCAAAAATTATATCATTGAAAACTATGTTCAAATACCAATCCAATGATATTGTTTTTGTTGACATGCACTAACATTTTGTTAGTTAAATCTTCAGTCAAATTCAATGGGGGATAAACCACGACCGATGTAGTAGTACTAGTGTAGTGGGCGGCGCTGCACGAGAGTCTCACCCCGCTGGTGGCGCGGCAGTAAAGCCGTCATATCACAAAACCAAAGCAATCCCAGTAATAAGTGGCCTGGTAAAAGAAATGGACAAGCAATCATCACATCCCTCCGTCTTTTTTGCATTTCATCTCTCAACATTTACTTTCTCTGGTTCATCTCGCACACTCGATCCCTAGCTACTACTCCTAGTATCCCTAGCTATTACTCCTAGGGCCAGTTCTTTTGGCGGCTTCCCCGGCTTTTCCCATAAGACTAGCCGAAGTGGAAGGTAACATTAAGGCGCCTCACTCATTTATTTGGGCTTCTAAACTAGTACTACTAGTAGCACCTCTGTCCTGGTTTATTCCTCACCATTGTAATTTCCGCTAAATTTTGACCAATTATTTAAATGATAAAATGTTAGTGCATGTGGCATGCACTAACATTTCATTAGTTAAATTTATGATCAAAATTTGACACAGATTACAATGGAGACCAATAAACTAGGACGGAGGTACTTAGTAGTTATAGGATTACTAATCTAGAAGCCTAAAAGGACTAGCACCTGGTACTCCTACTAGTAGTACTCCCTCCGTCTAGGTGTGTAAGTCACCTAAGGTGGAGCAGCACAACCTAGATGGCTGCGGATTGGAAGATGCCAAAGAATCAGACCGAAAATTCATCCAATCACCACACCACTTTTTTCCTCCTAAACTAAACGGAGATTAATAATGAATCCCTAATTAATAGGGTTGCCGTTTCAGCCAACCCATCCAGGCCCATTGACGTGCATGAAAACTGGGGCCAATCCCTCCCCTAATCAACATGTTCCTTCTCTACATGCATAGGTCGTTCATTCTCTCCCACATAAACTTCCTCCCCCACGTGGTTCAGCCAAAAAAATTGCTCGCTGATGAACGAGGAAGTGAGTGGAACGAGGACGAAATTTGATATAATGCGCCTAAGTGTTTTGGGAATATCTGATTTTCTTAAGGTGACTTACACACATAGATGGAGGGAGTAGTACTCAAGCTAGAATTCCAATTGCACGGCACTACTTGTTAGGCAAAAAATTCAATACAGGGTGTAGGAAGCGGTTTGGGAATTTGCATGCCTTTCCGACCAGTGAGATACTCCATACAAAGTACGACAGAGAAATAACCACAAAGAAGGAAGCTAAAAGTAAACAATCAAACGAGCAATTTTGCATTTGTTTTGCATTGAATCGTTTCACAAGCTTGACTAGTGCTGTTTTTCTACTTTTACAAAAACCGCATCGTAGTGTTAAAAAGTGCATTTGCACGTACATAAGTAATAGTAGTACTCCCTCCGTCTAGGTGTATAAGTCTTCCCTCTTTCTTGGTCATGGTGCACAACCAAAGATGACTTATTGACCTGGACCGAGGGAGTAGCATAGTCTGTAAGCATATAGAGAGAGAGAGACATGTAGTGCGATGGTATATAGTAAAGTTATGCACGTACTTACAAAATGAGTGCAATTACACAAGGTTTCCAAACTTTCCCTTTTACATACTTAATTAAGGACGCTAAAAATTTCTGAACGTTCGGGATTTATCATTTGCTTCCCAAAACCAATGAGATCGCCTTACAAAACAAAAATTATACTCCTACTAAAAGCCACGGCGCCCGCCGGAGCGCTTGCGACGCGCCACGAGTGCCCTGGTGCACGGCCGTTTCCAGAGAGCCGACACAACGCCTCTTCCTCAGCCTCGCAACTCGCGAGGTGCTGATTGGCGGCTTACCGGCGGGCGAGCGCGATCTCACTGTTGTGGAGATCCGGCGACAACAGGTACTCCTCCTAGCTGGAAGCGTGCACCCGGTGCACGTACCGCCAAGCGTAGATGAGGCGCTTGGACTCGACTACACTCAAGGCTTTGGAGCGGGCGTCCTCCGCCACCCTCACGACCCTCGCACGAGCCTTCTGCCAAAGAGCCAACTGCCTGACTCTCTCGGACGCGACATAGTCCTCCCAGGCAGCTTGTCCCGCGGCACGCTTCTCTTCCTCGGCCTTCTTCTCCGCCGCTATTTTGGCGCGCTCTTCTGGAGGCAAAGCCTCCCACAAGGTGACATCCATTTCTTTCCAAAGCCCCTCAATGCTGGGGGGGGGGGGGGCTCGGCGGGCGGCGCGGCGTTCTCCTCGTAGTGGGGAGCCGACGCATCCTGCGATGCGCGTGCTGGCGAGATTGGGAACGCTGACGCGTCCACCTCTACGCGTCGCAGCGAGGAGCAGAATGCCGACGCGTCCTCCTCGACTAGTGGTGGCGAGGAGCGGAACACCGATGTGTCCACCTCAACGCGTCGCAGCGAGGAGCGGAATGCCGACGCGCCCTCCTCGACTAGTGGCGGCGAGGAACGTAACGGCGACGCGTGACCGTCCGCGCGATGCAGCGAGGGGCGACTAGGGCTTGGGAGGGCCGACGTCATGGTGGTCGACGTGAGAGGGAGGGGGAGGAGATAGCGATGAACGTGAGCGTTCTTCCAAATGTCGTGGGAGGCGCAGTATTTATAGCGAGCAATGGCACACCTATGTAAGATATGGACTGAGCTACACTGACTTAACTACAGGTCCAGTTGCGTCACTGACATGTGGGCCAGACCCCTGTTGGGCCCAAATGCCAGTGACCCAATGCACCTGAAGTTAAGTAAGTGAAGCAGCGTCCCGGGTGGAGTGGTGGGACCGCCGGAGGGAGAAAGAGAGTCTGGCAGGCATATTGTTTCCACACATGGAGAGAAGATTTGGAGACGAACGGGCTTCCTGCAGGTATGGGGAATGGTGCATAAAGTCTCATCTTGCATGCCGGGCTAGGTATAGTCTCAAGTCATTAAAAACATACACGCCCCACACATACCGGGCTAGGTGCACTAAATTATTGCATGCGATGGTTAAGGCTGGCCATAATGGTGGTATCCTAGCTGGTACTCCCTCCGATCCTTTATACTCTACGCATAACTTTGTTCGTTTTTTCCCAAGTGCTCTACGCGATCTCCTTGAGTAGCGCACCTTTCCCAGCCTGCCCCTGCCTTTCATCTTCGCTAGCAATTAATCTCCTCAATTGGCGCAACTTCCTAGTTTGCATGCAGAGACATAAGTGGAGGAGAGAGAGATTACGTGTGACATGCATGGAGGGATTCGAGGCGACTAGTACTCTAATCCATGCAAAAGCAGGGGCAAACTTGTCCAGAAAATTTCGAGCAGGCCTCTCCTTGGTATGCGAGCTGAAAACGGAGGGAGTATCATGCACACGGGAATAGCAAACAAGCCGGCATGGCGTGCGAACAGGCCAAAGGTCATGGGAGGCGCGATGGTTGACGGAATTAATTGAAGTTACACACAAGCCGGCATGGTGTGCGAACAGGAAGAAGCTATACCGTCAGGCCTACGATATGGGTCTAGTAGACATGACATCTAGTGGGTCCTGCATAGTTCTCGAGAACTCTTTGGGGGCTTGCAGCCGTTTATCCATCGGGCAAGCCAGCAACCCCACGCCGTTCGCACGCCCTACTCGTCCCTGTCTTATACTAGTACAATACCTCACAACAGTTCGCTCCCAGTCGTCCCGTCAATCCTAGCCCTCCTCCCAAATACATGGCGTCCCAAATCTCCATGATCCACGGTGACTACAAGGTTAGAACCATCACCGGCGATGAGTTCGACGTCATCTACGCACGTTCTTCTGCAACGGTGAAAGAATGCCTTGCTCGCTTCGAACGCATGTTCGAAAACTCAAATGATGAGTGGGTCGCATGGCTAGATGTTGAGTATACCATAGTCCTGGGAAGCGAGAAGAAACTAAAGGAGGCAGAGAAGAAGAAGCCCGCCGTGATCCAAGTTTGCATGCATGACTTATTCTTGTTCTACCACATATGCCATGCCGACGTTGAGTGTGAGGAATTTAAGAAGTTCCTCAAGGGCGACCGAGTCAAATTCATTACTGTAGACTTTAGGAACGACGAGGAAATCTTGGGTCGGATAGGCCTCATTGTAGGCTAGCCCTTCGATGTCCATAAGGAGAGCCTGGTGTCCTCCTCTCAGTTAATACGTTCGTACTAGTAGTATAATTTGGGTCAGTCGATTTGTGAAAGAAGTTCGACGGAGTGAAGGAAGAAGACGACAGGGTGCCCATGATCTATCTTATGAGTGTTGGGTGTGGAATGCAGTTCGCCGGAAAAAAGTGGATAGTGCCCGGGGTTAAACGGATGGAGGGGGTGGGGGGTAGAATGGCGGTGGCAGGCGGTTCTGGGGAGGGCGCGGCAGCGACGGAAGGCGGTTAGGCGTGTGACGGGCTGAGAAGATGAATCATGCATCTATTTCGGAGGTTGAAGAAGCCCTTCTAGCCATCCATGTTGCATCAAACGGCTCACAAGAGTCGACTGACCAAATTGCTCCTTCAGATTGCAGGATCCACAAGGCATTCAAGGTCTCGAAGGTAGATTCCGCGTCCGCACCCGGTTTACGGGATGGACGCGCGCGCGACCGGCTTCCGCCGCGGCAGCCACCAGGCGCGCCTCCTCCGCGCGGGCGGAGACGACAGTGACACGCTAGTTCCTCCTCGCCGATGTGCTGGAGCACGCGCTCGTCCTGCTCTTCGTACGGTGCGTGCATAGATGCGGCTCCACCAACTGCTCGTGTGCTTGGCAGCGCGGCGGCATCACGAGGAGGGACTGCAGACGACGTGAGTGGGCGAGCCTTCGGCTTGGCGGCGACACGATGGTGATGGGCGAGAAATTGTTGGCCGGAGCAGGCGGACGCCGGCGGCATATTGATAAGTGCACATATGGGAGCTTACTTTAGTTTCATATAGGGTTGGTCAAACTTAAAAGAAAACCGTACTAGTACACGATACGGAATCGTGTGCAAGCGCGTGAACCGCAGCCGCACGGTCAATCGAACGGTGCGTCACCGTGTCGCGCACGAAGGACATCCGCCGAACCTTTTTGTGTGTGTGAAAACAATCCCCGAATATTACTCAACTTTTTTTTCCGGGAAAAGTTCTTGACGCTACAATATTCCCATATATTTGAATTTAGTTCCAGTTCCTATTTTTTTGGATTTGAACGTTTTAGGTGCACCCTAGTTTTTTTTAATACTGATTTTGTGTGTGTGACTGAGAGAGAACGTGTGTATGTGTCCATATGTGTGTTGTGGGGGAAGGGCAATGAGGAGACGGTGTGCGTGTGATAGAGACATAGAGAGGTGTGAATGTGCAAATGATCATGCATGAGTGAGACATAGACAGATGCCGATACGTTGTGTATACATGAGAGAACGGTCTTCCATTTTACTTGTGTGTGTGT